>VDFB02000004.1:450542-691884 GCA_007258455.2 Sequoia sempervirens
TGAATTCACAAATGCTACAACATAGAGGAGATAAAGTCATTTTTTTTTCATGAGGCCTCTGAGGTCAAGGGAAAAGTTTGAAAATTAGGATGGCCAAAACATGATATCAATATGTCAAATATATGACTAAAGTGAGGTTTTGTGTTGGATAGCATATTCATTGAAATGATATAATTGGTGTACTAAACATTATTTACTATGTTGTGTATTATAGGGGCGAGACGAGGCCATGGCAACAGATCGTGTCATATCAAATGAGGACACAACGGATGAAGTGGGACATCAAGTACTCAAATTTTAACTTAACTTAGAAAAAATGATCTAATGGAATTTTGTGATACGTCCATCTTTTTTCACAGTATTATTGAAATTTATAATGTATTATCCAATCTTGACATAAATTAATGCATGTTGTTGATTATTTTAGATGGAGATTGGAGCAAATGCAAAGCCTAAGTGTTCAACTAGCAAAAGAAGAAGATATGTGCGTGGACATGGACCTAAAATTGTTAAATCACGTAGACAACAGTGGGTGGAAGAGGATATGACAATGGATCTTATAGACACAAAAAATGATTGCACTAAACAAGAGGCTACTCAGGACTATAGTACATGGGATGAATACTTTGAGAAAATTGTTATTTGTGGATGTTATGTATGTCATGGAAAGAAATAATTCAAACGAGAAATTGTACAAATACATTACATATATGATGAGCTTCTAGTCAGTAGTATGCATCCTACAATAGATTCAAATCCAACAGGAATTGTGGTAAGGAATTTTCCAATTTGATATAAATAACATGTATACTTTGTTTAAACATTGTTTTATATTATTTAAATAACTAATTTTTTTCTTAATGGATACTTGCGGGATAAATTTCTTGGTTTAAAGTTTCCTAGATCATTGACTTCCAGCCTAGAGGGCAATGATCATTTATCATAGGATACATCTAACAAAAATATGTACCAATATACCAGCTTGGAAGATGAGGAATTGATGAAAACAAGTCACAGAACAAGAACCAGTTTAAAGATGCATAATTTTCTTAAAGACATGGGGAAGGTGGACTACATGCCCTATGAGAATGAATGTGATGGAGATGATGACTTTCCCCTGAGTTTGAGATCAATTTACAAAGATACATTTGATCGTCGACTATATTGTGCTTGGACTAGTGATCAACAACTACCTAGAGTGTATGAGGTGTTTCAATTTTGGGGATACAACTACATGATACAACCCTCCAATATTCATGGAGAAAATAAAGGCCTCTTTATTGTCCAAAATGTACATGTGGGATCTAAACATAGAAACAATTCAAAACAAACCACTAGGAGATTAATGTCATATTATGGTCCATCATATTACAGTGGTGAATGGAGAAGGCTAGCAGAATATAAGCCTAGCATGTCAGCATATGGTCTAAATTTGAATATGTATACGCATCGTCTCCAATTGGAAAGTGGAAAAGAAATTAATAGAGGTCATATTATGTATATAAATGGACGTGCATACACACAAAAAAATATTGCAGGATTTATAAATAGTAGTAAGGGAAGGGACCCTAATGTAAGACCGAATTTTCAATTTGTTGAGGATATAAATGATAAAGATGGAGATATGGAAAGAGAGGTTGATAGATTGATAATGGTTGAGGCTATTATGGACCTTACCATTGGGGATGAGTTATTGATTGATTACCCCTTTTTAAAACACACTCCTGTGCGAAAGAAAAGGGAAGAACAAGGTCTCCCTAAGGATGTTCTTAAGGGCAGAAAACCAAAGAATAATAAATGAGTGTGGACTAATGTTTTATAAACTATGTTGTCAAAATTTTGTTTTATTTAAATTATTGTATAAAAAAGGTAGTCTATAAAATAATGTTCCATTATTCAATTGATGAATATATGTTCATACAATTTTATTTTTATTTTTTAAGCCATATTTGATTATATTTCTTTGAAATTGATACATTTATGATTTATCCAATTGTTGGAAAACATTAAATAATGTTTGTGTTTGTTGATAGGAAGAAGATGTTGATGAAACACATACTAATACCCATGATCCAACTGGGTTATTAATATTTGGACAGGATGATCCAAATCATCCTTTAAACAATATCAGGGAAAAGAGAGCAAGATTGAAGAGATTACTACCAACTAAGAAATTTGAAGAGCTTATGAGATCCGCATACACTAATGACATGCCACCTAGCCTTAATGATGATGATCATGATAGTGAAAATGTAGTGCATGAAGAAGGATTGAATGAAATGCTTGTACAGATTTCTTTGGGGATGGAAACAATGATGACAATAATGATCACATGGTTGACAATAACGATGATAGCAGGGGTAATTACCACCAACGTAATGTTGATGATAATAACCTAAAAGATTCCATCAAGCAAGCAGCAAAGACAACCATGTTCAAATTAGGTGCAAGTAGAACCTCAAAACCGGAATGCACATTAATATTATTAGAAATCAAGTCACTATTTGGTTGGTCAGACAAAGGATTCACTACCCTACTGAAGTGAGTTGAAATCTATTTCTTGCTTTGCATTGTCAATTGGTGTACACAATTCGTAAACATTTATCGACTTCATTTATATTTCTTTAAGGGGATTTTAAAACCATATATTGTATATAAACAGTCCTAGTATAGATTGGCATAGCAAACATGTTCATCATAAGTCAAACATTCAATTGATTTAATCTTTGGAAATCTTACAGGGCACTAAAAACTAAAATATTCCCTAAAGAGAATGTGTTGCCATCAACTTGCAAAGAGGCGTGTTTGTTGTTGGTTGAGTTGGGGATTGAATATAAGAAAATTCATTCATGTAAAAATGATTGAATTTTATACAGAGATGAATATCAAAACAAGGTAGAATGCCATGTATGCAAAGAGAAGAGATATCGTACAGATGTACAAGGTCCTATAGTTCCAAAGAAGGTTTTATGTCGCATGCCAATTATACCTAGACTTCAACGAATTTTTCGTTGCAAGTCACTTGCACAATTGATGGACTGACATGCAAAGAATAGGAGTAAATATGGATTCATGTGAATTTCAGCCGACTCCAAAACAATGAAACACAGAGGAAAAATAGCCAAGAAAATTCAAAGATGAACCCCATAGTATTAGGTTTGGTCTTTCAATTGATGGAGTGTGCCCATTCTCTTTCCTGGCCTCAAATTATAGTGTTTTGCCAGTCGAATTGATAGTATACAATATTCCCCCATGAATGAGTGTTAGAAAGGAGCACCTTATGCTAACTCTCATTGTTCCAAGAAATCATCAAGTTAAAAACATGGATGTTTATCTTATGCCTTTTATTGATGAGATGCAACTGCTATGGAAAAGCATAAAAATGTATGACATATCACGTCCTCCATAAAATAGGTCCTTCATGTTGTATGGTGTGCTATGTTAGACTATTCCTGATTTCCCAAGACTTGGTGTTTGTTCTGGTAAGATAAAATATTTATGTTTTTACACTCATAATTTATTTTCACCCCAACTTTCATACTTAGTTTTATACTATTTTTTTGATGTTATTAACATTACTTATTGAATTGCAGGGCTTCAAACAAAGGGGATATTTGCATGTCCAAGATGTGCAGAACAATTTCAAGGGCAATATTCTAAAGATCTACATAAATTTATTTACGCAAACAATAGGGTTTTTCTACCACTAGATCATAAGTTTAGAAATTTCCTGAAGAATCAATTTGATGGAAAAGTTGAAAATAGAGGCCCTCCCATGATTATGGGTCTAGGTGATAGGCTTAAGAAGTATGAAGATGTTGAATTGAAAGCTTGGGAGGATTTTTTTGATTGGGGTGATTCAATTGAAGAACCGGAACAAGTTGTAGCTAATATGCCAGAAGGAATGAAAAGGAAATCCATATTTGATGAGCTCCCTTACTGGAATGATCTATTAATATCTCACCTATTAGATCCTATGCACATCTTAAAAAATGTAGAGAGTTTACATAAATTACAGAGTAAATTAATGATCTCAAGTATTGGGAAGAGACCTAAAATGGAGGTTTCAACTTTTAGGGGAAATCTAAATCCTGAAGAATTGATTGATTGGATCAATGACATGGAGGAATTTTTTAAGTTTGAGGAAATTGAAGATTTTCACAAAGTGAGGTTTGCAAAGACAAACTTGAAAGGTCACGTCAGTATTTGGTGGAAAGAGGTCCAGTTAGAAAGAGGAAGACAAGGGAAAGATAAAATTTCTAGATGGAACAAAATGGTATCAAAATTAAAGAAATAATTTATCTAGTTGATTACGAATTGGAGCTTCTCAAGAAGATGCAGAGCTTGAGGCAAGGGACAAGGATAGTGAAAGAATACACAGAGGAATTTCACAAGGTCTTGATTAAGATAGGACATTCTAAGGCAAATAAAGAGAAATTTTCTCGTTATATTAATGGGTTGAAGCCAAGCATACAAGAAGAATTGGAACTGGTAAGAATGACCACCATTGAGGATGCTTATCAGTTTTCTCTAAAGGTTGAAAAATGATTGAATAAGAGGTTTGAGAACAAACAACAAGGTGGAGGTCATGCAGGAAAGACCGGTGAACGGTCATATGGAGGTTGAAATGAAGATCAAAAGAAGGGTGAAAGCTCTAGTAGCAGCCAGAACCAGAAAGGACATGACACCTACCATCCCCATTATCAGAATGATGGAGACCAAAGAGGAAGGGGAAGATCTGGATGAGGACCGGGAAGAGGAGGCTTTCGTGGAACCTGTTTCCATTGTGGAGAAGGACATAGAGCCTATGAGTGTCCTCAACATCATGGAAGGACAAATAGAAGACCTGAGGGTAATGCACGAGTTGCACATGTTGATGAATATGTTGAGTCTTCACATTCTAAGGATGTAAAAAGAGGAGAGGTTCTTGTTACTAGAAGAGCCTTGCTAAATGAGGAGAAGGAGCCAACTCAAAGGAAGAATTTGTTTCACACCATATGTAAGTGTGAAGGTAAATTTTGCAATGTTATTATTGATGGAGGTAGTTGTTTCAGAAGAAATGGTTAGTAAGTTGTGGTTGGAGAGAAGAAGGCATCCAAACCCATATCAGATTGCTTGGTTGCAGAAGGACCATAAAGCCTTGGTAAATGAACAATGTCTAGTAAAGTTCAATATTGGAAATTACCATGATGAGGTATTATGTGATATTATTCCTATGGATGTTTGTCATATGTTGTTAGGTAGACCGTGGTAGTTTGATCAACGAGCAATACATGATGGACATGCCAACACCTATTATTTGACAAAGGATGGAGTTCATTGTAAGTTGAAGCCCTTGAAAGAGTCAAAGGAAAAGGTATGCAATAATGCAAGAATTTTTTGGTTGATGGAAGAAAGTTCCTAGAAGGTATAAAGCATGAGCATATGTGTTTTGCATTGATCCCTAGAGTTGATAAAGAAGATACTACTGAGGTACCTGTAGAGGTTTCATATTTGTTGAATGAGTTTCAAGCTATTATTTCTAATAACATACTTGAGGGTTTGCCTCTAGTAAGAAAGATTAGTCATCAAATGGACCTGATTCCTGGAGCCAATTTTCTGAATAAGGTAGCTCATTGTATTACTCCAACAAAGAGCAAAGAGTTGAAAATACAAGTGCAAGAGTTGTTGTGAAAGGGATTGATTCAACAGAGTTTGAGTCCATGTGCAGTACCTGCAGTACTAGCACCAAAGAAGGATGGGGAATGGCGGATGTGTACAGATTCTAGAGCCATCAACAAGATCACCATCAAGTATAGATTCCCCTTGCTAAGGATGGATGACATTATGGATTGTTTGAGTGGAGTTGAGTACTTCAAGAAGATAGATTTGAAGAGCGGATGTCACCATATCTATATTAGAGAAGGAGATGAATGGAAGACAACCTTTAAAACCAAGGAGGGATTATACGAGTGGTTAGTCATGCCTTTTGGGCTAACCAATGCACTGAGCACATTTATGCGGCTTATGAATGAGGTATTAAAAGAATTCTTACGAAAATTTGTTATTGTTTATTTGGATGATATTCTGATTTTCAGTAAGACATTGGAGGAGCACCTAATGCATAACTAGAAAGTTTTTGAGAAGCTAAGGGAGGAGAAGTTGTTGATTAATTTGAATAAATGTAGTTTTGTAAAAAGGGAGTTGGTGTATCTGGGATTTGTTGTCTCAGTAAAGGGTCTTAAAATGGATCCAGAGAAGGTGAGAGCTATCATTGAATGGCCTACCCCATGGAGTGTTACAGAGGTAAGATCATTTCATGGTCTAGCAAGTTTTTACATAAAGTTTATTAAGAGTTTCAATAGTATTTGTCACCTCTAACTGAAGCAATGAGAGGGGATAGAAAAGAGTTTAAGTGGACTACAGGAGCAGCCAAAATTTTTGGTATGTTGAAGAATAAAGTTACAGAACAACTTGTTTTGGCACTTCCATATTTCAATAAGGTCTTTCAAGTAGATTGTGATGCTAGTGGCACTACCATACGAGTTTTTTTAAGTCAAGAAGGTAAGCCTATTGCCTATTTTAGAGAGAAGTTAAATGATGCTAAGAAGAAATATTGTGTCTATGATCAAGAGTTTTATGATATAGTTTAGGCTTTGAAAAAATGGAGAAAATATTTGTTGCCAAAAGAATTTGTTTTATATAATGATCACCAGACTTTGCAGTATCTCAATGGTCAAGGAAATTTGTATAAAAGGCACTTAAAATGGATTGAGTTTTTGTAGAGTTATACTTTTGTTTTGAAGCATGGGAGTGGAAGTTCAAATAGAGTTGCGGATGCCTTAAGGAAAAATCTTTTGATAGAGATGTATATAGAGGTTGTTGGGTTCAATGAACTCAAGAGTTTGTATCCAAAAGATCCAGACTTTGCATATGCTTGGAAGGCTTGTTTGGAACCTGTTACATTAGATAGGATGAGATGGTTGGATTTCTTAATCCAAGATGGGATGTTGTTTAGAGGAAGCCAATTGTGCATTCCAAGGAGTTCTATGAGAGATAATTTAATCAAGGAGAAGCATAGTGGAGGATTGGTTGGACACTTTGGTCAAGATAAGACCATTTCTCTTGTCAGTGAGGATTATTATTGGCCACAGTTACAATAAGATGTGAAGAAGTTTGTAAAAATTCGCAGAGTATGTCAGATGGTGAAAGGAACAAGTCATAATACCGGATTGTATCATCCATTACCTATACCTAAGATGCCATGGGAGGATATTAGCATAGGTTTTGTTATTGGCTTGCTAAGGACACAAAGAGGGCATGATTCCATATTTTTGGTGGTGGATAGATTTTCAAAGATGGCACATTTCATTCTATGTCATAAGACCAATGATGTTATTCATGTTGCAGATTTGTTTTTCAGAGAGGTGGTGAGACTACATGGTCTACCAAAGAGTACAGTCTCAGACAGAGATACTAAATTTGTTGGTTATTTCTGAAGGACATTATGGAAGAAGCTAAAGAAATATTTGAAGTTTAGTCTTGCACACCATCCACAGATTGATTGACAAACAAAGGTGGTCAATAGGAGTTTGGGCAACTTGCTAAGATGCTTAGTTGGAGATAAGCCCAAGGGATGGAATTTGATTATACCATAGGCGGAATTTGCCTACAATAATTTTGTTAATAGGAGCATTGGTAAATCACCATTCTAGATTGTATATGGAAGTAGTTTAAGAACTGCTTCTGAATTGAGAAAAATGGATAAAGGGGAGAAAAGTAGTGCTGAGGTTGAATATTTTGCTGAGCACCTGAAGAATTTGCATGAAGAAGTGAAGAAACACATCAACAAGATGAACTCACAATATAAGGCTCGGGCAGATAAGAAAAGGAGGTATAAGGAGTTCCAGGTAGGAGATGAAGTCATGGTTCATTTTCAAAAGGATAGGTTTCTAGTTGGTACATACAACGAGTTAAAGATGAAGAAGTTTTGACCATGCAAGATCCTAAAGAAGCATGATTCGGGAAATGCTTATGAGGTAGAGTTGCCTAGTGGAATAAACATTTCTCCTGTGTTCAACATTGATGATTTGACAGAGTATCATGAAGGTGATATAGAGGAGGGGCTGATAAATGAATAGTTGAAAATTGAAGCACCTACTTCAGAGAAGGAAGAGATAGAAGAAATTTTGGATAGTTGTGTGGGTAGAAGCACGAGAAACAAGCAATATGCAAAGTAATTGGTGAAATGGAGAGGAAGGCTTGTTGAAGATTCATCATGGTTGTCTGAGGCTGAGGTTAGCCATCTTGGTTTCCCTCTAACTCCTGAGAAGTGATAGGGTCACTTTTCAAATTACTCTAGGTGTTTGATGCAGGAGCATCCAACGATGTAGGGAAATCTTGCATCACCCAAAAAAAATATTTTCTTTATTTTCTTCAGTTGTTTTGAGTCCCATGATGGCACTTAAGGGGTGTAAGATAGTCAAGCGTCAAAAATAGTGAAAATTGGGCACTTACTATTTTTAGTAAGTCAGCCTAAACGGGCTTGTATGGACCTAAAAATTTACCCCAAGGAGCATAACTGAAAAACATTTTTTGGTCGCGAAAGAATCACCTCAATACCTTGCACGGTTTGGGAGAAATTAAAGTTTTTGTCCCAAGAAATTTCTCCAATGCAGCTTCAAATTCAGATATAAAACTTTAAAGGCCCTGAAACAACTCAAAAAGTGGTTGAATCGACCTATAGTGGGTTCACATGTTGTAGAACTCGTCGATATCTTTCCAATGATATGCAATAATAGAAAATCGGACACCCAGATCAAAAGTCATGGCCTCGTGAAGTTGATCCTCTAAAAAGTGAATTTCATTAAAAATTTCTTCCTAGGCCAGAAATCAAACGGCGAGACTTTTGGCACCAAAACAAAAGGGGAATTTGAACTTTCTAGAACATTCTAGGGTGGTTATTGGGGAAAATAAAAAAGGGTTAAGCAGGGGTTGTAGAAGGTGGCCCCAATAGTGCAGTTTGTGGCTCTGAATAGTATATTTTCTTTTCAGAGTTGATTTTCTTGTAATGAATCAAGCCCATGAGGCTGTAGCATGTAAGCTTTGAATCTGTAATTTCATTTTTTGAAATAATTGAAAGTGAGTCATTTTTTTGTCTCGCATCTTCTGTGTTGGTATCTGTTGTTGTGAGTTCTATGGGTTTTTGGGTGGTGTGGGCCTCATCACTTACTTTTTATAAGATATATATTTTATTTGTTTTATAATTTTCTATATTGACCTTATAATAGTTTTTGTATATATATATATATATATATCAACATTATGAATTACAAATGATAGAAAATTAGTGTAACCTCAAATTTTGTAGCCTTTCAATATTTCAAGAATAGGGAATGTTTTGGAGATGAGAGGTGAGGACATAATAGCCCCTCCTTATCTCTAATTTTCTCACCAAAGTTATAGATGTTTCTCAAAACACCCCTTTTAGGAAATATATAACAATCTCTGTAACATGGCAATATGCTAGATGAATATACACAAAATAAATATGTATAACAATACATATTTGTGGGGTGAGTGGATGGGAGGGCAGCCCTCCAAGCTGGCGGAGGGCATCGACAAGCTTGCATAGGTGGCATGCAATTTTGGTCATGGGTGGTTGGTGGTGGCGGCTCGTTGAGGTGGTAGGATCTCATTTTCCACGAAGGAGGAAATTGTGGAATGCCCTTGCCAAGTCAGATGGGCAGGTGTCCTATTGAGTAATTCATGCTTTCAAATCATGGTAAGGCGAGGTGTTATGGTGGCGGTTTATAATTCCTTTGTTGCAGTCGATGTGACTATTGTGTTGATTATCTTGAATGGAATTTGAGGGGAAGGATGACTTCCCTTGTGTGAAGGGCTTGGAATTTATTTCCTTCGGTGCAAAGTATTGTTTAATGATGTCTTGTCTAGTGTTCGTTCTTGTTTAAATGTTGCGGTGGCAAGTGTGGTGTCGACAATTCAAAACTTGGCTTGGTGTGCTTTGGGGCGGACACACCGATAGCTTTGGGGGAAAAATCATGTCAAACGTCTTTCAGAGTGGTTTCAGACCAGTGTCTCAAAAGGAATATGAACAACATTGATTCCTTGTGGGTCGTTGTGGAGAAGATGGTGTTGGGTCTTGGTCATTTGTGTAGGAGTGAGTACGATAGGGATAACACAAGCATTACTTCCAAATTTCTGGTGTCGCTTCTGGATAATTGTTTGCCAAAAGTGGAGGCGAGAGTGTTGCTGGAGAAATTTTTCCATGGTGATTTGCTGGTGGGAATGGAGGAGGTGTTGATGCTGGTTGTTGAAGGGAAGGGGATCCCGCGTGCTAGAGAATGGGAACTGGTGAAAATTTTGAACAAGGCAGTTAAAATTTACCCTTTTCTTCTTGACTTGAAGGGTTCGGCGTTAATGAAGCACCGAATGGTCGTTGCTATGGCCGTGGATTTCATGAAGAATTTTTTTGGTCTTGAAGCGGCACAGAATGTCGAGTGGATAGCGGATTTTGAAAACTTTTCTGAAATCAATGGTTTTCTGTGAAATGTAGGTATGGGTGGTGACAAGTTTTTTGTAATTATGCTTTGTTAGGGTTTTTATCTGCCATGTATGGTGGCTCTTGTTTGCGGGTGGTATCTTTATGTGCCGGGTGGTAGCAGTTGTAGGGCTGAGGGTCTTAGTCTGGAATTTCTCCTTGCTTTACGGTTAGTATTACGGTTAGTGTGGGTTAATGATCAGTTGTATGGTGTTGGGTGTTTTTTGGCTTCAGGGGTAATGTATCCCTTTTTTCGATGTTGTAAACTTTATCCTTTAATATTAATAAAATAAAGCTCTTATGTATAAAAAAAATACATATTTGTGGGAAAAAATATATAAATAACCAATTGTATAGAACCACATAAGTATACAATAAACAAACACGTCTAATATTATATTGTCAAAAAAATAGCAACCCCTACAATAAATTAAACAACAATGTATCATAAAGGTTAATTACATTAGTGACAAAAAAAAGAAAGTAGTCTAATTTTATGATTGTTATTATTGCATGATTTTAAATAATATATAAGTAGCAAATCTTGAAATGAACCAAATAAGTCGACATGAAACATAAATGTAGACTATTACATGTATTAGTAATTTCAATATTAAGTAAATAGTGGTCTCAATGCCCTTGTCATATTTCAACTCAATTTCAAGAAACATATCATGTTTAAGATCACAATGAATAATGCCATGTGCATGTAACCATTCTATCTTGCATCAATTGGTCCACTCAAATAAATTATATATATTACATAAAATTACTTCAATAACTACCCCTTATAAGGAAGAATTTCAATTAGTCCATTCACCAACATATTTGTAATCTTATTTTTCATTTATATTCTTCTAAATTTTTTTAATAGTAAATTTCATGAATTTTTTTTATTTATGATTTTTAAATAAAATAATATATTTATTTACATATATTTTCATATGTTTTTTTTATTTGAATCTTTTAAATAGATATTAATCTTAGTGGAGTTTCTTATAGGTCATGGAAAATGTTGTGGAAGAAAGTAATCAAAATGATCTACAAAGTACAATATCAGAAGAATCTATGTCAAGTCCTCTGATATCAAATGTGTCGATTAGATCAAACAAATTTAACAAAACCCATATTGAAAGTCTGTGAAGATCTCTTTCAAATGATTGTGAAAAAAATGTTAAGAAACTTGAATTAACAAGCATGTATGCATGAAATATCAATTTTTTGGGATATCGTATCAATGGTAGAAACTACTAAAAAACTTTTTTCTACTTCTAAAAGGTATTTGCATTTTACAACTTCCTGAAAGAGTTATATTATGATGAACAATACGAGGAAGGTGATTCCTCTCGTATTGTTGAAGCTTTTCAGGTGTACTTCGATAATGTGTAGAGAAATAATATTGTTGTAGGTCATCAAATATGAATTTTGTATCAATTAGACATCATATTTTAAGTCTAATTGAATAATGTCTACTATCATATATGGGTATGTGCAGGATCATGATAGGCCAAAAAGTGGCAATATGATGGGTATGTGGCTGACGAATTTTTCTTACCCAAAATTGATAAAATGAAAAAGGGTTTTAAAGGAGATTCTAAGATTTCCATCAATATAAATTATTCTTTACTTTGAATTTAATAAGTAATTATTATTCATTTTCTATTCAAATTACGACTGAAGTCCTGATTGATAGGCTGATTGAAAAACATCTATAGCTTTCAAACAGTATCACATTTTTTGAATCCAAAACATGCGTCACATTCTATGCTTCGCATACTATAGGATTAAAAAAAGAAAAATTGAATTTCATGAAGTTTTGACCAAATTAAGGTGGTCAGACATACAAGTTTTTTATATTTTTTAAAAGTTGTAATAAAAAATTTATAATTAATTATTTACTTGGAAAAAAATTACAGAAAAATATGCATCACATCGAGAAATGAGTCCTATACTTATATCTAAAATATTATTAAAAAATATTATCATTTTATTGTGGTTAGGGTGGTCAGACAGACACCTACTTCTTTTTTTTCCCTAAAATTTAAGTACTACCCCTCCTTTAAAACCCTGAATTTGTACCAAAATAGATGGTCAATAAAGGCGAGAGTCACTACAAAGGGTCAACTTCATCATTTTAACAATGCAAAAGGAGATGGAAAATTTTTTAGTTTTGATTTGGATAATTCAGATGGTGGTGAAATAAGAGTAACATGTTTTAATGCAGTTGCATAACAGTTCTATGATCGCATAGAAATTGGGAAAGTGTTTTTCATCTCAAAAGGGAGACTCAAACCTACACAAAATAATTTCAACCATTTAAAGAATGAATGGGAAATTTTATTAGAAAGTAATTTGATAGTTGAGTTTTGTTTGGAGGAGGATAGCTTTATACCAAAATAACAATTCCATTTTACACCAATAAGTGAAATTGAGAACATGAAAAGCAATTATATGGTTGATATCATTGGTGTTGTTTTGTCAATCGACACACCAAACACAATATTCAGAAAGAATACCACACAAACTCAAAAAATAACCCTTCAACTGAAAGGCATGTCAGGTTGTATGGTGGAATTAACAATGTGGGGTGGTTTCTGCAATATGGAAAGCCAACAACTCCAAGAAATGTGCGATTTAGGAACTTTCCCTATTCTTGCTATAAAGGCTAGACGAATTAGTGATTTTGGTGGAAAATCTATGGGAATAATTACTACAACCCCAACTTCTTATAAATCTAGATCTTCCAAAGTCACAATGATTGAGATTTTGGTTTGATACAAAAGGGAAGAATCTCAATTCTCATTCTATTACGAAGGAAATCTCATCTGTAATAGAAGATAAATGTTAAAAATTATCACACAAATTGAGGATGAGGAACTTGGTAAATCTGATCAACCTTATTGGATAGTGATAAAAACTACCTTATCTTTCATAAAGGTAGACAATTTTTGTTATACAGCTTGCCCCTTGAAAATTGGAGGTAGGCAATGCAAAAAGAAGGTGAACACTAATGGAAATGGTAATTGGTATTGTGGAAGATGTGATAAAAGTTTCCCTGAATGTGATTATAGATATATACTTCAATGCAAAGTGCAATACTATATTGCATTCACTTGGATTACTGCTTTTGAAGAAGTGGCAAAAGAAATTATGGGTGTTACAGCAAAAGAATTGAACATTTTGAGGCATGAAGAATGAGATGATGTTAAGTTTGGACACATTATACAAAAGGTCCTTTTCAACAAATACATATTTAAACTTCAAGTGAAAAGAGAGACTTATAATGATGAATAGAGGATTAAGTGCACTGTCATAAAAACAAAAAAGTTTGATTATTCATCTGAAAGCAAAGCTTTATTAGATTCAATTGCTAAGCTCTAGGTTTCATTACATTCAAATGCTTGAATGTATATCTTGTTAACAATGTTTTCAAACATTTCAAATAAACTCAGTGGATATGTTTAAGTTAGTTGATGTGATTTTTTCCTTTATATTGTTCTTAGTTGTTTTTAATAGTAAATCTGATGATTTATTAAAATTTATGAATTGATAATAATACATGAGTTGTAAGATTGTTCCACTATTTTAAATAGTGCATAATGGCAATTGTTGCCTTTTGTGGTGTAGTTAGTATTATTGTAATAGATTTTTTTATTATAGCAATGGTTAGATTGTTTAAATATACACAAAATATATTCTCTTACACTTTTTTCAGCATGTCTAATTCTAAATTTTTAAATTTATTGATGTAGAATTTGTTAATATGATGTTGTATAGGGACTATATATTTTCTTCATAGAGCCAAGATTTGTATTCAATTTACCACCCAACAGGACTGTATTGCACTTTGAGGTTGATTGTTTTCTAAAGTTTCTCTATGCCCAACACATAAATAATATAAGTTTAACTTATATTACAAACTTTATATTTATTAATAGTAAATTTTGAAAACCATTTACTACCTATGAGAATTCAATACCATTGTTAAACTTCATGAAATTAAGTACTTCTCTAATATACTAATATAATATGAATGTTTATTTCTTATCTGGAAGGCAATGCCGCTAGATTTGTATAATTGCAATTTTGCACATGAATATATAAAAGTAATATAAAAAAAATTATAGTTGTGTGGCTTGCCGCCAACTTAGATCTAATATGCTAATATGAAAGTTTATTTCTTATTTGGAAGGCAATGCTACCAAATTTATGTAATAGCAATTTTGCAAATGAATATATAGAAAGTAATATAAAAAGATATGTGTTATAGTTGTGTAGCTTGCCACTAGCATGATAATTGTTAACCTTTTGTCTACCAAGTCTATTTAGTTTGATAACTTTATATTTCATGTATACATGGTTGATTTTCTTTTAATAGAAATGTATTTGTTATTCAATAGTTATCTAAAATTATCTTGTATTTTAAATATTCATTTTGCATTTTTTTTAATGTGAAATGCAATTACTCTGCAATAGGTGTAAGGCCCATCCATATATGCGTAAGTTATTAATCATCATGCTTCCTTTGGCGAGTGTTGTTAGTGTAGTTGGAAAAGTCAATTTGATGAATTGTGTAATTTTTGTTTTGATTGGAGTTATATGATGTAAGCTACATAGGGTAATTGGATATGTTCTTGTAGGATGATCTATGTGGTCAAATGAGAACTTAATCACGGTCTCAATCATTAGGAAACAAAGATGAATCATACATTTAGGTTTTGGTTAAAAGTGAGCATGATATTAAAATTTTGCATATTTGAATGATGCTTTAGTATGCAAACTCAACTTTAGAAATAGCTAAAGAAGTAGTGTCTAGCAATTAAAGCAAGTGATTGTTTGTGCAACTGATAGCAATGATGTGCAGATTCTTGTAAAAAGTCTTATACATTCCCTTCTTAAACATGAATGCATATGAATGATATCATAGCACGTGAAATGGTATGATTGAGTGATTTTGATTTATATCATTATAGAAAGACTTCTTATCCTCCTTATGATGGTGTACTTGCATAAATGGAATTGATTGATAAGTGTTTTAATCCTTGCATCGTCACTCATTCAATTCTATGTGATTAAGATAGTAATTGTACTTTATTTACAACAAGGCCAAGCTTATTGTAACTTGGTGCATTACCAAGATAAATGAATCTAAAGGTTTAGATAATAGTCACCTTAAACATAAAAATTGTATTTTATATGAATGAATGACATCTTCGTACTATAAGATTTCTTTTATGTAAAAAAAATGCATCCATGGCCAAATATTTGATCTAGGAAGAATAAGGAAAATTCAATTAGAGTGATAGACATGAAAATGTTGCATTGGACAATTTCTATAATGTAATTTATCATGAGCATGTTAACTCAAACAATTGTAAGCAGGATCAAGTCAAGTGTGAATTGTGGAGGTAAGCAAAATTGAGAAGTTAGGATTTTGGAATATAATTGTTGACACACCAAGTTAGACTCAAATTCAAATCATTATGTTGCATTTATTTCTAGAAGTTATAATCATAGAAAATACTAATGTGAAAGACAAGGATGGTGCAGTTTAAGCTTCAAGGTCAAGTTACAAACATCCAAATGGTGCCAACCAAGTATGAATGAGGTACGTAAAATTAATTATTTTCAAGTCAACAAATTGATTGTCAATACATATATATAAATGTAGATCAATTCAATTATTCATTTCATGGAGTACTAACAATTGGAAAAAGTGTGTAAATGGCCAATGGATGGAACAAGAGGTTTAGTCAGGACCCTAGCTAACTTATTTCATGTCGAGAAGTGTGTGTATGAGGGCCATAAATTGTGGGTAGGTGTGGAATTGTTATTACCCCAAGTTTCAAGCATGAAAAAGTGAAAATTAATGTTGCAAGGCTATTTTTGAACTCCCAACTCAGGGGAAGGGTACATTAAGAAGGTTAAAAAAGGAGAAGGGGGGCTGTTTTTGGGGGATATATAGTTTTTTTTTGGGGAAGTTTTGGGGGTTGTCCACAAAAGAATGGAGGAGAGGTCTGTTAAAAAATTCTCATGGCTGGCCTATCTAAAAGAGGCAAGTTGCTATTCTTAACCCTTTTGCTTGCCATTCTTAACCCTTTTTTTGTTGTATACCCTTATGGTGTTGAGTTGGGAGGTTGTGAAATTATGGTTGTGTAAATCTTGCTCTTTCTGGGTCATCTGTGTGCATGTAAAAATTTGTGTATCCTTGTGTTGGGATGGGATTTGAGTTGAAAATCTTATGTTTATAGAATCTGGATTGAATGTCATTAATGTGTAGTGAATACTCTAGAAGGGGTCCTGGTTGAGTCTCTTGGCGTCGGGGTTGGTGAGAGCCTCCATGGCTTGATGATCCATATGATAGGGTGGTTAGAGTGTATTTCCTATACTGGCTATATGTTGATATACATCAATACAAGATTTACATATTTTATTATTCTTATGTATACATGTAATCATATGTATATCTTTTATGTATACATGTAATCATATGTATATCTTTTTTATATATGACAATAATAAATAAATTTGAAGTTTTATTATCGCATTCATCAATACAAGATTTATGGCCTTCATTATTGAAGTTAAATGTTACGATGTTATAGTAGTAATAAAAGTTTGGCAAACAACAACAAGTTGATCAATAGAAGTGTTTACATGTAATCATATGTCAATGTAACGTCATTAACAATAATATGAATAAATGACAATAAGACTATCCATAATAAATATAAAACATTAACATTATTATTATTTCCTTCAAAAGGGAAAGAAATGTAGAAGACAATTAAATATTGACTTTAATATTATTGTTCAAATTGAAATATTAATGGCATCTATACTAAGTTCAAATTAAATAATTAAGTATTAGAAGAGTCAACAAGAGTAAATCATTAACACAAGTCTTGATCTTGCATTAACGATGTTACCCATGTGTAAGATATGAGTCAAAATACCTAGACAATTCAATATCAATGTATATGTACTTATCGATGAAAAAAAAGTATCAATGATATACTATTAAAGTATTAAATAAAATTTAATTGGAGTTTGGTTGTTAATTACAATGTCCCATTGATGAATAAGTTGTCATTAAATAATAATGTTATTATTAGGTTACTGAGTAAGTGAGTAAAATTGTTAACAATGCTTGATATTCATCTCATTAATTCATTGGTTCAAGATTGGCAATAAAGTATTGTTCAAACAACAATAAATCGATATTATCAATTTGAATAAATTCAACAATAGTATTGTTGGTGTTAGGTGGAAGATTTTATATATACCCATGATATGCCTATTTAAGGAAATGCATATACGATCAAATGTTATCCAATAAATATTATTAAATAAGCTCAAAATATTATCCTCAAATACACATGTGTGATTACCCATGATGGGAAAATAAATAAATAAATAATTGTGTCATGGAAAAAACTATTAATGGAGTAGCTGAGATAGATTATTGTGACTATAGTTCTAATAGGTTGATATTGCATTCATACTAGTGAGGAGCCTCTCAATCTGATAACCTCATCCTTGTATTGATCCAAGTAGTGGTTAAATGTTTTTCAATTAACCTAGGGTGTTAGGATTAATGATGAAGTTGCACAAGCAACACTATCCAATTGTTTAGGGTGGACCTTGTCATGTTGGTAAAGTGACTCTTTAACATTTGTTTATGCGTTTAAAACAAAAAAAGTTGTAGGTTGCGTTCTTGTCCTATGGGTAAAATATAAGGCATGACAATAGGAATAGGTTTACCATTATTCCACTTTAATTTTCCAATTCCAAGCTTCTTGGCTAGGACAATGCTCCAAGAATAATACAATTGCTTTCTCTCAAGTTTATATATATATATATATATTTGATAGCTATGGTGCGACCAAGATTGAATTTTCAATTAGAGGAAAGAAGAAAATATCAACTAGCACATCGAAGGGAATATCAAAGAGAATATCGAAGAAGACAACAAGAACAAATGATAGATATTCAATAGGAAGAGGAAAGAAGAAATAATGAAGCTCAAAGACAGAGATATGCTAGACGAAAGGCAAAAGTAATAGTGCAAGAATTGGAAAATCAAACTAGAGATGAAGCAAATATGGATAGCAATAAGCATCATCGATCATCTGAACAAAAATTTCATTGTCGAAGACAAGAAAATCAACAAGTTGATACCCAATCAAGTCTACTAGAAAATGAAAATTCAACATCAATAGAAGGTGTCCAAGAAACATATCAACATGGAAGTCAAACTGGGATCAATTTAGGTTTAGAAAGAAGTCAACAAAATATACCAAACCCAAAT
Source organism: Sequoia sempervirens (assembly GCA_007258455.2). Taxonomy (NCBI): domain Eukaryota; kingdom Viridiplantae; phylum Streptophyta; class Pinopsida; order Cupressales; family Cupressaceae; genus Sequoia; species Sequoia sempervirens. The sequence continues at coordinate 469,394 of VDFB02000004.1, forward strand.
GGTATTCTACAAGTTGATTTCAAAAGATTCCAAATGCAATTTTGACAACAATTAGATGGCTTTGGGATGCCAAACATGTGTTATATTTGTTAGGAATGTTACCTAGGAATCAAAGTATCTCACACCTCAGAAGGACCCATATGTAATAGATGTCGACAAGAGAAATAAAATCATAGGTTTTCATCTTTGAATAATATGGATCTCGGCCTGCAAGCAGCAGAGGAGCTTGCAAAATTGACTCAATAGAAGAGATGTTGATTGCATGTGTCAACCCAATAATACAAGTTACACATGCAACAGGTGGTCAATATAAATACAAAGGAAACATGATAAGTTTTCCACAAAATGTAGAACATGTTTCAAAAAAATTGCCACATACAATAGAATATTTTCCAATCATTATTGTTTGAAAAAGGGACCAGCGTGGCACAAATTATAACTTTACAGTCAATAGGGATCGCGTGTATAAAGTGCTTAAACACAAGGTGGAGCATGACAAGTTTTACTCTAATGTTACAATTGATGAAAATTCTCTCAATAATTTATCAAGAAATTATGATGAAAATATTTTCAACAAATTAAAGAAAGTGCATATGGAATTTGATTCTGCTGCAAATGAAATCATATTTATGGGTCCAATGGCTAAGATAGATGAAGGTAATATAATCGAGCACACAACATCAATGGCTTCCAGACCTCCTAATTCTCAAAGAGAAATGGAATTGATCCATGCATGGATTAATAACCCTAATGCAAATCCAACAACATTGATTGATTGGCCAGGAATCGGTGCATCTCCTATCAATGAATATGTCACATCTGGATTACTTGATATGGCATTTCCTACATTGTTTCCTAGTGGAAGATGTGACTGGTTAGAACCCCACATGAGATGAGTGTATCTACATAAATTTGTGAAGCATCATTGTAGTATAGGGATCATTATTTTGGTCAACATCCAAGATTCAAGTATTTTATGATGAATATGATAATGAGACACCGTGCACAAAGTTCATCTACCATATTTATGATAAGAATTTTTCAAGACATGTCAATCACCATTAATGAGTTGCATGAGCATATGAAAACATGTCCCATTCCCATATAGTTGATCGACTGATGCGATTTGGAACCACATTAAGAGGTACAAGGTCATATTGGGCTAAATGTCATGCAGAATTGACAGACGTGTTTCATCAAATAGGCTCTCCTACTATATTCTTCACATTGAGTGCAGCAAATATGCATTGGCCTAATTTGCATGCATTAATGCCAGGAACACCACCAAACACTCCACGAGAAGCTCAAATTTGGACAAAACAAAATGTTATAGACTATCCTCATGTAGTTGCAAACTACATGCACTAAGACATTCAATTTTCAGAAAAGAAATTCTAGAAAAAGGAATGAATGTTAAATATTATTGCCCATTAGATATGACTGGCAACATAGGGGGTCACCACATGTGCATGGATTCATCTAGATAAATGGAGCACCAAATATGGACAACATTGATTGACTAAATGAGGACCAACGAAAAAATGCTAAGAGATATTTTCATTCCATTGTTCATGCATGGAATCCTAGACAAAATCCACATCAGCAAAATATGCAGATATGTTTATCAACATTTGAACATACATATCTACTATATCATGTAAACTACTTATAGTTCATGATATAATAATGCATTTGTTTCTATTTCCTATTTTAGGAATTCCAAAATTTTCTTCAACATCCATGCACGAAAAATACAAGACAACTTGCAGAGATAGGTATTGAGCATGACTATGAAGAGATACTTAACTGTGTAGAATGACACATAGTGTGTAAACAGGGTGCATGCCTAAGAAAGAAAAAAGGAAAAATGGTTTGCAGGTAACTATTTATTAAATAAAAATATTTGTATCAAATTTAAATATAATATAATTATAAAGTAAAAAATATATGATTTTTTCATATGCAATATAGGTATAATGCTCCTTGGCCATTGAATCTGGGGGAATCCAAATTATATGAAGACACTGAAATAGGAGAAAAAAAATTGAACATGCTGCTAGAAATTCCATTAGTAGAGATTAGTAGAATATTTGTTAATCTAAATGTTTCATGTGAGGTGTTCAAACCTGTAATTGTACATACAAAATACAACAATGAAGAATAGACAAAATCTCTCATTGATGGATATAAAACAAGGCCTTATTCTATGGAAGGTGCAGTCTCACTAATTGATGCAGCTAGATCATGGATATATAATCCTAAACGGAAAAAAAAAAAAAAAGAGAGAACAAATGATGCAGGAGCATCCAGTGGTGTAAGGGCAATCTTGCATCACCCAAAAATAGTTAAATTTCAAGTTTCTCGATTTTTAGATATTTTTACATTTCTGGATACCCTTTTTTTCATAATGAAATTCCCAATTTACGGTTTTTATTTTCTGTTCCTGGGTTGAAAGATATTGCAGTTTGAGTTTCTCATATTTGCACCTGAAAAATCTTCCGAGTGAGATTTGAGGCACTTAGAGTTCCCGGCTCGGCCCCGAAACTTTCCAAAATTGGTGTAGCAAATTTTGAGCGCATTATTGACTTTGAGACCTTTCCAACGGTTCAAATGGTTCGCAAATTGGAGTCCCGGATCAAAAGTTATGGCCCCGGGAAGTTGGCCCACTTTCTAGAAGATACAATTGCAAATGCCCTTTTGAAATTTGAACTTCATGTTGTAAATTTTCGGCGCCAAACTGCCTAACCTCAAATTTGAATGTTGTTTTAGCTCCAAACTAATGAGGAGCTCTATTTATAGGCAGGTTTCTAATTTTTGGGTAACTTTTTGGGGGACAAGCTCGCATATTGCGAAAGGGTTATTCAGTAGCTTTCTGTAACTTGCATGAGTTGTAGAACTTGGGGATTTGAGATCCTCTATATGTAAGAAGCTCCATTTTCTGAATAATAAAATTATTCTCTTGTTTGTGGGTTATTTTATGTGTCTCGGGTCGTGCCCTCATCAACAAATGGGAGGAAAGAAAAAGTGCATCCATTGTTAGAGTTTTTCCTAGGTTTGTATCCATTCCTCCATGTCAGTTAGATAAATGGATTGACTTCTATTTATTAGAGTTATTAGTGTACAAACCATTTCATGACATAAAAAGAGATATTGGCCATGATAATGACTCCATAATAGCAAAGTGGGAGTCATTCAATTATAATCCTTGGCATGTGGAACGAGCAACTGTAGAAAATGTTGAAAATAATAGTGATTCTGAAAATGAAGAAAATGAAGTTGTTCATAGAAATACCACAGAGCATGAATGGGAAATTATATCTAGAATGCATCATGGTCAAAATATACAAGTCTCTAAAATAGATATGTTGGGGAGAAGAGATATTGATAGATGTGCAGATTGGTCTTATGAATATCAAGGTGAAGAGTACACAAATAGAGCAAACAATTTTATAAGCAACATGAAAGATCATGGATATATCATACATGATGATATACCACAAAGAATCAATTACACAAACCTTAGTGGTAAACAAAAAAATGCACTTGACATAATTACGACACACTTCCATACAAATCATAATGGAGTGCCACTGTTCATGATAATCCAAGGAACAACACGAACATGAAAGTCATATCTAATTGGTTCCATTAGTCAAGCTCTTCAAAATGTGGCCATGCCATGTCACTCTCCCCTTCTACTACTTGCACCAACAGAAGTTGCAGCATTCAATATAGGAGCCTCTACAGTTCATTCAAAATTAAAAATCCCAATACAAGATTTTGCTCAGCTAGAAGGAACAAGACTTACAAGTTTTCAAGAAGAAATAGCACATATCAAATATATTTTGATTGATGAAATGAGCTTCATTGGTCAAAACATGTTGGAAAATATAGATTCTCGACTCAGACAAGCATTCCCACAAAGTGCACACATAAAGTTTACAAGTATAACTTTCATTATGACTAATGAAGGCATGTATTCTATACATTATTTAATATAACTCATATGTATTAAATTACTATAATATTAGTATACATTTTGAAAATAAATTTTATTGATTATCTTTCAGGTATATCTATGATTTTGGTTGGAGATTTGGGCCAGTTGCCTCCAGTCAATGATAGACCATTGTATGAAAGCAATAGACAGGTAAAGTTATTGTGGGAGGAATTCAAAACTATAGTTACCTTAGATAAAATATTTTGACAAGATGGAGAAAATATCCAGTAACAAATATTTTGTGAACTTATGACAAATTTAAGAGATGCAAACCCACAAATTGATGACTAGAGGTTGCTTATGACGAAAACCCCTATTAAGCTAGATGTTGCAAGAAATTATGAGTTTGATAATGATGTCCATTTGTTCTCCATAAATGAAAATGTTCATAGCCACAATAAGAAAATGTTATATTCATTGAATCATCCTATTGCATGTAGTGTTGCAACAAAATCAGGAAGTGTTAATACAACAGAAGATTGCTCAAATGATAAACTTGATCTAGAGTTATTGATCAGTAAAAATTCAAGGGTTATGTTGACTTCCAATCTTTGGATACAAGCAGGTCTTGTCAATGGAGCTCTAGGATACATTTGAAAGATTGTCTACAAACCAGGAACTGTTCCACCTGAACCACCAACATATGTGATGGTTGAGTTTGACAATTATTCGAGAATACCATTTGAAGATCATCATCGAAATACAATTCCAATAACACCAATACAGAGGGGCAGACCACTTCAATTTCCATTGAGATTAGCATGGGCATTGACTATACATAAATCTTGGGGATTGACTCTTTCAAAAGCAACAATTGATATAGGACAGAGAGAAAGAAAAGGATTGTCATTTGTGGCAATATCTCGTGTAAAATCTCTAGAGGGTCTGAGAATAATGCCACCATTCACATATGACCATTATGAGAAAATGAAAAAGGGTAAACAACTTGCCAAGCACAAGGCTGAAGAAAATAGACTCAAACTTTTGGAATATAATTGATGTAATATATTTTTTTTATTCAAATTTTTTTTAATGGATTTGATACCAATGTGGTTTTCAATCATTGTAATTAATTTTTAACATTTTATATACCATTTTATGATTTCATGATGTCTATCGAAGAAAAGTAAAATATCACAAAATGTTACATATATGTAAGAAAGACATGTTTATTTATTTTCTTCCATTTCCACTATAACTTGCATTTTAAATGTACTTAATTTATTTTTTACATACATTTGCCTAAAATCACCTTGTTTAACCTTGCATCATTTTTTATATGGTTACAATATAATGAATACGTACATATGTGTGGTTACATTCTTTTTCATGTTTAATTTTATGTACTTTAATATTAATATCAAATAAATTTAAAAAAATATTGCACTTAATAACCTTAAAATAAAATAGTGCCTATATATATGACTTGAATTTAATATATTTTGAGTTTCTTTGATATCATAAATTTGCTTAATGTTTACTCTCTTATATGCAATTTTCTCATTAGTTGGAAAATATATATTTTTGTAACGCCCATCGTGCAAACCCCAAAGGACAACTATTATGCACACAATTTTTTTTTTTTAAATACAGAGTAATATATTAAGTAACATATAGAGTACCATTATACATTCTTACATTGCACGATACACTTTCAAACACCTAAGTCCTTTGGGGCACGTGATGTTACATCTCTTAAATCTAACCCATAACGAAAGATAAACATAAATGCCAATTAACTTAACTAACTTTGCATTCATCAAGATCATTACATAAATTCGATTACCAAAGATAAACCAAGGCTAACTCCAATGAGTCCATACATATATATACATAGATACACCACATAACATAAAACCAAGGTCAATATCATAAGTCACAAATGATTACAAAGGTACATTTTACATTATATCAATTTCCAATACATTACATGGTTCATATACATGAGTTACATCATTACTTCCCATACATGTGGGAATGATACATCAATACAATAGAATATCTTAATTACATTATGAACATCTAGCTACAAGAAAACTCTAGCTCAAGCTCCATCTGGATGGTACTGTACCGCACGAACGTTGATGGGGAACCCAACAGGGGTGCGGAGCACGTTCCACCCAACCACGTGGGTTTTAGAAAAAAACCCACCCCCCATGCTTGGAGATAACAAGGAGGTAACCTCGACCAAAGATGTCAACAGAACGATAACAAGACATAACTCTACAATAGTAACACAAGAGTACATAGATCACAACAACACATCAGAAGATACCAAACATAACAATATTAAATTATTAAGCATATCAACAATAAATCACAAGGCAAACAATCCATAGACCACTACCAAGACATATCAACAATAACCCACTTCCAAGACATATCGACAATAAACCACTTCCATAACAAAGAAACATTAGATCATATACATAACATCAAGAGATCGCTTCCAAAACATAGCAACAATAAATCTTATAACATCACATCAATAAATTGCTTCCAGAGGCTTGCAAAGATAACAAATCATAAGGGGTCCTAGGGGAGAGTGTCATCGCATAGTCCTACATGGGTTATCCTGGGCCTTCCTCCAGGCGTCAGTTTCTCCTGGCCGCCTAAGGTGCTTCTCCTGGCCGCCTGAGGTGCTTCTCCTGGTTGCTTGAGGCGTCGACCCCCATCTATGGTTATCCTAGCTCATCCTCCTTTCTGAGGCGTCGGCCCCATAGGGTGACTCATGCGGAGTTGTTAACCTCTCATGAGGACAAGGTAATGACCTTGCCAACCACGGCCTTCTCAGTCCACCATTAGTCTATGGAAGCCCTAATGAATAGACGAGACATCCATATTTATCTTATTAATGTTATTACTACCCAACCCCTAAATTCTTTAATTAAGTTTTCACTTTTTACTCTAACTCTTGCCTGGGTTATCCTGGCCCTTCCTCCTATTTGAGGCGCCAGCCCCCACGAAGAGCCACTCTCCCTAGGGACCCAAAACATAACCAAAACCAAGGGTTGTACCAATATAGAACAAAAGATTAAATCTCAACTGAATACATGCGAGGCATTACCCATCTCGCCAAAAGCACATAATCAAAATTCTCAATAAAATCCAGTACAACCCTTTCATAAGAATCCAACTATGATACCACATCAAACTTGTCATAATCAAAAACAAAAGATAAAACACCATTTAGAAATTGGCTCATGCCTCTGGAATTCTAAGATCACAATATACTAAACAGGGTTCCTTAGACACACTGGGTTCCCACATCGATAAAGACCAAAAGAGATAACACAGAAATAATTAAAGGCCAATAAGAACCCAACATTCAAAATACAAGCTAACATAATAATTCCAACACACTTGTCATTACGAAAACAGACTTCTAAATACAATAGTTCGTTATATTTCATTCACAACTAATCAATATGACTAATCTCCATTTTCCATATTATAATTTTGAAATAAATCTTGATAATAATTCTATTATATAAATTTTCCTTTTTTCATCAATAAATTACAGTCATATAAGTAATTTCAAAAACACAACAAAGCAACATATATATATCTAATATTATATATACATATATATAATATATATATGTATATTCTATTTTTTTCCTCAGTTAAAAATTTTGGGCTGATTGAGGTATTTATATGCCACTGTATATATATATATATTAAAAAAAATAAACAAAGTTTTAGCCCCATACATATCATGCGCAATACAAAGGACTGTGCACAACAGTTCAAAGGACTGTTGTGGCAATCCCTTTGACTGCAACGCAGCCAAACAGAGCATGCGACTAGGGAGGGGGGGTGGTACGGCCAAGGCTGACCCTCTCCATAGTGCAGATATCAATGTCGAAAACCACACAAGTTTGACCCAATAAAAATTCAAACTTAATAATATTTATATATTTATATATATATACCTTTGTGTGTGAATGTATATATATTTTTTATTTTTATTTTTTTTCCAAGCACATTTTTCTGTAGAACTTGATAAATATATATATATATACAAGTATATATATATATATATATATGAGTATGTATATCCATTTATTTTAGAGAGGAATTCAATTTCTCATAAACAAAAATTACAAACATACAGAATATTTCCAGAGGCTCCAAACAATAATTTATTTTCCTTTATCTGTTACCCAATAAATTGATATGAACATATTTATTCTAAACCCCCCCAAATAATTTTCTTTCACAAAACATGTTTTCCATTACAAATTTAATAAGTAGTTGAAAGATCAATAAAATAAAAAGGGAACCTGGAGTCCTGTGTTTTCCGAGAAGTTGACGAAGTCTTTTTTGATTCCCACTAGGCTTTTCAAAAATCCCCCTTTCCTTCTACAGAACTTCTCCACAAATTTCTTCAATCCAAATCTTAGTCTACTTTTCTATTTAAAAGAGCTCTTCCTAGAAAACAATGAAAAGAGAAACAAAGTTTTACAAAGTAAAGTATTTTTTTTTACAGCTTCTGTAAAATTTCCCATTCATAAAAACTCCTTTTTTTTTTTATTAAATAAAAAGATATCCTCTTCTATTTTTGAAAACCCAAAAATCAGAATGAAAAGGAAATTTTTTATTTCATCACCAGCTTTCAACAAAATCTGAACATTCATTGGTCCTTTTTAATTCTTCTCTTGATTTTTCCTTTTCGAACTAAAATCCTTAATTTTAATTTCTATTTTACTAATTTTCCTCTCACATTTAAAAACATTTAAATATTATATTCTCTTAATTATTCTCAACTTGCTACTTTCATTAAATTATCCAAATGACAATTTTAAAATAATATTATTTACACTATTTATTTATTTATCTTTAATTTATTACATAGCTTTTAATTTAATACTTTTAATAAAGCTATTCCAATAATTACAATAACATTTTTTTTAATTATTTAATTATTTGAATTACATCATACCATTAATCCACCCAATGCATAACAACACCAACATTAAATAAATAACACAAATACACTCACAAAAGATAACTATCATATAATACAAAAATAACCAAAGTCAAAGACGCACAATGCCACTAGACACATGATGGGTTGACAGGCTTGGGACGGGGTGACTTGTAATGCCCCTTTGTGCTTCACCCTGACCATGTTGTTGTATGAGGTTTGGTCTATCCATTTGAGTCATGCTTGTGACTTGTGCTTTGTTCGATTATTTCATTAAATTAAAATGGTGAAATTGTAGGCCTTGATTAAGGAAGATAAAAGAATTAAGTTAAAACAAATATTGTGAAAGTATTTATTTAATTTTTAATAAATTAAGATTTATTGTTGTAAACAAAATAAATTAGATAATATAAATATTGCTATTGTGATGTGCAATCAAACTTTATATGAAGTTTAAAAATAAATAATTAATTAATTAATAGTTTATTGTGTGTAAATTGAAAGGAATGTAAAATTAAAATAAAATTTTGAAAAGATAGAAATTAAATTAGTTGAGGAAATAATTAATAAAAAAAAGGAAGTGGAAGACAGTTTTGGTAAGAGGGAAAGTTATTATGAGGGTTGTTGCAAACTGCGTAGGAGGTGTCTATTTTGAGAGCCCATTTTTGGCTGGCAGAGAATTAGGTGGTGAAACCACTAAATTCATCATAGCAATATCCTTGAAAAAATAAAATGAAAGGGCTTTAGGGAGTAGGGACTATAATGATGAGCAATAGAAATATGTGCAAAAGGTTTCGATCCAAGAAAATCAACACATAGAAACACCGCCCCTCTGCCACGTCGTTTCTGTTTCACCATGTTTAATGCTCAAATTGATCGTCGGTCACAAGACAACAGTTTTTTAATAGAGATCTGGGATAAATTAATGAGGGGAGAGAGGAGGAGTTTGGGGAGCGCAAGTATCAGGAGTGTAGGGCTAAGAAGAGCTAGAAGTTGTATTGGAAGAGTTGGAAATTCAAATTGGAACTGGAATTCCACCAAGTTCTTTTTCAACTTAGATTGTGCAAGTGACCCAGGTTCCTCTGCTAAACGCAAATTCTAATTAAAAAATAAATAAAAACAGGAATTTTATTCCTTTGTATTCTTGTGCCTGTGATATAAATATGCCCTGATAGTTCTCTCATAATTTCAAAAGGCGAAGCTTTTATTGCTAAGTTTGTAGTAGGAAACGTTTCAGCATACATTGTTATTTTCTTTGTGAACCTTATGTGCTTCTTATTAAATTGATACGCAATTTCCAGTCCTTCTCTAGTGCCCCTTCAGAACGGTAAATTTGGAGACTGCTTTTTAGATCAGATGCTCTTCATGTACTATTTGAGCTCCCTTGAAAATCGTTATAGATGGGTTTTAGTGTTCGGCTGTGTTAGTGGAACTGGTGTTCTACTCTTCTTAAAATTTCTGAAACTTTGTCCTCATCCATGCCTTTTAAATCAATCACCCTGGCCATCGTCCTTGTTTTGATAGTCAGTCTAGTTTCACATACTTGACTCTTTTCTTTGGCGGTTCCAGACTTATGATTGCATATAATTATTCGTTCACTTGTTGTGTCGTCCATCTAAGTCTTATGTTATTTATTTAACTATAATTGAATATTTCTTCCAGAATGCCATCTACCTTAGGGTACTGGTTGTTGAAATCGATTACTTTGATAAGTGGGGCTTATTTCTTTAGCCATAGCCTAACTCTTCCCATTAGCTTGGTCAATACTCAAATTTTCTGATGTTAATACATGCTTGTAATACATATAAAGTTTTCACCATCTCTATCATTTGTTATTTCCTCTTCATATATGTGTACATCGAAGACTCATAAAGGAGATTCAAAATTGAAACGAAATGATTCTCGATTGTAGCTGTATACATAGATATATCATCGCTGCCCTGTTCTTGTCAGCTTGTATGGAAATGCATCTTACCTCTCCATTTGGAAGTTTTAGATTTAAGAAATTTTATAATTGATCTCCCTCTAGCCAGGCCATTTGTTCTAGCATATTTTTATCTATTTCTTGAAACACTCTTCACCTTATTGGGTACTCCTTGCAATGTTTGGGTTTATCTTAGCCATTGGAAACAACCTATGTTAATAGGGCCTTTCTTCATCTGAAACGTTAGTTCCTGTGGATTATCATCATGCTTAATTCGATGGCGGTGATAAATCATTGTATTTTGAACCTTATAATCTATATTCCCTCAACCTTTCTTTGGGTGTTCAGATCTTGAGCCATGCATTAATTAATCTGGTCGCCACTGCTCTCTACCAAATTTCTTATGTTCATAGCTTGAACTGGTAGATTTACAACATTTGTATGTCTTTTATTTACATTAGCATATCAACCCAAATCCTTAGTTCTTTAGAAACCTGAAGTATCTATCTAGATCCCTCTTACCTCTAGGTGATTAGATGTAGTTTGTTGATTTTTCTCTTGCTATAGACGGCGATCTCTTCTAAGTAATAAAACTGGTTTATGTGATTCCCTTCTACCGTTGGCATCGATTGATTTATATGCGGATTACTTGCTGCTAAAAATTGTATTCTATAGCATTCGATTTTATCCAAAATAATGTTTTAGAAGACAACGCAAAGCAACAAGTGAAATTTGTAAATTAGAGGCCAACAACCAACTGTTCAATTTGCACTATCGTCATATCCCTCTGCCTTTACTTATTCTGCGTTGATTATGCATAGCTTGAATTATTAATGGATAGAGTCTGATTTGGAATGTAATATAGATATACATTCATGCAAAAGCATATACCGAATTAGAAGCTTTAACTTGAGTTGAAACTAACATTTAATGCATTTAGAAATTTGAGGCCTTTTAAAATGGTGAGCTTTACTTGCCAGTGTGTTTAAACATAAAAAGAAAGAAGAGTTTAGTCTTTATCTTGAGATGCTTCACTTTATAATGCAACTGTAAGATGGGGTTAGAAAATCAAATAGGATAGATAAAGTGACAACCAACACCTCTAAACTATTAACCCACATCCAAACAAGAGAAAACAAAGTAAGCATAAGGAAAATAAAACATTAAATTAAAATACTCCCCATGCTTGAACTTGAATCACTTCTCTTACTCTCCTATTTCTCCTTTTGCAAATATGCCCTCAGATTTGTAGTGTGACTTGTGCAAATACCTGCAAATGATAAGTAGAAAGTTGGAGAAGAATAGTTGTTAAGGTGAAAATGGAGAAGGAAGGTTGCTTTTATAGACAACCATTTGAATGGACGGCTGAGATTAATCCTCTAGAATGATTCCAAGATCAATGGTCCAAAATTGATGCACCAAGAATATGCTATTCTTGGAGGAATCATGACAGGAAGACATTCAAAGACATGCAAGCCATGATAGACATGCAGGCTAGGACAGGCATGCAAGGACATGCAAGGACATGCAGGCTATGACAGCAAATGAGTGTTATGACAGGGGATTATGACAGGGTATCTTTGACCAAGTGGTGCATAAATAATTTATTTTAAATTATTTATTCGAAAATGGAGGAAATGGACAAGTGGAAAATAAATTATTTATTCAAATTATTTATTTGAAAATAGAGGAAATGGACAAGTGGAAAATAAATATTTATTCAAATTATTTATTTGGAGAAAATGAAAAGAGGAGCATTTAATTAAATTTATTAATTTAATTAAATGGAGAGATGGAAATTAAACCTTAAATAATTAATTTAGATTAACTATTTAATTAGGAGAGGTGGCATGGGATAGTTAAATGATTTTAATAATTATTTAACTATGGAAGAATTAAAGGACCATGAATAGATAAATAATTAATGGTAATTATTTAACTATAGATGAAAGATGACAAAATAATTAAATAAATAATAATTTATTTAACTATTGAAGAAGAGGAAGAAATTAGTGACGCAATTAGTTTATTTAATCGGTCAGGATAGAATAAATATTAGAAAGTGAATTAATTAAATAATTATTAAAAATTATTTAATTACTAGAGGAATATAATCAAACATAATTGAATAACTAAAATTATTCAATTATCAAAGGACGAGGATGAAGAAAAATGACACTCGAAGGCTTAGGACATTTTTATGTGTCTACATTTTGCCCCTCTTTTTCATAATGTAGCCTGTCGCATTGTGACAAAGAAAAATAAGTCAAAGTCATGCCCCAGTGCAAAATAAGATGAGAAAGAATGACGAGGAGGGTTACGGTATGCCCCCTCGAGAGGGCAGATGGGTTCTAAGAACACGGGTGTGCTCTCGAAATGGATGAGAAGACTAGAAGATGAAAGATAGAAGAAATGTTAGCTTGGAAGGGGATGGATATTAGCGTGGAAGAGAAGGGAGGATGAAGATGGAAAGCTAGATGAAAAAAATATAGGGGAACCAACTTTCATGCTTACATTTTTATATTTATCATCATTGGGCAGATTATTGTAATGGCCAACAAACACCATGATATGACGTAGACCAAGGTGTGCAAGGTTGTACCATCACGTGAGATAAGCAGTCGCAGACAAGGATGATCATGACTCATACAAAAAGGCACATTTGCCCCAGTCTTTTTGTCATAACCAACCGCAAGCAGAAAAAGACAAGAAGGACAAATCATGAAACGTCATTGCTTCTCTAAATCCTGTTTCCAGGACATCCTCGAGAAACTAGCAACATGATTTCCAAAAAAGACAAAATAAAGCCAAAACCATCATCATGATACGTTGTTGCTTTTCTAAATCCTGGAGTCAAGACATTGCTGAGAAACTAGTAACATGAGTTTCAAAAGACAAAACAAATGTCATGATATGTCATTGCTTCTCTAAATCCTGTTGTTGGGATCTCGCTAAAAAACTAGTAACATGATGAAAAATCAACAAACAAGTGCCAATTATTTTCCAAGTGTGTCTGGATGCCAAGATTTTTAATGTCGAGATGTATGGTTTGATGTCAAGATGCCAGGGTGTCAAGGTTTTGACAATGCCAAGATGACGAGTGTCGAAGATTGCCAAATTCAGGAAGGACACATCCTGAATAATGTTGATATCAAGAGGAGAAACCCCCAAAAGTCAAGAGGATCCCTCAAAATCCCAGGTGACAGTGGCAATGCCTAGGAAGGACATATCCTAAGGCATAAATGATAGGGGTTGTTCTTCAGAAGGACACATCTAAAAGAACATTGATGTCAAGAGGGGTGATCCTTAAATGTCAAGAGGATTGCTCAAAATGTTGAATGACGATGACGATGCCTAGGAAGGAAACATCCTAGGCCATGATTAAATGACGAGCTATCCTTCAGAAGGACACATCTGAAGAGTAAGCAAGATTTGACTGGCTTTACTAAGTTTGACTGAGATTGACCGATTTTGATATGCCAAGAAGATTGTCATGTTCCATTGATAGATTGTTGAAGTTCACTTGGGTAGATTGTTCATTCAAATTCAAAGACTATTTCATGTGTGTGTGAAAATTGTGCAATGAACCCTAATGGATTGACCTAGTGTGGCCTCGGGGGCCCATTGACAGATGGCCTTGCCTACGTCATGCACTCAGAGACCTCGTAGTTCAACACGACCAAAGACTTTGTCTTGTTGACGAAAGATTGAGTCATGATTTATTTTGACTAACCTAATAGGACTGACCTAATGTCTTGAGGACTCAAAGATGAGTACGTAGCAAATGTGCAGAGACAACTTAGCTCGATAATGAGACTAATCAAGGATTGAATTGACATGACTATGTTAACATGACTATGTTTTGGAAGTTTTGTGTTTTCTTCTGTTTTTTGATTGATAGGGAAGGTTTCTTTTTTTACGTCTAATTATTGAGTCATGATTTATTTTGACTAACCTAATAGGACTGACCTAATGTCTTGAGGACTCAAAGATGAGCCTTTCCTACGTAGCAAATGTGCAGAGACAACTTAGTTCGATAATGACAAAGACTAATCAAGGATTGAATTGACATGACTATGTGGACTAACATGACTATGTTTTGGAAGTTTTGTGTTTTCTTCAGGACGTTTTTTGATTGTTAAGTCTTTTTTTAGGACATTTTCTAATGTTTAAGTCTTTTTTTTAGGACATTTTCTTATTTTTAGGTCTTTTTTTAGGACATTTTCTTATTTTTAGGTCTTTTTTCAGGACATTTTCTGATTTTTAGGTCTTTTTTCAGGACATTTTTTTATTTTTATTTTTTTGATTTTTAGGTCTTTTTTAAGGACATTTTCTAATTTTTAGGTCTTTTTCAGGACACATTTTCTAATTTTTAGGTCTTTTTTCAGGACATTTTTGATTTTTAGGTCTTTTGAATGGTTTAAGAGGATCACTACAAATGCATGTGACTGATGCCTACATATGAGAATCTAAGGAAAAACATGATTGTGCCCCTAGTCAAGCTGAATACCAATTGACAGGTGATGACAACGTTGTTTGACGTGGGAAGGACGCATCCTGAAACAATGTGAGGATGATGATCATGTGACGAAAGTATCGAGGTCTGCAGCTGGGCCAGGAACAAAGGCTAGTAAAGTTTTGGATAATGTGCTCATTGCATTTGGAATGACTTGGTTAGGACTAGATGGGATGATGGAGTATCCTTAAACCATTTGACAAGGGAAAGCCAAGATAGGTGACAAACATGAAAGGATGAGAGGTGGCCTTGGTAAAGGACAAGAGACATGAGACTAAGGGAATTGTCATATGATTTTATAGGACTATGTCATATAAGGATAATGATGGAAATGACAGGATAGTTTGTGACAAAAGGATTGACATGTCAAGAGTTTTCCCCAAAGCATGATTTATGTGTGCCAATTTTATGTCAAGACCAAGGTAGGTGGGAAAATGGATGGGGGAATGATATGGATTAAATGGATGGATGCCAATGTTAAGAGGAAGGCATAGGAGATGAGACGACTTGCCCCCAAGTGTAAAAGTCCACATAGATGATTTATTTTACACATGATGCCTGTTTTCCAGGTTTTCATCATGGTACTTATCCAAGGTGCCTGTTTGCCAGGTTTTCACCATTGGACGAAATTTTTCTCTTTACTATTTTCTTGACTTTTTTTTATTTTTTTGGTGTCACCAAGACGCCTGTTTGCCAATTTTTCATCAAGGTGATGATTTTTTGATTTTTCAATTATTTTTTTGTGTTTTTGGATAGCCTAGATGCTTTAGATGACCACTGACTGCTCTGAATCCACTGACGGTGTCGATGTAGAGACTGGTGCCATGATGTGCCAATAATATCCTTTCTGAAGTAGCTGCCTTGTCAGGATCCTAGCACTTACATACAACTGATTGATGTCATCATGGTCCTTTCCGATACTAGAATTGGCCTTATCAGAATACGCACATCGCGATAGAGTGCCATGAGAGTCCTTATGATAAAGAGTTGTTGCCAAGATGCGATGGATTTGTGACATGGGATTTTTGGACTTTAGGCGAGATGTAGGATTATAATGGATGATGGTAGACATGGAAAGGTTGTTTGGACGTTTGGATGAATCACTTTTTATTTTCCAAACTTGGTATGATGGATGATGGATTTTGGAGGGATGGAATTTGGAACCAACACCTTTAGATGCCTTGCTTTATGACCATTTTGAAGGAGGTGGACATTTATGATATGTGGGAGTCCTCTTGTCTTGTGGCTCCACATTTTGATTAACTTTTTCTTTTGACATATTTTCTTTGCTTGATCCATTTTTCTTTGGGATCCATTTTAATTTCATTTGTCCACTTTTCTTTTTGTTTGATTCGATGTCCTTTGACATTTGATTTTTGACTTTGTAAGGCTTTTGTTTTTGTTGGTTCCAAAAGGAAGGTTTAAGATGTTGAGAATGACAGTTTATGGTGTGGGTGGATGAGGTGTTGGCAACAATCTTATGACAAGGATCACTCATGGACTCCATTTTAACGTTTGTATATGACAAGGTTGCCCCCAGTATCGAGGAGGTTACATTGACATCATTTGATTTTCCAACTGAAGAATAGCCAAGACCTTGATGTCTATAATTTTCCTGGAGTTGTATTGGTTCTTGAATGCCTTGCTCGTGTATGCCTAGTCCTTTTCCTTGATAATGCATGCTCTGACAAATTTTGTTTGCGATAGGGTATTTATTGTTTTGAAAGCAAGATGCTAACCCATCATGATGTATGTGGACATTGTCACCTGGAATATTTTCGTCTACAAGAAAGCCTGCTCTAACAAAGATAGATGACCCTAGCTGATAAGATGTTGTGACTTCGTTGACATGTGGGATGTCTTTGGTCTGATTAACATCCTTGGTCTGATTTTGTGACATGTCAAATTTAGATGATTCTATGGGTGCTTCCAAGTCAATGTCGAAGCCATCGTTATGGTCAGTGCCATGGAGTCCAATGAAGTCAGCTATAGCTTGATCATTTGCAAATATGTCCATAATGGAAGACTCTTGTTCTTGAGGAATATCGTCTATGGGTCCAATGGAGGCAAGTGTCTCATCTTGGAAAGTGTCGATAGTCAGGGCCTAAATAGGGTCATTAAGTGTTTGATCATAAATGGCGTAAAAATCAAGGAGTGGATCATTTTGTACTTCTTGGTCAATGGTAGGGTCTTGGTCAAAGATGGGGTTATCATGGATGATATAATTGGGATTGAAATCTTTGTCAAAGGTAGGTGCATTTTGGATGTCATGGTTGTTTTGAAGGACTTCTTGAATGTATTTTAAGATAGGTTCATGGAATGGACTACCTTGATCTTGACATGAAGGTGTCATTATATGGTCATGCTTTGGGCTTTCATTTTTACATGTATCCTCAAGTTTAGACAATGGGATTTGACTTTGGACAATGATAGAATTTTCATGACTAAAAGTGGCTTGTGAGGGAGTGACTTGAAAATTATTAATGGATGAAGGACTAGGATAGGACATGGAGACTTGGACTGGATTAATAAGGTATGATGTGGAGACTTGACATGAGTTGGTAGATGGTTGATAAGGCATGTAGACTTGGATAGGATTGATAGGTGAAGGACTAACATATGACGTGGAGATTTGTAATGGACTAGTGGACAGTTGGTTTCCCTTGTCAAGGTTAGGATAAGGGTGATAACTAGAATAGGTAAAGTGACAGCCAATGGTTTGACCAAGTGGTGCATAAATAATTTATTTTAAATTATTTATTCGAAAATGGAGGAAATGGACAAGTGGAAAATAAATTATTTATTCAAATTATTTATTTGAAAATAGAGGAAATGGACAAGTGGAAAATAAATTATTTATTTGGAGAAAATGAAAAGAGGAGCATTTAATTAAATTTATTAATTTAATTAAATGGAGAGATGGAAATTAAACCTTAAATAATTAATTTAGATTAACTATTTAATTAGGAGAGGTGGCATGGGATAGTTAAATGATTTTAATAATTATTTAACTATGGAAGAATTAAAGGACCATGAATAGATAAATAATTAATGGTAATTATTTAACTATAGATAAAAGATGACAAAATAATTAAATAAATAATAATTTATTTAACTATTGAAGAAGAGGAAGAAATTAGTGACGCAATTAGTTTATTTAATCGGTCAGGATAGAATAAATATTAGAAAGTGAATTAATTAAATAATTAAAAATTATTTAATTAATAGAGGAATATAATCAAACATAATTGAATAACTAAAATTATTCAATTATCGAAGGACGAGGATGAAGAAAAATGACACTCGAAGGCTTAGGACATTTTTGTGTGTCTATAGCAACCTTTAAAATAAAGTAAAATATAAATTAAGCTCTTAAAGTCTAAGAAAGAAAGGAAAGTCAACATAGAAATCTTTAATTAAGTTATCTCTTAAATAAAGTAAAGGGAGTATATTCTCATGTTTTTTTTAAGGAATCTTTTAAACTAAAATTAAGTTAGTATGAATAGGACTTCCCTTAGTGTTAACACTTGGATTTTGCACCTTGTTGAATATAGAATTCAACAATCCTGTGTAACATGGGAATGATCTTAAAAAGGTATAAGTTTTGAATAAGATCAAACCTCCGGGAAAGGTCGGCTTCCTATGCTGGTAATATCACCTAAACTATTGATTTTGAAGGAAAAAGGAGAAAGACTACTAATGAAAACAATTACAATTAAAATTGGTAACTGGTATTCCTTGTGGTGATACACCTAACTAACAGGGACTATGGAACAAAAGATAAACACACACTAGAAAACTGATGATAGTTTCTTGTATTTACACAACATAAATTTTGTAAGACTTATGCATAATGACTTCATGAAAAGGCTTGATTTGCATATACTTCCAAGAAGGAAATATGGATTCCACAACTTTTAAAAGAAAAGTAAATGCAAAACTAAAAAGCACAGTTCACAATAAGCACAATTCACAATCTGCATAATTCAAAAAAGAATGAAGGCAAGATGAAACTAACACTGGATTCCAAGGTAATTTATGTACTCCATATTCCCAAATGAGTCATAAAAATACATAAGTTGAGAAAGGATTGCTGAGAAATCACTAACTCCCTAAATCTGCATAATCTGAACTGACTCAAAAAATGAGTTACAAAATAGCTAAGTAGCCAAAACTCCTGAGTTGCTCCACAAAATAAGGTTCTAGAAAACCTCATTTTTGTAAGCACCCATAAAGCCAAAAATTTAGGACTTGAATCTTCACCAAAATGACTCTCCATGGTTGAAAAATTCAAGTTAATCTTATCAAACCATAAAAGGTCCCTAAATACGCTCAAAATGTTTCCAAACTGACTTCAAATAACCTTATTTTACTCTCAATGTTGGGTAACTGAAAATAACTTCCCAAGATGCTCTCCAAGTCATAAATTAAGATCTATCTTTTCTCCTCAATGGCGTACATGAGTGACCCCTTTAATTTTACAAATAAGAATATCACACTTTAAGTGACTTATATCATATCACTAAAGTGGATTTTACATTTTATGCAAAATATGATAATATCAATCATTCGGCTCTAAAAGGAAGTCAACATGCTGAAAAGTCTTAAAGACTTTTGATGTGGCATATAGAAGGAGAAAATAAAGGTTTTAAAGCATAAAACAAAAGGTTTTATGTCCTCATGGTTCATATTGCATTTTATCAAAATAATGGCTAGAATGCCATTCCATCGTCATTTGCATTAGGGTATCAAACCTTAAATGAAAGATAAAAGAATGAAAGTTATTCATTCATTTTGCGACTTCTAGCTGAAGCTCGACCGCCGCCAGCAAACCCTAATCGGCCTTGAGCTTGGAAATCTCAACATTCTTTGTAGATTCTTTACAGACTCTAGAGATATGAAGCATGGAAAGTCTAATTTTGTCTTCAATTTTAGAAGATTCTTGTGTATTTCAAAGGCTGTTATAAACTTTTTGGCCTCTGAGGCCGTGGCTTCTGCATTTTTTCTTATTTCTTTCTCACTCATTCCATTCCTCTGCGTTCTTTTCTGTGCATTCGGCGGCCATATATGCCTCTGTATGGAGTTTTGGAAGCTTGAATATGGTAGTTTTGAAAGTAATTGAAACACCAGGCCTGTGAGTAAGCTCTTTGCTTATCTTTTAATTGCTTTCATCAAGATCTGCTTATCAAGTTATGTTTGCAAAGAATATGAATATATTCTGAATAAAGAGTTTTCTTGTGCAAAGATATACAAGTACTTTTAATTACCAGGGCCACGGCCATACTTTTGTTGCAGATATTTGAAGCTTTGTATGCATTTCATGAAAAAGACAAAAAATAACCCCAATCCTGCATTATCATTAGAATCATGAGGTTTTTGTAGATAAATTTAGAGCCTCTTGTTTTATTTACAGCCAACCCCTGTGATAAACATTGAGCATTTTTCATGTACCTTATTTGTTTTCAACAGAGAAAAAGGATTTGATTCCAAACCAAGACTCTATATTATGCCCTATTTTCCTGATTTAACAATAATCTTCATTCTTTTCTGCCTTTTATAGGAAAAATAACTTCATTAGAGCTTTATGATGCAAAAATGATGAGGGCTTTTATGGCTTGGCTTGCATTTGTCTTTATGATTATCATAAGTGACTATCACATTTGTTAAAGAGGTCACTGCCAGCTGTTTCCAGTTGAACTTTGTACGGCTCATTCCTTCAGCTCAATACATAAGCTCAAATGGTTAAAAGAGCACCATAATTTTTTATATGATTTGCCTCATGAAGATGTTGATGTTGGATCTCACTATTCATTGAGGCTGAAACATCAGACCTAATCCATCCTTTTGTTATTTTACCTTATGACTGTGACAAGGTTTTCATTTATTGTGTAGAAACAGTAGCTTACTGAGATATTACTTGTCTTGAAGACTATTCTTAACCCTTCTATGATTTTTTGCATTTCCATATTGATGGAAAAATAATGAAACAAAAACCATTATGTACATTTATGAAAGAAAACAGAGAAATTTTTGTATATGTTGAATCATTGGCCGCGACCGAGCTTGCAATTTTTTGGGTATCATTCATGTCATGTTCTTTCATAGGATTGTTATGCACTATGTTTTTAGTTACTTTTTAATCTATGCATTGCATTGTATAGTATTTTTTTCTTTTTTCTCTTGGAGATGACTTTTCATATGAAGGCTAAGTGTTATGATTGCTCTCTTTCACATAAGTTTGTCCTTTTAATCTTGCAAATTTTTCCTTTTTGTATAATTTATGCCACTGTTCTCAGGATTATTGCTTTGTTCTGTAGTATTCATGTAATCTCAAGGTTGAATATGTGGACTACACATTCATCACCAGTCATTTGTTATAAACTATGCTTTAAGATTGTCTTTCAAAGCTTCTTCCATGTATGATTGCCACTCAACCTTTCACAGAATTTAACATCCCTTAACCTCTGCCCTACCATGTCCCAAGAACACTATCACTGCCTTTCCCTTAAGGTGATCAATGACTGCTATCTATTCATAGATCAGGTAACTGCTTATTGTGAGATCCTTGTAATACTGCATGAATATTGCACAATTTCATTTGTTATGGCTATGCTCTTGAATCTAAATTCTAATCACAGGATATGTGATTGCTCCCCTACCTGAAAACTATCATTTCTGCCTCTCATAGTATTTGACTATCTCTTAGATAACCATCATGTTTCCCATTCTCAATTGTACCTTGATAGTTTGTCTCAATACAATGAAATTGTATGTATCCTCCATGTTTTTTCAGAGTAAGTAAATGTCATTTATGACTAAGACTAAAAGATAATCTTTATGGATAATATATGTTTGCCTAAGTAAACCATCAGGAAAATAATTACTCTCCATGTTCAATTAAAGCACAATAATACAACATGTTGGGCTCAACCCTTATGGGAGCCACTTTTAAACCCACGTGCTGAATTAAAACATGATCACACCTGTAATTGCACATGGAACAAACAAGTTAGAAAAAATGACTGTCTTTTGTGTGTACGTTGACCAAATGGTTTTCCTAGACACCTAAGGCATTCATTGATCTTTGATGCACATGGAGATAAATTAATACATGCATAGGTGGATGATATAAATGATCGTGTATGGTCATGACCTTTCATTGCTTAGAGAATAACTCTAACACATTGCTTGACTGCTGCAGAGACAGGAGCGCATGAAAACTAGGAAGGACAAGCAGCGAGGACAACACCGAATTGAGACAAACATCAACCAGTCATTCAAGCAATGATTGGTCATCCCTTCTACATGCACATTTATTTTCCTTCATTTATTCATGTATTGATTTATCTTTATTTGTATCAAGGAAAAGTCATTCTCACGGCTTGCTGTGTGAGACACATGTATCTTATCTCATTCAATAAAGATTACATTTTCAGAAATATGTGAATCTTTCTCTATTACATGCATGTGTATGAATGTAATGGTCTGTAATTGTAATCTTTTCAGATTTTTCATTTATACATTTGAATGTGATAAAAAAGGATAATAAAATGTACCTTAACTTCCTCAGTTTAAAATAAATTATACCCTTTTGAACCAATGAGTGAAAAAAATGGGTAACACTTAGATTATCTCCTTTCTAGGGAAAAGCACATAATATCCTATGTAAGTAGGAATAGCATATTTTAATGTATATAATTCTTTTCATGCTTATAATTCTTTAAAATTACTTTTAGGATAAATTATTTTTATGGTAAATTATATATAAAAATAAGTAAACAAACAAGTAAATAATAGTTAATTATAAATAAATTGAGATATGTATGTATTGATATATGTAAGTCATGGAAATCACAAAGATGTATTGTAATTAATTAGTAAAGGATTTCTAACCTTCTTAGTATTGTATTTAATTGTGTAAATCAAGAAATATATGTTTCTTCATGCTTATAATTCTTTAAAATTACTTTTAGGATAAATTATTTTTATGGTAAATTATATATAAAAATAAGTAAACAAACAAGTAAATAATAGTTAATTATAAATAAATTGAGATATGTATGTATTGATATATGTAAGTCATGGAAATCACAAAGATGTATTGTAATTAATTAGTAAAGGATTTCTACCTTCTTAGTATTGTATTTAATTGTGTAAATCAAGAAATATTGTTTCTTAGAAAGATTGATATAGCATAAAAGATAAATGAAGTTAGTGATGAATAAAAAGATTACCTTTGAATTTGATGATTTATTGTTAATAATAAAATGAATGTCTCATAATCCCACCATGTCTCTATGTTCTCTTATGATTTTGAGAGGTTGTGGAAACTAGTGAATGGTCATCGTTTGGTATGAATGTTGTTATTGTTCGAATATGTAATCCTTATGTAAGTGACTATTAGAAGTATTCCAAAGGCTAGGGGAGATTCTTTTCTTGATGAGAGAATGATAGATCTTGGAGTTAATTGCTTTTGCATTGAGCACGTATGTGATGCCTATTAGCCATGCATAGTATGTTCATCTTGTGATTGAAGTTTGTAACTTGAAAGCAGGAAGGATATGCCTCACCATGTTGTATTGAGTATGAGATTTGTGATTGTGCAAGTGGCTTTGTGCTTGATTTCATTGGTTTCCTAGTTGTCAGAAGGGGAGTGGCTCTCAGTGGGGGTCTGACACACAAAGGGGCGCCAAGGTAACTCACTAAGAGTTTAATCAAGAGATAATCTAATTAATTAATTAGGGGTTTTGGGTAGTTAAAACACTAATCAAGATAAGATAATGCCTCACTCATGGCTCAAGTGCTTGTATAGGCTTGAGATGAGTCGAGAAGGCCTAGAATGGCAAGACCAACTACCTGGTCCACTTGGAAGGTAAGTTGGTCCCACATAGTTTGTATGGGGGTCCAGCGGCCAGTAGAGGCAGCCAGGGTAACCCAGGATGGGGGTCTGGTAGCCTAGGAAGGTTACGCCAAGGTAACCCATAGAAAATTATGCGATGACACTCCCTCATACGACAACTCTATACTCTCTTGGTTCCTATATTCCCCTTGGTTAATTATGTGCCTCTGGAAGTGTTTAGTTTGTTATTGTTGATGTTCTGTGATAGATCAACATTGTCATGTCGACCTTATGTTGTCTTATACCTTTTGTCTGTTTGTGATGTATTGTCATTGGATGTTGTGCTACTTGTTCTTGAAGTCATGTTAGCCTTGTGCATGTTTTTAGTCCATCATTTGTTAGTGTTGGTGGGAACTTTTGCTATCTCCTAGCACAGGGGGTGGGCCTTCGGGTTCCACACGGTTGGGTGGAACGTGCTTCGTTCTCCATTGGGTTCCCTTCTCTTGTACGTGTCATGGAGACTTCACTCGACTTGAGGACTACAACATTGTACCTTCTCTTGGGATTTGTTATCCTTGTAATTGTATTGGCGTACCTCATTGATGTATCATGTTTCATGCTTGATGTATACTCCATACATGTAATCGAGGAGATATCTTTATTCAGAATGTAAATGTAATGATGTATCTGATGAAGAACACTATTATGTAGTGAACTTGAGATAGTTGGTATTGTATTTGTAAATAAATGATTTGATTTAATTTTAATTCCATGTATACATGTTATGGTTGTACTTCATTGAAGGTTTCAATAAATGGAATGTTTAGATGCAATTTTCTTATCGATATTAGAGCATGTTAAATGTAATGTTTTAAGTTACTTGCTTATAGTAGCGTAGTCGCAGACCCTAGAGGACTTTATTTAGGAAGCTAATAGTGGAAATTCTCTCTTGCCTTCGTGTGAATGTTACACTTTACAAAAAAAAATGTTCTTTTTTTTAGTTGTTAGTGTGTGTCCTCTAGGGTTACATGGCGGGATATTACATGACTTCCTTGTCATCTTTGTTTCAAGATCATGCCCATTGGGATAATTTAATGCTCGCACTGTCATGCCAAAGTAGGTGGAATCGAGACTTTATTCTATCAATTCTTGCATACAAACAAGGTTGTGTACAACATATTTATAAACAAATGCATCACATCGTGAGAAGGAATCACAACGTAGCAGGGCACTCGCGAATGACTGGTGCTACACTGTCCCCTCACCAAAGCTATAATAACAACTACAACATCAAGTATAAAGTAACATTGTTAAACTAAACTGATCACATCATATCATCATGAAATAATTACTAGTCTACTACATCACAATATACTACTGCATCCATATAAAACATCACCAATAAAATGTAACCATAATGTCATATCATAATATCCATGTCATCAAATAAAGTAGCATAATCATCAAGTAGTCTAAATGTAAGGAAAATTAGATGCGGAAACAACTCTCCTAACGTTAAAGACTTAGGGAAGAATGCAGATACTCTTTTAATTTTTCCAATTACAGTTCAATTAAGATGCACTTTGAAATAAATAGTAGAAACAAAGAATTATACAAACACAAATGAACACCAGATATACGTGGGAAAACCCTTACGGGAGAAAAACCCACCACACCAAGAGAAGTCACTTTGTATTACAGTAACAAATAATTACATACAGAGTTCTGACTTATCTTTCTGATGCCAGATTACAGCAGCTTTCACAATGATCAATCTTGTACAGGAACCTTCAAGTTACAGTCTTTACAGAATAGAAATCACTCTGATACAATTCGAATTGTTCACACAACTGTTCTTCGAACCAACCGAACCCACAAGCATCTGCAACTTCAAACTATATTCATGTCGTTCCCTGTCTATCGAACTTCCTCACAGAACTTCCACAACAGACTGTCTTCCAACGGTTCCCATTCGGCTTCTCTGATTGGTCCACGAGATTCCACATAGGATGGTCAAACAGTCAAAAGGCAATCAAGTTGTGTTGGCATATCGGTGAGACACTGACCGTGTCTCCTCAATGCCAACACAGTCAGCATTTGATATCGCTAAGAGTTCATCCTATCGGCAAGACGTTTTACCGAGCTCACAAGTTGCATCGACTTCAATTTTCCTTTCGGAAAGACTATCGCTCTTCAGTGAGACCACATACCGATATTCAAAGTCACATTGAAATGTCATACCGTCGGCAAAACATTTCGCTCTCGCCAAGACCTCCCACTGAGTCTTCATGTTGTTCCGAAGCATTCACCAGTCAGCCAAACTTATCGCTTTCGCTAGGACTTCATACTGAGGTCCATAAGTCACATAGAAATTAGTATTCACATCAACAAGACAATCATCTTTTGCCGAGACATCTTATCGAGTTCTTTATGTTACTCTAAAGCCTCAAGTCATACTGAACAGTCGGCAAGACTTCTTTCCATCGTTAAGACCTCACAGTGAGATCTTTTGTGCTACCCCGAGTGTACACCGTCGGGGAGACATTCCTTATCGATATAAGTCATACTGAGCTCCAAGACTTTCCCCGAAGACTTCATATTAAACATTGTCGGCAAGACATCCATATCAGTAAGACTTCTTACCGAGCCATCTCATGTTATACCGATGTATATTGTCGGTGAGACAAAGCAACTGTCGCCAGGAGTTTATAACGAAACCTCTGAGTTACCCTAAAGATACCAAGTGAATGCTATCGGCGAGACATTCATATCGGTAAGACCTCATACCGAAACCTTAAACCTTTCGGCCAAGTCTCTCTGACATATGATAGAATGGCCTGTCGGCTAGAGATCTCCACGGGCGGTGAGAGGTCACACCGAATGCTTCTTGTCATAGTGATAGGCTCCTTCGGTGAGATAGAAGCAAGGTCACAGCAACCTGTACAATCACAATGTGTCAAAGCTGCTAGTCGGCCAGACATTAACAATATCACACCGACTTGGCTCCAATAGAGGTTACAGCCTGTGATGATTTAGGAACATATTTCCAACACTAAACTATCCAGTCAACCAATCCAACCAACAAACAGTAACTATCAAAGTCTCAAAGTGTCAAGCAAAACCATAGAAAGTATCAAGTCCTAACAGCAACATGAGGGGTATTACAATTTTTTCCTATTTAATACTAATGTCAAGGCAAATAATGATTTTCCTACAAGTGAGGAAGTTGTCACATAATGTGCATACATCATGGGTGTCCATTTGGTTGTCGAAGTATGGCTGCCATCTTCCATTCAATGCCCTCCTTCGTATAAAGGAGTTGAGTGTTTGTTATTGGTTGAGAGAGAAGATGGTCAATAGATCAATTAACAATAATGGACCAAAAACAAGTAATTTTTTTTTTGATAATTATGCTATGTACTCTAACTTTCTCTATGAATCCAAGGTGAAAATGAACTTAGATGTAAAATTTAACAATCTTCAAATTGAAATTGTAGATTTTTGTGACTGGTCAGTTTGTCTATACCATGAGGTTCGAGATCTTTACCTTGTAGGATGCATTTGGAAGGTCACTATTAAGCCAAAAGTGACCATTAAAATACACACTCTATGTGATGATCTCAGTATGAAATTCATGAGATTTTTTAAAGGACAATCATAGATTAGTTATCGCACAAGACCACCTGGGGAATGGTTGCTTGCTACTTTAAAGTTCAACTAGTCCATCATATTCACAGTGTATTTAAGTCATGCCATCATTCAAATTGTTACATGCACACTATGGGATACCTACACTATATGCCATTAATTCCAATGTGACAATTAAAGTTCAAACTATTCTTCATGATAGTGATAATGGATAGTTACCAGTGCACAAATGGTTAACTAATTGGAAGTATTTTTGAAATATTATTTGACAAATGTTTGCAAAATATTTATACATTTTATCTATGACTAAATTCAATTTTGAAAATATTTTTTGAATATTGTT
Source organism: Sequoia sempervirens (assembly GCA_007258455.2). Classification (NCBI taxonomy): domain Eukaryota; kingdom Viridiplantae; phylum Streptophyta; class Pinopsida; order Cupressales; family Cupressaceae; genus Sequoia; species Sequoia sempervirens. The sequence continues at coordinate 497,594 of VDFB02000004.1, forward strand.
TAAAATTAGTGATAATAGAAAATATAATCAAATCATGTATATTACTTTTGAAATGAATGTTAATGAAGATGTAAGCATTTTTAAGGTAGCTATTTAACGAGAGTTAAAAAAACTACTAATTATTTATTAGAATGTGTTAAAGAAAAAAGTATGTTATTGTAACTGAATTTATAATAATTATTTTCATAATTATACAAATATTATTTAACAATTATTATGAGTGCGTTAATTTATATTATTTTTGGTTAACAAATTGAAAGTATGTTTGTTCTAATTAAATACAAATGGTTGATGTTGATGTTATGTTTTTTCTATATACAAGTTAGTATGATTTAATCAAATACTTACAAAGCTGCCCTTAACAAAAACATTATGTTGTAAGTTTGGGGAGGAATTCCACTTAATTTTAATGTGTAGCCTTATATATGGGAATTGAAATAAACAATGATGAAAAATATAATGAAATCATATATATTATTTTTGAAATGAATGTTAATGAAGATGTAAGCATACTTTAAGGTAACTATTTATCAAGAGTAAATAACCACTATTTTTTTATTAAACATAGACATTATTATTGGAACGTGTTAAGGAAAAAATTATGTTATTGCAAGTGAATTTATAATTAAAAAAACTGTTAATTGCTTCACATTTTGAAATTTAACTAAAGATAGGCTTAATGATAGGAACATTTGTTACAAAAAAAGTACCATTTTATAATTGAATTTTTAATAATAATGAAAACATTAGACTAACTCTAATGTAGTACGAAGACTAATCCTAATGTAATTGTGTCTCCAATAGTAACCTTAACCCTAATACCAAACCCAACCTTAACTCTCCCTAAATCTAACTATACCCCTAATATTAGACCTAATTATATTTGTAGTCATAACCAAACCCAAACAATAACCCTATTACAAAACCATGAACCTAACTCTAATCCTAATTCTAACCATAACTGTAATTTATGTAATATTTAAACTCTACTTCTATCTCAAAATGTAATCTTAACAAAAACTCTAATTAAAATTCTATCTCCAAGCATAACTCTAAGGCTATTAGAAAACCCAACTTTAATATATGTATACTAACTTGAATCTTATTTGTATATCCAACCGTAATCCAAACCCTAAGCTTAATTATATCTCTATCAAAAACCCTAAATCTAATTCTAAAACTAATGCTAATCATAACCCTTCACTTCCATTAACCCTAATCCTTAACTTAATCATAATCCTTGAACAATACCAATATAATATTACATTAACATTAAATAATAACCTTATAATAATTACTAATTTAATAATAATTTATTAAATCTTATAATATTATTATTTTAATTAATAATAGTTAATTATTATATTATGTAATATTATATCATACTATTATTAAATTTAAAATTATTATAGTTAATTTTTAAAAAATATTATAATTTAAATTAATATAAAATTATTTAGAATGAATTATAAAAATATTACATTTTAAAATATTTAATATTATATAATATATTTATTATTAAATTATAACTTATATACTTATAAATAGTATTATAATTATATACATTACTATTTAAAAATACTATAATTATAATAATACATTAATAATTTTAATAAATTAAATTTATATAAAAAAAATGAATCACACAAATATTATTTATTATATTTTATAATATTAATATATATTATATCATCATATTATTTAATTATATATTAATTATTATTATTAAAAAAATTTAAAAATAAATAAATATAAAATTTTACTGTTAGGGTTTAATTAGAGTTAAGAGTTTAATAAGGGTTAGGGTTATAGTTAAGATTCTATTACGATTAGGGTAAGAGTTAAGTTAGTGTTATGGTTAGGTAAGGGTTCACTTATTATTAGAGTTTAATGAGGGTTAAGGTTAGCATTAAATTAGGGTTAGGATTCTAATTAAGTTCTAACTGTAATTCTAATTCAATTAGATTAAAATTAATATTTATTAAATGTTATATCGAAATATAATTTAATATTATATTATAATAATTAACATTATTATAATATTATATAATTATATTAATCTCTTACATGTTGCGTCACTGCTACTAGCATACATATATTAAATATTAATATATATATAAAATACGTCTAGAGTTATCCTTCTCAAGGCACCTATTTTCATCATTTTTTCTCAGTGCAATAGGCGCCTCGATAATGATAACTCTCAGCGTATTTTATATATATTAATATTTAGTATGTGCATGCTAGTTTATTTTTTATTTAAAAAGGGGAATTTGAATGGTTTGGTTGAAGAGGAAATGAAAGTGTTGTAAATTGTTCCCTTTTTATTTATTATTTGTTTTTGGGAGGAATGGGGATGGCTGGAATGAATTAGGAATAGGATGGTAATGGCTAGAAAAAGACTCTATAATCTTAGACAAGTTGTTTGGGTTGTTCCAAGCTTGGACAACCAAGGTATGTTGGAAATGCTTTCATAACTTTTGTGTCGTTATTGAATTCTTGTTAGATGGTTGAAATTTTATTGTTTTCTATTGTTTTTTGTAGCAAAAATGGGGTTGGGTGTGTATAAGGAGCGAATCTCGCCTGAGGGTTGAGAGCCTCCTTCATTTGGGATTGAGGAGGGCACAAAGCCTCTCTTGGGAATTTTGGTTCAAATATGAAAAGTATGGAGTTGTGTATGAATTTGGAGAGATTTGAGTGGCGGCTTGGTTTATTGTAATGATTGGAGGTGGGTTGAATAATGGAAGCTTGGATGGTGGTGGTTGTGTATGGATATTTTTGGATGGATGGTGGTGGTTGAGTGTATGAAGTTGGTTGTGTGTTGAGAATGAATTTATATGATTGTTTGTTGTTCCCCAAGAGGGAAGGGAATCCCCCTTCTCCCCCTTTACAAGAATACTGTGATTGAATTCTATGTGTGTGAGTCCAAGTATATGTTTTGTTTTTCATTTTATCTATATATGTTCTGGCATTTGGGATTTTGTCTCCCACTCTAGGGTGGACTTTGCAGTCCTATGGTTGGGAGGAGAGCAAGACTGGGCTACTCTAATTTGTGCATGCAGGACTAATGAATGGTTAGGAATTGTAGAAGAATTATTGATTATTAAAAAATTGTTTTCACTGATCCAATTTGATTGTTGAAAAGAAAAAAATTTAGTTACAGGTTGAAAAGGCTCAACTGAGAGCAAAGGAGTAGCAGTGGTCCAATTACTAAAGACAATGCTCACGTCTTGTTTTAAAAATGGATTAGTTTATACGTTTCATATTTCTTTACTTAGCATATTTAGAGTATTCTAATTGAGGCGTCTCATTGTTGTGTTTCATCGTTGTTGCATTCTTGCATTGGTTTTCAATAACTTCACAAATTTTATAATGAAAATGCAGATGGTTTACTATCAGGTATGTTTGGTGAGGATGCACGACAGGTTAAAGTCATCTTCCTCTTTTGGTAATTCGTTTAGATCAGCTCATTCCAAGTCATGGCAGAATAAGCAATCTTTCTAGCGGATATGATCAGCTAAGACCAACACAACTCATGGTTTTCATATACTTGGATGTACATTGCAAAAATTCCTTAATCAGTCGATTATGGAAACTTCCTATTTTTCATAGGTATCAGATCTGTGTTTTATTTCCATATTGGTAATCCTTGATTTTGAATGACTAATTTTATGCATTGCAACATTTCAAATTATTTTATGTTAAGTGTCACCTTAGGAGTTGCATAGTCAATGATCATTTGTCTTTGTCGTACCCAATACTATATTTTCTCTTTAATTGCATACATTATTGTTTAAAGTAGATACTTGAAAACAACGGACTATTTTGCATTAATTCTTTCTTTTTGGAATTATCTGATATTGTTATCTATCCCTTAAAGGATATCACTGTGGCTTCTTTAGCAATTGTGTGCAGTGCTTAACCTTCGATAATCAATACCTATGAGGTAACTCTTTGTTTTCTATGTTAAGATATGTAACCGCTCTATCAATTCTTTTGATACATTTCTTTAATCAAACGATTTAGTAATCAATTACAAGTTTATACTTTAAAGTTCATTCATTTTATCTTATTGTTCAATATTTGATTAATTAATCAATTTGCAGACCTTGAAGGGTTATTTTTCTTTATCTCACACTAACCGATGACCTATATTGTTGTTTTGGTTGTTATGTAAGTCTACGCCTTTTTGCACTGCCTCTTTTATAAACCACCTTTGTATACCACGACCATTGCAAGGTTATCATTAATAAGTAGCGTTACAGGCTAGCAGTCTTGATATATGTACTGTTTCGTTTTGCTTTTATTTAAGTTAGATGCCTCTAAGGACTCGTGTAAATCTATTTTGCATTCTTACTCAAATAGAAACTTATACGTCTTTGCTTTACTTTGGATATCATTCTAAACCTTATCTTATTTGTTTTCTCAGTCTATGTAAGGAATGGCCTTAGTATTGTCTTTGTAACCATTTAATAATATCACAGCCCTGTACCTTGCTGACATGGTAATCATATTGTTTTGTCGAGATGGCTAAGATCTTCTTCAATACTAATCTAATTCATTAATATTTCCTATGTGTCTGTTATATAATCTTGCATTGCATCAAGATCGGAATCTGCTTAGTTTCACTGTCGTTACTTATGATCTTCCTTCAATGCTGTTGTATGATGCATACATTTCTTGGTAGTGTGGTAATTAGTTGAGACATATTTGTTTCTTTTCTGCATTGTTTTAATGCAGCATTTTAATTATTAAACGTTATGTATATTTGTTTCTACTGTTTGATACTGTGATGTTTCTATTATTAAATGATATGTATATAATATGCCTCTACAACATTACATTTATCAAATGTTATGTATTATCTCACGATATGCATAGTCAATGCAGATTTTCCTTTGTTTTTTTCTTCATCACTATCAACAAATAGTGAGACCGAAGTCATTTTAAGCTCCTCATGATCATAGTAGCGTCTATACCACATCAATTGATTTGTCTCACGCATTATTAACTAGCTAAGGGTGTAGCTGATTTTCTTCACCCCTCAACGTAGCCAATGTTTTTTTAGTCTCCAATTAAGGTAGTGGCAGTAAATTATGTTTCCTTTGTTTTTTTCTTCATCACTATCAACAAATAGTGAGACCGAAGTCATTTTAAGCTCCTCATGATCATAGTAGCGTCTATACCACATCAATTGATTTGTCTCACGCATTATTAACTAGCTAAGGGTGTAGCTGATTTTCTTCACCCCTCAACGTAGCCAATGTTTTTTTAGTCTCCAATTAAGGTAGTGGCAGTAAATTATGTTATCCAATCTAAGATGTCATCAAAAGTTAGCCATTGGAATTTATATTATGATAAATATTTTCTTCCTGATAATTGCAAAGAAATCTATTTTATCTCATTGATCTGTGGTATGAGAAAATCAGTATATGAAGAAATGAATATAACGAGGGATCCTTAAATGCTCTATATGTATAATAAGTCTCTATGCATGTTAATTTATTCAAATTAAAAGAACGATTCATTAATATGTAATTAAGTTCTTATATAAATAAAATATATATTTATATAAATATAAATATATACTTATATATATTCACAAGAGATAATGTTTAATGCAATTATTTTAGACTTGTCTTAGCATTGATTAAATAATAATAACAAATTTTTCTAGTGATGTTAGAATTTAGTTGAACTCAAGTTTGTCATACTTCAACAAATTGTTCTTTAGTTTCTTCTTCTCATTAATTTGATAATTTAAAATATTTATAATCCTTGTATAGTTGTTGTGGAAAGATTTCATCATTGTAATTTTACACATATCATAAGTGTATTTTGAACTGAAAGTGAATCGTTTATCTTTTAATACTTATTTTATTAAATTCTAAGAAAATCTAGCTAATTAGTTGTGTATTTATTAGTTAAACTTGGAAGGGCATTACAATGCCTTGCGATTAGCTTTTTGGGTGTAAGAGGGTGAAATTTTCAAGTGGTGGTATGATAGGTGGTGTTGGTTGTTGGTATGGGTGATTAAGAAATCTCATGGAAGGATAAAAGGTAACATTTTTCTCAATATCATGCAAAGAATTATGTATGAATTTATTTGTGCTCTCATCATATTGTCCTAAGATTTCTATATCATGAGGACATGCGTTAGGAGGTGAAGGATCATGAATGTTCTCGTTGGAATTAGGGTCATCACCAAGCACACAAGTTGAAACATAAACCAAGGATTTCAAAGAAGTCGACATTTGAGAAAAGCATTGAGCCATCATGATGGTTATTTTTAAAAAGGTTCAAAATATTATGCAATAGGTTTTTGAAAGATAAACAAAAAATTTGGACAAGGGTTCCTGAGAGGATTCTGTCATAGAATTTTTGAGCCAAAAGGAGTAGAAGGACAAAGGTGCCCAAGGGTGTCTGCGTCCTAGGTAGGTTTTCTAGAAATTTATAGTCTGAATGTGTGTGATTCTAGTTAAGGATTCTAGGTCTAGTTGTAGACAGATTTGACAGTGAATATTTTTCCAGAATTTTCTTAACTTATGCCAATGGATGTGTGTGACAATGTGTGAACAATAAATGACAATTTTGAATATAATTTTCTGATCTAAAATGCATAAGTTGACTTATTGTAATATGCCTAAATCTAAAAATGATGATTTTGGTGCAATTTTGAAACAAAACAATGCAAAAAAAATTCACTTTTTATCACTTTTTGAGCTAAATGAAAGATTCCTAAATGAAAGCAATTAAAAATTTCAAAACAAAGATCTACAAGCATAAACAAACTAAAGACAGAGATAACGATGTGTGAAAATAAATTCAATGAAAGTGTGGGAAGAAAAAGGCACCCAAGGGCGTCTAAGTCCTTGATAGGTGACTAAAAATTGAAAAAATTGAATGTTTACTAGACTGTCTAAGTGATCTATTTATGTGTGCAAATAGGTCTATAACTAAGTATTTTAATTTAGAATTTTCTCAAATTAAGACAATGTGATTCAAATAAAAATGTGTGACAATGCAAATGAAAATTATGAATGTAATTTTCAATGTAGATATGATCTAAGTGACTGAAATGGACCCTAATGTAACCTATGATGCAAAATGATATGCATTATTTTGAATTTTTATGTCTTTTATGATGCAAAAGTGAAACCTGAATGAGAAATGTAAAACAATGCAAAACTTAAATCTAGGATGAAATTTAAAAAGGTATGTAATATTAATAGGTCAGCTTCACCAAAATGAAACAAAGAAAATTGGAACCCTAGGTCTAATGTTTAAACCTAGGATTCAAACTTTTTTGTGTTTTGTTGTTGGAGGGTATTTTTCTATTGTTTCATTAAGATGGAGATCAATAAGGTGTGTAGATTGAATTTCAACCATGAAGGTGAGAAAATTGAACCCGGGTTTGCATCCTATTGAGTCTTAGAATGAATTGGAATTGATTTTCTATGATTAACTTAATTGGACTATATGACCCAATATACAAAATGCAAGAATTGTCGATAAATTGAAACAGTGAATTGCAAGTAGATCTGGGAAGTGCAGATGAATATGTACCTATCTTGAAAAATTGGTTTCAATGTGTATAGGAGGGTAGATTCACCCAATGGCGTATCCAAGTCCTTGTAAGGGTGTTTTGCTCTGCTTTTGAGATCCTCTAATGATAGATCTTCAAGCATTTGATTCTCAGTTACAAAGTTATTGAAACATTATTGAATAATTTTGTAGGTGAATTTCCATGAGTTGACAAGGTGTTGGGATTCAAATGCAACAATAAACATTTTTTTCTTAAAGCTTCCTTCAATCCTTTCTACACCTAAAATCTGCACATTCTGATGCAATCAAGGATGGGTGTTTTGTCAAACAACCCATCCAAGCAGCCATAACACCACAAGCAACCTCATTTCAAATAAATAAAAACATTTGCAACAAATTCTTAATGGAAAATATAATCAAATCTTCTTCATTCAAATTGAATTATCTGATTTTTGCATACAAATGCATAGCCACAACAACAAATTATTCTACTAGCAATCCATAGGCTAAACTGAAATCAATTCTACAGGCAAGAATCACAACTCCACAAACTCGTTACTTTCTTCTTAGTACCACTCATTCAATCCTCTAAATCTTCTAAAATGGTTTTTGGGTTTGATGCGCCTCCTTCCCAGCTTTCCAGATCATTTTTAAATTCTTGATTTTGATTTTGTATGAGAAAGTTGTGTCATTTTTATTGAAATTGTTCCTCTGAGGTACGACTTCTTCAATCTCTCCCTCCCCATCAAACCTTCTGAATTCCACATCACTCATTTTTTGGCATGATTTTTTCTCTTCTTGGAATATGCATTCAATAGCAATTCAAAAAAATTCTTCATGCCTCTCAACCCACTCTCTCCACTTCCTCCACGCCTTGCATCACCTTTTTTTCAACAAATGCAAATTCATTTTTTTTAATAGAGTTACAATTTACAATAAATGCCCACTCACAGGCTAGGTGTGGGATTTTTCTTTTTTGGAAAATTATAATTTGTAAACATTTTTAAATCCACTAATAATTGAATCAATTAATAAATTGATTTTCTTTTACAATCCCAACATCAAACCTTATTGTGTTGGAGGAGTTGAAGATTTACTTAAATTGTGCCTGCAAGAAAAACCAAGACAAAAGTCAAAATTAAAATTGATATATTTTTTGATGTGCAGGATTGTCCGTGCACCCAAATTCTCTTGCATCACATTCATAAAAATAAGAAATGTTGTGTCATTTAGGGGCTTGTCTTGGTTAAACCCCATGTTAGTATTTCCACTTCCATAATGGAAATGTCAATGATAAAATGATGATGGATAGGAAGGAATGATGAAATCACAAATTGTTGCAAATCACCACCCTTCAATGGTTTCCTTGAAGGGTTGAAGTCATACATATCACTTTAAGGCCTTGGATCTTGCTTGCTTGATTGCTTGAACTTTCCTAGAGACCTATAACAAGGGTTAGTCTTCATAAAACAATGATAATATGACTATGAACTCACATATAATTTGACATGATGTTTGGATCTTGAATTGCTATAATGAATCACTCAAATGTTGCTCTTGACTTGCTCTTGAGTGCTCTTGATGTTCACTTATTGCTATAAAATTTCACTTAGATGTCAAATGATGCAATAACTAGGTATTTATAGGGATTTATTCAATTTCTCACAAATTAAATTTTAGTAGCTGACATTTGTAATTTAAATTTCAAATGTTAAAATGTTGACACCAACATATCCAAAATTTGTCCCCAGTAAAATAAGGGGACCCATACGCCCTAGGGCGATGAGTCTTGGCCTTGTTTTCTAGGACATTAAGTTTTAGGTGAAAAATATCAATTGGATGCATTTTTTCAATAATTGCAATTTCTTGGAAAATGGTACAAATGGGCCCTAGAATGCATAATTTAGGAAATTTTAGGTGCTCAATTAGGTTCAATAATTTAGGAGGGAACAAAACATAGTATGAAATTGTCAAGGGTGACAATTTACGATGCTATAGGTTGTCGTTTTTTTTTTTAGATGCTTGTGGTTGGGTGGTTTTGGAAATTAATCTTCCATGGAGTCCTTTTTTCTAACCATGTAGAGAAAGAAGACATTTTTTTCTTTTTTCTTTTTTTTTTTAAGTAATTCCTAATAACACCTAGTGTAAGAACACATTTTTCCCTGGTAATGGCACCAAAAATTCATGAGCTATCATCAGGTCTCATATTTTAATTAACTAATTATTGTTTTGACTAGGTTGGTGTCCAAGGTTGTTTGCAGAAGGATTTTAGATATCTAATTTTATGCTAAATTTTATCAAAGTGGAGAATGCTTATGCTTAAAAGAAATGTTACCTATATAAATATGTAGACATGTAAAATTGACTTAACACTTATCACAAATTTAGAATGTCTTGAAACAACTCAGAACGACTCTGAATCAACTCAAAACAACTCTGAATCAACTCAGAATGACTATGAATCAACTCAAAACGAGTCTGAATCAACCCAGAACAACTTGGAATGACTCTAAATCAACTCAAACGACTCTAAATTAACCTGGAACAACTCGAAACGACTCTGAATCAACTCGAAATGACTTAGAATCAACTTAGAACATCTCTGAAACATCTCAAATCATCTCGAAATCATCCCATGAAATCTCATAATGCATCAAACGACATCGAAGGACATCCAAAACCCTATTTACTCTATTAATTAAATAATACAACATTATTTAATTATTATCTATCTATATTGTCCACAACATCCACCTATTCATTTCAAAACAAGATATCCAACCATGGCTTGTCACTGATTAAGGAAAGTCATCTTGTCCACAACTAGGGGTAATGTCAAAAATTTGGTCATGGATTAGATCTTTGAGTATCCTATCATGGTCACAAAAAACAACAAAAGATCAAAAACATTGAAAAGTAAAAAAAAAAAAAGCCAAAAACATTCAAAACAGCAAAAAAGCCAAAAACATCAAAACAACAAAAAGAACAAAAACATTTGAAAAACATCAAAAACAAAACATCACGGTATTATTCCTTCACTCAAACAGTCTAAGATATCAACATTTGCTTGAACCTCACTACTAGTTCAAGTAGATTTCCTACAACATATCCCCTAGACATAGAAGTGGAATATCAATCCAAATTATCAATGTTGTTTACCCAAAAATAGTTTATGCTTTGAGTCAAATGGTCGAACTACGTGGTCTTTGCATGTACAATGTAGGCAAGGCTCATTAGCCCCCAAGACCTTGGTTCAGTCCCCTTAGGTATCCAACATGCTTTATTTCAACTTAGTCAAAAATACAAAAAATCCAAAAACAATCAAAAAATACAAAAAGCCAAAAACATTCACAAAACAGAAAAGGTCAAAAACACTCAAACCAAGTGAACTATGAGACTCTGTGTGTACAATATAGGCAAGGCTTATCTTTGATGATCCCCCGAGGCCCTAGGTTAGTCCCCAGAAAATGTCAAAAACAACATCATAAAACTTAGAAAATTTAAAAAGACCCATGTCCGCCATCACAATTTGTAATAAGACATCATCCATAATAAACATATCGTCACACTCACCCTTTGACAAAACAAACAAAACAAAAAAAGCAAGCATCAACAGTTGGAACCTTCAAGCAGACAATCATTGAATAATTTGATTGCAAATTGAATTAAAACAAAAGCTAAGTATCAAATACATATCTTTTTGACAAGACCCAACAACATCCTGAGATATGTCTTAACGGATCCGTTCCTACGATAGACATGATCAACACTAGATAATAGACCCACCCCAAATAGATATGGCAAGTGATATAAGGGCATTATTTTATCTTTTGTTGTCTTATTTTCTGTGATTTACATTATTGACTCATTCCTAGGATCTCTCGAGGATGTCCATAAGGATTTAGAGAAGGAGCAATGGGGGCATTTGACCGTAATTTCAATTTTTTGTTTGTGGATAGTCTTTTTATACTATCATGGTGAATACTTGCCTTGTTTTGTGTGTGGAAGGTGTCGTTGGAACATTTTTGTAATAGTGACATGTTAGGTTCTTAATACCTCTTGTGTTACTGTTCTAACATGTTTTAAAGCTTCTCACACATACACTCTAACAGGGTTTCCATATGTTTGGTATGAGCAAGAATACTCCTTGTTTGTAGAGTCAAAGTCCATGCAATAAATACAAAGTCACCTTGGTCATTAATATCTTGGTGCATTGTATTTATTTGCTATATCAAAATGGATTGTTCAAACTGCAAAGTCTCTAAAGAAAAGTAAAAGCAACTCATCAACTACTAACAAACATCACATTTCTATCTATCATCAATAATTCTTCTAAATTAACATCATATTTCTATCTATCATCAATATTTTCCAAATTAACATCACATCTATATCCATCATCAATATTTCCTCTAATTAACATCATTTTACTATCAAAACATCAACATTTCTTCTGAGTGAAAATATGCATAGCAATATCATTAGTACCATTATGCATCCACAATACTTCAATACAAATCATGACGATAATAAACCAATAAAAATATAATGTATGGGGCATTCACTCATATCAATACCATATAAACATACATCATACTATATCATCATCATATGAGCATAAAACAGGAATGAATCGAAGAAGGTATATATCATATATATCATCATGAAAAAAGAGAGTACATCATTAGTGGATAGGATATACAAAATCATAATATCTATACGAGGCCTCGACTGGGCCGATGAATATAGGCATACAAAATACATGTCTACAAAATGCCTCTAAGCAATGAACAGCATGAAGGTCAAGTACAAAAGTAAGACCCCGACAAGAAGGACAGAAACCCTACTTTCTACTTAGGGAAACTTCCTACTTTCAAAATAGAAGCTCAGAGAAACATCAAAACGAGAAGCGAAGGACCTATAAACCTAATTCTATGACCTAAACACATTGGAATGGAAATAGAACAAATTCATGAGCCTGACCTCAAAACTTGAAAGTTTCAGTCAACCTCTTGAGGGGGAAACACAGAGTCCTACCATCATTCCACGAAACATTGGGGCACAGTGGGGCATAATTTTTTTTCAAAACACTTGATCTTAAAAACAAAATCTTTGAAACAACGCAACCAGTACTTTGTATCAAAGAGGGGGAAAATGTAGACATGTAAAATTGACTTAACACTTATCATAATTTCAGAATGTCTCGAAACAACTTGGAACAACTCTGAATCAACTTGGAACAACTCTGAATCAACTTAGAAAGACTCTGAATCAACCCGGAACAAATTTGAATCAACCCGGAACAACTCATAACAACTCTGAATCAACTCAGAACGACTCTAAATTAACCCGGAACAACTTGGAACGACTCCAAATCAACTCAGAACGACTCTGAGTCAACTCAGAACATCTCTAAAACATCTCAAATCATCTCGAAATCATCCCACGACATCTCATAACGCATCAAACGGCATCGAAGAACATCCAAAACCCTATTTCCTCTATTAATTAAATAATACAAAATTATTTAATTAATTTACTTTTTCATCATTCTCGACAAATTAAATAAATACCGTTTATTTAATAAAGTTTTGAAAACCCTAATTCTACTATTAATCAAATAATACAATGTTATTTGATTGATTCACATTTCATCATTTTTGACCAATTAAATAAATTACTATTTAATAAAGTCCTAATCTAATCTTATTTCGTCATGATTAGTCAAATAACACCAATTATTTGATTATGTCACTAATTCACCTTGTTCCTCAAAATTAATTGAATTATTAAATCATAATAATTTAATTATCACACTTTCCCTCCAAAATTTGAATAATTAAATAAAACTATTCAAATTATCAAAAATCAAAATCAAATCAAAATGGAATTAATTAATTAATTAAATTAATTAATATTCCTCACCCACTTTTTGATTGAGAAAATCATGGATTTCTAACTAAGCAATCTATTTTGCTAACTAAGCAATCTGATTTTGCTAACTCAACCATCTAATTCCTAACTTAACCCTAACTGATCAATCAATTGCTAACTAAGCAATCAAAATCCTAACTAGCCAATCTATTCTTCAATCACCCTAATTGTGCAATCAACTTTGCACAATATCCTCATGTCTAAATCCTCTCAACTCATTTTGACTGTTGATCTGGATATTCTCCAACGTGATCTTGACCGTTGGTTCAAAATTGCTTTTACTATATAACAAGCCTTTCTCTTCACAAATATGGATCAGAATTTCAACTTACCTTATGCAACGAAGTGTTGTCGAGATCATCCTTGAGAGAGCTTCATTCCTTCCTTCGATCAACGAAGGATTCATCCACACTTTGCACATGAACGTTGGAGGCTTCGCTGTGATAAGAGCAATCCAACATCAAGTGAATACACTCTGCTACGGGATGGTGAAACTGTCTTTTGCTTTCATTTCATTTGGTAATTAGTAGGTTCCTTATTATGTTTGCAATAGTATAGCTTAATCTCGCATGTGTAGGAGTTTTAGATTTTAGATTTGTGCATTTAACTATAGATTAGATTCCTTTGTCAAATTGAATTCTTGTTCATCTTGAATTCGAATCTAACGTCCTTTTTCCCCCTCACACAAAATAATTTCAAAATTTTCCAATCTAAAATATCATAAGAAATGTAACCTACTAAAACAAGGAAGTTAACTAAAACTTTGCTACAATATAATGAAATTTCTTTAACTATTGAACTATTGATAATACAATCTAAAATATTCTATTCTTTTTCTTGTTTGTCTAAGGAAAAATTTCAACATAGTATGAAAGATATTAGTATATTTATGTTTTTAAAAAAATATTTAAACATAACATAAAAACAATAGTCTACTCTAAAGCTACGAAATACATAGTATTTTACATAAATAGAGATTTATAAAAGAGAATAAGAGATATCATAGATGATGAGGATGATGGAAATAACATATATAACATTAAACATATTGAAAAAATAAACAAGTACAAGTTATAAAGAGTATGAAAACAATATATACAAACATAAAATCAATGAAAGCTAAAATACTTACCTTTACTATGCACTCCAAATCCTCAATTGAGTGGCCATGTCAACAAAAGGCTTGAATTCCATCTCACAAAATCATTAACAACATGCAATTGTACTTCTCTCAACACTATTTTTACTAAAAGATAATCTCTATTATTTATATCTCAAAAAATATCATGTATCAAATGTTAGAACTATGTTTGTTGATTAATAGAAAGATATATATATAAACTATGACCTATTTCCTTGATTACGGCATCATGGCAACATACCTTGATTCCATTAAAAGTTTTTTACATGAATTTCATAAATAAAAGTCTAATTTTCATTAAATGAAATAAATTTAACTACTTCATATAACTATCATAAAACAAGAAGTTCTTAATTTTCAGAGAGCTAATAGTTTGGTGACCCTTGCAGCTTCAAGAAAAAAATGATACATTTGTCTCTAGAATTCCCTTCATAGAGACCCATTTTGTGATAGTTTTGGAGATTATCTATGTATTTTGAAGCTCTACAGATGTGGCACTCCAAAATTCCTCTCCTTCCATCCTATCTTTGCAAAAATACATCTTTTGAGACATGACCATCGGTATCAAGATTGTCATTAACACAAAAATAAAAATGCATATGCATGCATTAATATATAACTAATATTGTAACATATTTATTATATAATCTTGTTAAATTAATCATAATAAGAGTATATGGAGGGTGGTAAATGGTTAAAAATGGATAATTTGGTTCTAATAAAAGGATAAATATCCATACCTATCATCTATGAGCCTGCAATGATTGATACACCTAATTTAGTAAAACTAGGTTGTTATTGTGCTTGGATTGTCTTCATTGTCAAGTCCTATACAACCCCCTTTAATCTAAAGTCCTTAAAATCCAAAATCACTATCATACCTTTTTAATGGTGATTAAAATTGATTATTTTAGAATTGTTACCTATTTTTCACTACGAGCTCAAATAGGTAGAACTGAATCAAATTCATGAATTATAGGTACAAAAAATTTCAAGTTTTGTTGATTAAAGTATTCATGGTTTGAATCATAAAGATCAGATTACATCTAAATTACAATTTTATTGTGCAAGTATTTAAAACAGAAAATTGAAAATTTGCATAATAATGCTTTTTATTCATTTTGTAAAAACACCAAAATCTCGAACAAGCTGCGAGAGTAACTGAATTTGGTTATGACAATCAATGAATACAAAAATCAATGATAAGCTACACTATTGAAGATAACGTAAACACAAGGAAGAGATGCAATTTATCATTGCCTGTGATGATTAATCGCTTTTGCTTGATGTCTTAAGTTGTCGCGTCTCCAAGTTGTAGCAGACTCGTTTCCACTCTCCATGAACCTACAAAATTGTAAAAGATGGTGTTAGAGGTGTACTCTAAGCAACAATGAATTACATTCTACCTTATGCCTACGCTACCAACAGGAATGTAATTTGCATTAAATAAAGCATTCACCAGATGATTGAATTACAAACGTTGATAATCAAGGAACACGAAACTCAATGGAAGATTTCAGCTTCGATTATTTTTACTAACTTTTTTGTTTCAATGTGTAGGAACAGGTTCGTCATTTTCGTGATCATCTTATCAGATATGTGGAGTCAAACAGGCTCCCACAAGGGTTGAGCCCGGCATATCAAAAGGTCACCTCTCATTCACATCATATATGAGAGTTATTAAAGCATCAAAGAAATAGTCATCATCTAGGACTGTCATCAAGAAGTCTAATTCAGCATGGTGAAAATAGATTGATCAAGCATCTTGTTGCTCATAATTCAGTAGAACAATCAAAGAAGCATGTTAAGAGAGCATTAATTGTATTTGTCATAGTTCAGTTTCAGCTCTGTCTTTCATTCATGTTTACATTTTAATGAGACATTGAGCCCCTTTATACTTAAGGGAAAAGAGCACTCAAAGCAATTCAATCATTTCTTACAACTCCAAAGTACATGCATAGTCTACAGAAGACTTAACATCATAATGAGGGCAGCATTCTCATGTTTTGCATTGCATTGCAGTCAATGGGTCATAGATATTATCAGTACAATAAAATAAGGAGCATTCATCACACTGCCAAAAAGTGGACTATTGCATTCATGATAATGAGGGCTTCATATAAAAGAACAACCATAGATAATACTGCTGCTACAGAACTGAAAAAGTGAATAAGACTGCTACTACAACGTTCATGGTACTGAAAAAATGGTTACAAAAGTTTATGACGGTCATAAAGGACTGGAAAGGTATCTTTGACAGTAAGAAAAGCCAAATGGAAACTTGAAATGACGAATAAACTTGCACCAGCCATAAAAGAGCAGTAAAGATTTGGGATAGCGTTGCACAATGTCAAATAGAAGCAGAGCATTCAGCAATCAAGTTGTTTCTTATACTTCTGAAGCACATATATAATTCATCAAGGAACTCAGGAGGACAGTCACATGCAAGGAGGCGTCAAAACATCAATGGAGCAGCAATTTAACATTTAGAAACATCAATACAGCGATCATGATAGTCATGTAGAGGAAGTGCATTGATGGTGGAAGGAATAGTCATCAAAAGATCTTGCATTTTCAGTCAATAATACATTGCATAATATAGTTCTGACAGAGATTAGAGTTATCTTGACAAAGAAAATGGATTTTGTTATGCATCCAACATAAAGTATAGATTTGTAACAATACATTCATGGAGAATGAGCAGCAACTTCTAAAGACTGCCTTAGATGATATGTGAAGAAGTAGTGATCTTAAAAGGACAAGATACACAAAAGCTTTCATCTTCTTCCAAGAGTCATACATTGAAGCACAGTAACAAGTGAAGGAACAACACTTACAATCCTTGTTTCAACATTGCATTATGTAAACCAAAACCATCAGAAGTTCAAATCAGTCACTACAAATATATGAGGTTACACCCATGTCAATATTCAAAGTTATGAATGTATGACAGTGAGTAGTGCATGATAGCAAGGTGCAAAGGTGAGCATCAAGAACAGTTACAGATATTCACCTTTTATGGAGGCAGCAAAAGAGGTGGTCATTTTCCTCTTTTTCATCATTCTCAAGAGGACATCAACGATCAGTACAAGGGAAATTTCATTCAACCTACAATATGCCAGTAATTGCAGATGCGTTTTTCATGGTTATCACAAATGTTCCATACATTTGCAAGGAGCTCAAAATATCAGAAAAATAAAAGAGTAGTGATTTATTGTCACCCATGTGAGGGTTTGTTCTAAGAAGATACAAAGAGAAAATACTTCACAAATACCCAGTTGAAGAAATGTGATAGCTACGGCCTCAATGTACAGGGTTTTTAAGAAGCAAAATATGGAAAGATCTACTGGTTGTGGCCATAAAATGAATGGGGTTTTCAGCCATTGGAACAAGAGGATACAAAGAGCAGATAAATCATGAATACTCAGATGGATAATACAAAGACAAAACTCCCAGTATGTTGTGAAGTTGTGACCTGTTCAAATCAGGCTTACAAATATATGAGGTTAAAGACAAATGGAGAAAGCATTTTACATATACATAGAATGCAAATATGATGTTTTTTCCTTCAGTCAAAGTCACAATAAAGGGTAATTTCAAATCAAAGACAAAGGCTCAAATCCACTATGGCGGCCTGAAAGAGGCTGGAAATATACACAAGAAGGGAAAAAATCAAACTTACCAGCGCTGCCATAGAATAGTGCTTCCAGAAATCTTCTGTGACATGTGTTTACCAGTGCAAGTCGTACTCTCTCAACACTTCAATGGCGGCCCAAAACAAGTGAAGACACAGGATATATTAGAAAATGAGCATGGCCATGGTCTTTAGGCCGAGATTTATTTCAGAAATAGAGAAAAAGCCATGAAATAACTTAGTATCAGACTTACCTTGTCTATTAATGCAAAAATAATTCATAAGGAGGTCGATAGCCATAGAGCTCAAGTTATTTCTTGCAAAAATTTTCTCCTCTCATGGCAGCCAGAGCCAGCAAAATGCAAAAATCAACAGGGAAAAGAGAATGATAAAATATGTCAGAGAAAATGAGTCATAGTCGTGGCTTTGAGGCCCAAAAACACATCAAAATGATTGAAAGGACTTAGATTAATGATAGAATAATCTGAATCTTACCTTGTCTGTTTAGAATCTCTCAAAATATCATCAAAATCGGCAGAGAAAGGTTCAATACGAGCTTCAAACCCCAGCTCTAATGGCGGCCAACACCTTCTTCGTGAAGCTTCTCTCCAAGTCAAATGAACATAATGATTTTTAGGGTTGATATTTTTTTTTGTCTATTCGCCCTAAAAACATAATCAATTTGTTATTGATGACCTTGACTTCTTGTCAAAAGTTCTTAGGTATTACATGGTGGTCGACCCTTGCAATGATGTGTCCCCTTATTTTTGATATTTGATATTATATATGTCATATAAGGGTGATGAGGAATTAACAATAATGCCAAGTATAATATGCATGGTCGGCAATATTTATTTAGTGAAGAATGCAAAATATGAGCTAATGTGGTGGTCGCCAATGATTATTTAGTGGAGAATGCATATTTTCAAAATATATGCTAAGTATGGTAAATGAGATGGAGGAATATGCTTTGCTAAATTAGCTTTATTCTTCAAACTGATTTGCATTAATCAATATAGATTGATTAATTAAATGATGAATTTAAATCATTTAATTATATTAATCATTTTAAAATGCAAATAGAGAACATTATGTAAGGCTAAGTTACAACTATAGACTCAACTTAAGATTTATCATCCAAAAATGGACTTTAAGTTATCATGGGCGAGTTGATTAAAGCAAGGTGGATTTTGCATGTTTTGGCCCACATTCAGAGATTTCCAGTTCAGTTTGAGTTACAAATCAGTTGCATACATTATGACTGCAAGTTTGAGACTGAGTTCACTCATTTTTGCATGAGTTTGAACCTTATTTTTAGGGATTTTTGCTTCTTCTCGGTTTTCACCTTGGAATTATCATTTTCTCACTGAAATTGACTTTCAGTTTCATGTTCATGCACTTTGAAGTGCATTCTCATTGTATATATTGGAAAAAGTTTATCTTTTTTCCTCTAGTTCTTGTTATTCAGCCTTTGCATTCTACAAAGTGAATTGTCATGTAACTCAGCTTTCAAATTAATATAGCAGCATTTTATAGGTTCATTAGTTTATGATTTGCAAAGGATTCCTTTTAATTTTTCAGTATTTTCGAGTTTTCCTTCTAGATTTCAGGCATCGTTATTGTGAGGAATTTGATCAAAAAATTACTATGTTTTCAATTCTGAAACCTCTGATTTTTCTGTCTTTTTCACATATATGTATACAATTTTAGTTTAAGTTCACTGGTTATACACTGTGCATGTACTTGATTAATCAATTTAGTCATGAAAACTTCGTTTTCCCTCAATATTGCATTAAATCAAAGCCTTTGTTTAGAGCATTCAGGTGATCGAGCTATCAAATCAGGTTGTGCGAATTAAAGTGTTGGGTGATTATTTGTGAGTTAGGTTGCAATTAGATTTCCAATCAAGTGCATCAATAGGTTTCATTACAGTTTAAGCATTACTTTCAGTACTTCTATCCCTTTTCCAAAAATTTACCAGTTATTAATTTGAGAATCATATAGGAAGCCGGCCTAGAATCTGTAGGTTCATTCTCATTATAGGTCACCCACAACCTGAGTTTGATCCAATGTTTCAATAGATTGTTGAATTTAGTTATTCAAGCATTCGGGTGTAATCTGATTGACAACAAGAATATTTCCAAAGACCAAGAATCCAATCCAATCAAACCCCCCAAATTCATCTCATCCTAATTATCCAAATCATTTTTCAACCTTGCATAAGGAATTAAATCATTTGTCTAATCAATCACATAATCCAAGGTTTTTACCTAATCCTTAGGCTAATCCACCCAATCCAACACCTTAATCAACCAAGCAAAAATCATCAAAACCAATCCAAGGTCATTGACCATATCCATCTAATCATCCCTCTAAACCATCCTAATTATCCCCCTCATTATATAATAATCCCAATAAATCTCATCATTTATATTTTAAGGACCCTAATTGTATCCAAAATTCATTATCACCATATAATTCAAATCCCTCACCTCATCTTATCCACATCTAATCATATCTACTCAACCTTTTCTACATCTAATCCTTAATCATATTCATCCATCTAATCAGTTTTATCCAATCATCCATCTTGAAATAAAAAATTGGCACCCATCATTATCAATACCTCAATTGAATCCTATCATAAAATCAATGGTTACTTGAGAACCAAGCCTATCTCAAGTAGGTAATCAAATTACTCTTGCTTAGGAAATTAGCCTATCAAATTACTCTTGCTTAGGAAATTAGCCTATCCTAAGTATAGAATAAAATCTAATCAAGATCATCATCCAAGGTTTTGATTCTTGATCCATGTCCAAAATTAAAACCCTTCATCCCTAAACCAGCATCTTAATCATCATTCATATCATCAACAAGGCTTAAAAATCATCATACAAAGATCCTAACCCAAAACCCTAAAAATATAAATCTAAATCCTATCAAAATCACCAAAATCCTTTTCTAAAACCACATATTGGCATATATGCACCATTATGTGCTTCTTTAGTGAATCTACATAGGATTTTTTTAATTTTAATTCATTTACTACATACATCAATATTTCTATAATATTTCAATATTTGTGCATCATATATAACCACTTCAGCTTTTTAGTGCATCTACACAACACTTTCACACATTTGCACTCCTTCGGTGCATTTGCACCATTATATGGTATTTCTATATTAGAGACCCCAAATCCAATAAAAATCAATCAAATCAATCCAACACCAAGTGTTATGCATCCTTGACCTTGATTTGACCTAATCAATCTATCTAATCATCAAGTGCCATATATCCTTGACCTTGATAAGCTAAAAATCAAGTTACGTTAACCCTAAAATCTAAGATTCAAAATCATTTCAACATCAAAGAAAATATTAATTTCCAAGCCTTAAAAATATAGTCATCAATTCATCCTAAATCATATCATCCAAGCTCATCAATAATTATCATGAGTTTGTAAAAAAAAATGCAAACTTGAATTGGCAACTAAAAATTTCTGAATGCAGTGAAAATGGCAGCCCAACAGTTACTTTTCTGAGAGAGCCAGGTTTGACAGGTTTGCTTCTCGTGGGCCCCCAAGCTATGGCAAACAACATTCTAAAAATTGAGGACCCAATGGAATTCCTATATGGAAACATGCAAGACACGGGTCTTGTTCTATTAGACATAAATTTACAAAGCCCAATTGGGCCTTTTTTCACCCTCAAAGACATTTGAATCAAAACAAACAGGAGCCTTTTGAAATTTGTATTGATGATAGATCAACTTGTTCAAAGACGATAGATTGGTCAGATGCTGGAAAGTTTTCTCTTGGAGGTTTTCCAGTTAATAATGGTAAGGTGGAAAATGCTAAAAAAATTACACAAAATGTTTCTAGGGTTTCTTTAGAGGACTCTCAAAAGAGCAAGCCATTTCAAAAAACTATAATTAATAAGAATCATCAGCATGTAAGGGATTTTGTGCAAGACCAAGCAGGGTTGCAAAGTGGTTTCCCTTCTAAGCTGTCAATAGGTGCTCCTTTCAAATTGAACCCGCCTAAGCAAATGCTAAATCAAGCTCTACATGCACACGACCATTCATCTCATAAGGTTGGAGAGTAAGGCCAACATTCAAAAGTGCAATCATATCATAATACAAAGTTTCGAGAAATTCAGAAGGTGGGAAAGCCTGAAGCTGCTAAAAAGCAGCAAAATAGGAAACACAAGAAGAAAGCAAACAAGGGAAACAAGAAGAATAATGGTGCAAACAACACTAAAGGTGAATCTCAGCAATGGCTTCCAAAACATCCTCAACCTGGAGATGTCACAGAGCATCATGATAATGTTCATCAAGGTCACTCTAAGGCTTTGAAAATGCATCAAAAAGGTATTGTAAACATAACCCTAGCAAAGGATCTTTTGCAACCTCAAGTTCAAGATCTTCGTCAAAGAGCGATCATATGTAAGTTTTGGAAACTTACACTTAATATAAAGACACTGAAATATCTCTTGTTTGATGAATGGGTTGGGGTTGTCAAAGTTTTTTATTTAGATAATAAAAATGGTATATTAGTTGTTCTTTTTTACTCTAAGTTGCATAGAGATGACATTTTCAAAGTGAAATCTTGGGTTTTCGAAGGATCTAGCCTTTTTATGCAACCATGGATGTCAAACTTCAAAGCAGAGAATTTTGTGACTAAAGTTGTTCCATGTTGGATTCAGTTGCAATATCTTGCCTTAGAGTATAGGGAGCTGCATATAATTGAAATTTTGGCTAATCATGTAGGAATATTTCTTAAAAATGATTTTATCATTTTTAGAAATCCTAATAAGCTAGTCAGAGTTTGTATTTTATTAGATGCAACAAATCCCTTCCCAAATCAAATTCATATTATGTCCAAATTTGGGAAATGGGTACAAAATATTATTGTGGAAACATCGAAGAATGTTTGTTTTAACTGTCATTCCTTGGAGAATATTTCCAAAAATCGTCAAGAATTGGTAATGGTTAGTCCATAGAGTATAATGATAATATTCCACCAAATACATAGAAAAGGGAAAGTGAAAGTCTTCTGTTGAATAGGTATGCAAATGAAAAGTCCCATAATTAGTCTACACAGTTGCTTTTTTCTACTCGTAAAGGTAAAGATGGAATAAGAGCTAAGGAGGGATCTTCAGAAGTATTATCTCTGGTAGTCAGTGGGGGGGGGGGGAACATATATCCTTCTCTCTTTTTGGTCTACGGAGAAAATTGTTAGAAAAGGTTTTGGAGCATTTAATTAATCTGTATACTCCTTTGCCATCATTCTCATTGCAACAGTTGGATGTTATTGTAAAGTGCTTCATTTTTTAAGGATCCTTATTACCGGCACCCAAGAAATATGCAAATCTTGGTTGGAATGTGGAAGAATAGGAGCTAGTTTCAGCAAATTGTGCCCAGTTCAGGAAATTAGACAGTGAATGTCTTGAATCTCAGGGAGAATTGGATGGGTTGGAAGCTTTTGTTGAAAATATTCTACTATCAGTAAGTTCAAATAGGTTTGATGAAATTGCAAAGGAGGTAATGAATTAGGAGGATATGCCATCACATCCTTCAAATAATCAAACAATGGAAAAGGTGGGTTTATTGGAAGAGCTTAATGGGATGCAATTCAACATGGTAGAAGAATTTGATTATTCACAAACTTTGTCCCTATCTCAAACTCCTTGCTCCTCACCTTTAATAAAGAATTCCTCGGGAAAAAGGGGGAGGAATTCTAAATTAACTAAGTTGAAGGAGGAGATAGAGGCTGGGGTTCAAAAAACCCTACATGATAATATTTCAATATCAACAAGTAAGCATCTGAGGAGAGCGTGCTACTCTCCTCGAGCACAATGAAGGTGTTTTCATGGAATGTTAGAGGTATTAATGCCTCTAACAAAACAGCTCAAGTCAAGCATCAATTGGATGCTTGTGGAGCTGATATTTTAGTGCTCCAGGAATCTAAGTTGTTTCAGTCAGCATATGAAGCTTCTATCAAAAAATAGGTGAAATGGAAATCTTCTTTCTCACCGGCACAAGGTGCTTTTGGAGGGTTAGTAACTTTGTGGAATGTCAAAACTCAAAGAGTTGAAGATATTAGAAATGAAAGTAATTGGAAGCTAATGAGAGTGTCAAACTTTGATTTTTCATTTCGGCTAATAAATTTTTATGGTCCCTCAGCTACTGTTGATAAGAAGTTTCTTTGGGATAGTCTTACGCAAGTGTTGGATGATATAGGTGAAGACAAGGCTATTATAGTGGGTGACTTTAATGTAATAACCTCTCTTCAAGAGAAACAAGGTGGCATTTACCCTCCTCCAAAAACAATAGAATATTTTACAGGCTTTATTCAAGACAATGCTTTAATTGATATAAAGCCAGAAAATGGGAATTTTACATGGAAAAATCGAAGGAGAGACTTCTTGCAAATTGTTGATCGTCTGGATAGGTTTTTAGTGTCTCCAAATTGGATAACTTGTGGCCACATCATGAAATTTGATATTTTACCTCTAACTGGTTCAAATCATTATGCAATCTCTTTGGATGTTTCAGCTGCAAATCCTTGTTTGAAGAGAAAATCATCCTTTAAATTTGAGAGAATGTGGTTAAAGCATCTAGATTTTTTGTCTTTAATGCATCAATGGTGGGTTAGTGCTCTGTATATGGAAGGGACTAAAAATTTTCAGTTGTGTAAGAAGCTGATGCATGTTAGACATCAAATTAAACAATGGAATATCCATGTGTTTAAGAACATTTTCGAATAGAAAGATAAAGTGTATAAACAGTTAGAGATAATAAATGAACAAATTATCTTGCAAGGTTTAAATGCTTTGTTGTTTGATCAGCAAAGGAAATTACAGGTGGAATAAGCAAAATTACTTGCAAGAGAGGAAATTTATTCAAGGCAAAAGTCAAGGGAAGTATGGCTAAGAGATGGTGATCGCAATACAAAGTTTTTTCATGTTTCAACGCAAATTAAAAGGGTTGTAAACATAGTTTTCTCAATCCAAGATAGTACCACGAGGGTAGAGCTTACGAAGGAAAGTGGCATTCAGTAAGAAGGTGTTAATTTTTTCTCTAATCTATTGTCATCACCTGGGACTCATGTTCCTAATTATGAGGAAAAATGCCATGACTTGTTGGAGGTGGTGCCAAAACTAGTGAATGATGTAGATAATGTTGATCTACTCAAACCTTTTACTTTAGAAGAGCTAAAGAAGGTGGTTTTTTCTTTGGCACCAGATAAGGTGCTAGGCCCAGATGGATTCACAGTAGTGTTCTTTCAGAAATGTTGGGATTTTATAAGCTTTGATCTTCTTATGGCTTTGGAAGAGTCAAGAAAGATTGGTTCTATGTTGAAGCAATTTAACACTACAAATATAGTAGTAATTCCAAAAGTCATTAATCCTAAGTCTTTTGTAGAGTTCAGACCAATTTTATTATGTAATACTACCTATAAGATATTCACAAAAGCAATTTACCTTAGGTTGCAGCCTTTAATTCCGAAAATAATTTCACAAGAACAAGGTGGTTTTGTGCCAGGAAGAGAAATGAAGGAGCTATGGTTACACATGAGGTATTGCACTCTATCAAAGAAAATACTCTGGCATCTTTCATTATAAAACTATATATGATGAAAGCATATGATAGAGTGAGTTGGGAGTTTCTGATGAAAGTACTAGGGCAATTTGGTTTCAACAAAAAGTGGTGTAAATGGATCCTCTCTTGTATATCTAAGGAAAAAAATTATATCATCATAAATGGCTCTCCAACTGGGTTCTTTAGTTCGACACAGGGAGTTCGGAAAGGGGATTTGTTGTCTCCTTTTATTTTAATTATAATGGCAGAAGCTTTGATAGGTCTATTTATAAGGTTCATTCCCTAGGACTTTGTCAAGGTATTTTTCTCCCACACACAAATATCTCAATCACCCACTCTCTTTTTGTAGATGACACTATTCTATTTGGTAAATCCTCTCTAAAAGAAGCCACCCAAGTCAAGGATATATTGGATAAGTATGCTTTGGTTTTAGGACAAAAGATAAATGCAAACAAATCAAAAATTTACATTTTTAACACCAATATAGTGGTTAGAAGGAAAATTTTAAATTTGTTGGGATTTCAGAGTGCAAAGCTTCCTTGCATGTACTTAGGTGTTCCTTTTTTCATGGGTGCCAATAAAGTGTCATATTGGGGCAAGGTAATAGATAGGATCAAAGCTAGAATCTTTTCATGGAAAGCCAGATGGCTTTCTCTTTTAGGAAAAATCATGTTGATTAAATTAGTATTGGAAGCTATTCCTAATTATTTCTTTGTTGTTCTAAAAGAACCTAAAACAATTATCTCTCGAATTGAAACGCTAATAAGAAGTTTTCTATGTAAAGGTAATATAGATGAGTCAAGGAAACTACCCTTAATTTCTTTGGATAAAATGTGTTCAGAAAAGTTAAAAGGGGGTGCTAGTTTGCATAATTTCACGGCAAGAAATATAGCTTTTGGTGCAAAATTGGTTTGGAAAATGTATTCCAAACCAACCTCGAAGTGGTGCAGAATAATGCAAGCAAAATATCTTGATAGTGATCATCGAACAAGAATCCTTATAGTATCAAAACCCCCAAGTGGATCTACAATGTGGAATTTCTTGTCTACATGTAGAGATGTTATAGTATCATATATTTCTTGGGAAGTAAACAATGGGGAAGATGCTTATTTTTGGAAGCATTTGTGGAATGGGCATCTAGCCTTAAGCACACATCAAGAATTAAGAATAGCACAGGAGCTCTCCTTTCGGCTAGCTGGGGCTCAAAATTGATTAATTATGTTTAATCAGTTGATGTTTTTACAAGAAATTTTTAATGGAAAGATACCTCATTTCTGCCTATACCTGACAATGAGAAGGCATTCTTGCATGACACTCTAAGGAATAGAGTTGTTTTTCTTTCAAATTCAAGGGATAAAGTTATCTAGGCTTCATCAAAGTCAGGGCATTATTTAGTCAAACAGGGTTATAAGGCAATAATAAGTGGTACTTTGCAAACACAAAGTCATAAGGATTATTCATTTTGTTGGAACCCAATGGTTCTTCCAAAGGTAGGGAGCTTAGCATTGTTATCTTTGAGGAGTAAAATTTTAACAAGTGATAGATTGGAGAAATTGGGGATTGCAGAACCGTTTAAATGTATCTTCTGTAATGAGGTAGAGGAAAGTGATGATCACTTATTTTTTCAATGTTCTTTTTCTCAAGAGTACTGGGAGTTCATTAAAATGAAACTAAACTATTACTTTACTCTCCCTAGAACTCTCTGGGATCTTTTTTCAAGTTGGCCAATGTTTTTTAAGTCAGCTCTTTTTGCTTGCATTTGGAGGATAGTGCCAGCTATTCTAATTTGAAACATTTGGTGGGAAAGGAACAGTCGTATATTTAGAAAGGAAATCTCTATGGTTGAGCAAGTGTAGTTAAAAATAGAGAATTCAATCTCTGAATTGGTAAATTCATATGTACAAACCATATAAGATTGTTTATTCTCCTTTCGCCAATTGGGATAATGATATGATGAAGGAATGGAAATATATTGTATTACCTTTTAAGGGTAATTTTCATCAGCCCTTGAGAAAGAAATTGGACAGGTCTATAGTAAAGTGGTTGCCTCCTCAAAGGGGCTTTTGCAAATTAAATTTTGATGGGGCATCCTGGGGCAATATGGGAATCTCAGGTGTAGGTATTTGCATCTGTAATGATGTGGGTAATGTAATAGTGGTTAAAGCTATTCATCTGCCCTGTGGCACAAATAATTTAGTAGAGGCTCAAGCCCTACTTCATGGCTTGAATCTAGCAATCAATTTTAACATTCAGAATCTTCAGGTTGAAGGTGATTCATTATTAATCATAAATGCATGTAAAGAGAGTAAATTTCAAAGTTGGAAAATTGGGTACATTTTACAAAAAGTTTGGTTATTGCTTAATAAATTACAGTCACTATGTATAATTCATACTTACTGGGAAGGTAATCAGCTAATAGATCTTCTGGAAAACATGGGATGTTATCTTTAGGAATTTGAATACTCTGAATGGCATAATGTTGTTTCTTTCCCCTCCAAGTTGGAAGATATCATTCTCAAAGAAATAATACAATAAAAAGAAGGCAACTATGTGATGTTTGTAGTTTTCATCAATAAGTGTTTGTTGATCATGATTCCCCTGTATTGTATTTTATCTCATGCATATGAGATATGCAAATAATTTGTTATGTGGTCCAAATCAATTAACATGCTTCTTCCTAAGGCAATGCATAGGTGTCATGGAAGAGTTATGTTTATTTCAAATCTATGCAAGTAATTATTGAGCATGGGTAAATCATAACTCTTGGAAAGAACTTTGTAAAAAGGGAAAATGATAGTATGCAAAGTTTGGAAAAGTATTAAAATAGCATTGAGGAAGGATATCTTTAACCAAGCTTGACGCTAAACAAAATTTCAAAGGTGATTATATGTTAACCATTTCACATGTAAATGTAGGTTTTCTAACTTTATCTTGCAGGGTAAATGATCCATATCTGCTATTGATGGTGGGGAACTAATGCTGAAGCATGGGAGTGAGCTTGACCATGCTAATTCACATGAGCATAATGAACCAACTTCCCAGTTTGAAGTGTTTCAAGATGTTCCAGTGCTTCATAATTCTTCTATAGCAATTTTTTGAGACAATGAGCATAGGTATTTGGCAAGAGAAGTTGTCAGGAAGTCCTTGGTGTTGTTGAAAAATGGGAAAGTAGGGAGTCACCCTTTACTTCCTTTGGATAAGAAGGCTCCCAATATTCTTGTTGCAGAGACTCTTGTTGACAATCTTGGTTATCAATGTGGTGGATGGACAATTCAATGACAAGGGTTAAGTGGTATCACAAATATAGGGACCACAATTCTCACAACAATCAAATCTGTTGTTAGTCCCTCTATTGAGATTGTTTATGAACAAATTCTGAATGCAAACTTTGTCAAAGGGAAAGGGTTTTCATATGCCATTATGGTTGTGGGTGAACAACCATATGGGGAAAACTTTGGAGATAATTTGAATTTGACAATTCCCTTAGATGGAGGCAATACAATCAACAATGTATGTGCATCCTTGAAATGTTTAGTAATCTTGATATCTAGAAGTCCACTTGTAGTGGAGCCATTCATTCCAGTGACGGATACCTTTGTTGTATTATGGATTCCTGGCACTGTGGGTGAAGGTGTGACTGATGCAATTTTTGGTGATTATGGTTTTCAAGGAAAGCTATCAAGGACATGATTTAGTTGAATCTTGGCCGGAAAATAATGTAGTATATATCTCTGAAATGAAATATGCAAACAAGCTGATAAAGGTATCTACAATAGAGGAATGTAATTATTTTAAAACTACATTCATAATTTATAAAAAAATATCCAAGGAAGGTGGCACAAAGGTAGTAGATGGATCATGGAACCTTATATAGATGACTCTTGGTAGTGTTATCTATTTGGCAACTGCAACCCTGTATTTTAGTAATGGTTTTGAAAACACTTAATTAATCTCATTGGATAGTTGCAAAAAGTTGGGTAGTACCAAAGGAACATTGAGTTTTGGTATTTTTCTCAATTAATAGGCTTCACCAATACATACTATTTAGGATCAACTAATGTCTACAACTGCTAACTGGCTATGATATGAATTTTGTATCAATTGTGGTTTCTTGGACTAGCAAGAAACAAATTAGTTGCTCTATCTTCTATGATTTTATCAAGGAATATTTCAAATCAGCTATTGAGTTGCACAAGAGGCAATTTGGATTTGGAATATAATTGTTCACAATTACCATTTCCATCACATGATAACCAAAGCACAATAAATATGACACATAATTGAGTCTACCATGTTTGGAAAAATCATCTAGAAGTACACTTGTAGTATATGGTACAACAAGTACAAAATTTGATCTTTGTAGGACAAAAAAAAGTTGTAGACATAAATAGATGGCTTCTAAATTGAGAAATGTTTATCCATTTTTACAACCGGATGGGTATTATTGAAATAAACATCAAAGGGGTAACTAAAAATATAAGTACTTGATTTTTTGTTCTATCCAAGGGGAGTCCTTGCATTCTTACCATCATAATTAGCCTCTACTTGCACATATTTATGATGTGAAACAACACTTCATTCCTAAATCTAGCTCATTGTTGTTTCCAATTTTGCATTAACTCTGACACTCTATAGATCATTTCAACATTTTGTAATATACAACTTATAGTTTTGTTTGACAATAAATATGACATGAGATAATAACATAGCCAAGGGGATGTGGAATAGTGTAATTAACTCAGGATTGACAAAATAAGTATTCTCATGCTACTTGGAAGAAACTTATGGCTCTTGCATCCATGACATGCTCACATTCCCAACTTGAATGTTGATTTTCCTTCGCAGTCGGTTGTTGAAGATCTTCAAAAGTACCAAAAATAGGATGAGGTTCTAATAGTTTAGATGGAAGAGTGAGAAGGGTTCATATCAAGGAAAAATTTGCAAATTATGTGTTTCAGTTTAGCCAAGGATTTTCAGGTCTATAATTGATATATGGATGTAAATTTTGTTCTTGGGTAAAGACAATTAGTTCATGAGTTCTTGCTTCGATCAATTGGGTACCAGGAAGAATAGTTATTGTCAAATGTAAGTTTTTTTTTTCAAGCTGGTACTTCAAGCTGAGAAGAGCCATGGATATTTTTGTAAAAATCTATTTCAAAATTTGAATATATATAGGCATAATGCCTTTTGCCAAAAAAAAAAAATATCATGAGCTTTTTTGGTTGAAATAATGGATGTTAAATCATCCAATGAAGCTCTGCACACTTCAAAGGATCTTTCCAAGAGAAATTCAACCATATAGAAAGTGTTGCAACTAAGGGCATGCAAATGGAGATTGCTATTGATCTAGAATATGAATACAAATGTACAAATGCCTTGAATATATAGGCATGAGTGATATGCAAGATGCAATATGATGTTTCCATGTGTCTTGATCTAACATGTGACAACATGTGAACCCTACCTAGGAAATGATAAAAGATTGAGATAAGTTTGAGAAGGACAACTCATCTTCTAGAAGGAATTTTATCCCCTACAAAAATGGAAAGGGGAATTACCCCATTATTAATGATATTCTAATGATGCAACCTAGGACTAAATTAAATAGATGAAAGACCTAATTTAACTTATGCTAGTGTAATAAATAATTAATTACACTAACACCCCCCATAAGTACAACTTAGGGAGGAAATGCAATGATGATGGGTCCTGGCTACATGATGGCCATATTAGGTACCCATTTACAAATGAGAATGAAAATGCAACTAATCTCCCACAAACGGAGCAAAGGGGAAAACCTAGTGGGAAGAAAACCCCTCTCCAAAAAGGAGATGAAATGCAAAGAAGTGAGAAAGGATGGGAAGGATGGAGGACTCCATAATACCCCCCAAGTACACCATCCATCACATGGATATAATACAATCAATATCCCCCCCATAGGAGGGAAATAGAGAGACTATGTAGCCCCCATAGAGGATGAGATCACCTGCAAAAATGGTAAGTGTCTGAAGACAAAACATGATCCAATGTCGACAAACAACTTGTCTCCCTTTCGGAAGAAACAAAACCAAGTGCAAGTGTAGGGATGATTCCCATTCCAGATAGGAATTGAAGGTAGGATGAATATGGATGTTGATGATGTCTCTGAACTCTGCTCATGTGTCTCCTTTGTCACTAAAGATGAAGATGCCACAATCAACTCAGGTACATGCCCAAAAAAAGTAGGTGACAATCTAGGACAATGTGGAAATTAATGTTGAACAAGATCCAAAGACAGTGATAAAATGAATGTGACGGAGACTAGATTCCCCCCCCTAAATGAAGTGTCCTCAAAACCACTGAAAGAAGTTTGAAGTAGCAAAGGTGTCCAAACCACATGTCTCCTGCTAGGAAGAAGAAAATCCAATGGTAGATGTTGAAGAAGCTCCAACTCTTGAATGGAATGAGAGGGAAGAAGTCTTAGACATGAAATCTCTAAAGAGAAAAAAAGTGCCTCCAAGGTAGTCTCAAGATCCCCAATCAAGGTCGAGACAAAGGAATGTGGAGACTCAAGATAACTCTCCAAAGTGGAATTTGAATAGAGGAGTGATATCCCCTCAAGAATGTCCTCCAAACCTGTAGAAGTAGCCAAGTCAGTGATACCTGAAACAAAGCCATCATGTGATGTCAAGTCTAGAAAACTGAATGTGTCCTGATGAATGATGATGGAAGCCTCAATCAATGACTCTGGATAAGGAATCACTGAATGTGAAGGGATACCAACTGTCTCTAATGGAGAAGAAGCATCTAAAGAAACCTTCTCAACCTCTTCGTAAGATTCAAGGCAATCAACCTCCTACATAAAAATATCATCATGGGGTACCTGATCTAAGGAATGATATTTTGAATCATGACCATTGGGAAAGGGTGGAGTATCTAAATCTCCATATACCTCCTAAAGCTTAGTCCAAAGGATATGAGGACAATCACAATGATCAATAACATTCAAAACATCACAATCAACTTGCATTGCAATGATCTCTAGAACAGTATATCTGATGCAACTCCAAGCAAATTTCTAAACACCTTGACCTGGATGGGGAATTGTACCATACAAATGTGGCAACAATGCAAGTGATTGGAGATGGTGTATGATCCCATCTCGCCTTTGTTTCTAGTTTCCCTTGTGCAACATAGTCAAAGAAGGAATATATGCAAGCCCCATAATGAACTATCATATTTCTCCAAAAACACAAAGACAATGACCTTCAATAGCAAATAGAAACTTCCAAAGATGATATGCAACTGAAGTGATGCTACCCAATGCAAAAATCATTTTCCCAAGCTTCAGGATATCCAAGTTGTTGAACAAATGCACCAAATTGAACAAAACCAATGCAAGAGTACCTAGAGCTAAAACTGATCAAAGTGAATGGACTAATGAAAAAAGCTTTGAATTACCTTCCTGATGTAGCTAGAATCACTGAAATATGACAATCTAATGAGAAGATATGGGCCTTTATGTCCAAACTAGGGTTTTGACTTCAATTGACTATAGAATTTTTTTACAATAAAATCCTGCATAATGGATATCACCATTGGAAAGTAGACCAAATCCTCTTTCCGACGATATCTCGTTTGTCAAATTTTGATACCCTGGTGAAAAGTTATGAAAAAACAAAAAAAGGCCTAGATTAGGCACTCTGCAGGCTAAATAGGGGCAAAAAATAAGCCCCCTTGAACGGGAACGTGGTCATTGATGTGACCTTTAGGCTATTGGTAGTTTAAAAAAAACATCACTGGATCTGGTGGTGGTGGAGCGGAGCTGTGGTGGAGATTGGCGACACCACCTTCTATAGGGATTCCCCCAGTCGCCAATAGAACTAAGGCCTAAGCAGTGGTTTGATGCCATCAAAGTTAAGATCACCAGCAGATGAAAACCAACGGTGAACGATGAGCCGACAAGGATTTTTTGGCAGTAAATGATTCCCCTTGTCACATCCATCCTAAGAATCCATTCAAAATATATCGTGATGATATTAATGTTGATAAAATGAATATAAAATTGATCCCCTTAATGCCTTCATTGCAAACAACCTTTCCCCAACTTTCCACTACTCACCCATGCATAATCAAACGTATCTTGACCAAGAATTAACTAGAAAAAGATACCCCATCACTCCTAATGCATATGTATTGGCCACCCTTACAAGACCTTTGACAAGGAAAATCCATCTTATCCACCATCCATATCTTAACCCTTATCCTTTTCTAAGGTCCCTATTGCATCCACCCCTTATCCCATTATTCAATAATCCACAAATTTAGTCATCCACCTAATACTTGTAGGCATATGGCTTTGATGAGGTCGACTTTGGCTACTTGTGTTGTCATTGATGGCAACTTGAGTCTACAGTTTGATCCACAGTATCAGGTGCGCTTATACCAGCAGAGAATCTAAGTCTTTGTATTCTACCGGCAGAGAAAGCAAAGAACAGGACATCTGGTTGGTATGCTGATCCGACTACTTCTCTGGATCACTATTTTGAAGTGTGGATCCCCAAGAAGGTTTCCTAGCATGTACACTATTCTACTGAAGAATTTTTGTTGTGTTGTATTAATCATAGCTCGAGTTAAGAGGTTCGGTGGCATAATTCATGATCTATTTTTCTTTGTGGTCGACATACTTGATGTGGTGGATCGTGGATGTATGTGGAATAATTATTTTGATATCTTTTATGTTTTGGAACCATGGTGTGGGTTCCTTCTATAAGTCTAGCTAAATTATGAGGGTACGCTTCATTTTTATTTAAAGATTTAAGGCCGACATGGTCAATATAAGCAACGAATATTATATTTTGTTGAAAGGCCGACATGTATTGAATTTTTGTTAGCGGATATATAAGGAAGATCCGTAATTCACTTTGTGTATGTGTGTGGCATGAAGAGAGACGTAGATGTGTATGAAAAAGAGAAGTTGAGTGATCGAACATTGGTTGTGTTTCTGAAGGGTTTTTAGTAGGAGAACATAGCAGAGCAGAATAGATTTGAGCAGAAGGTCTAAAGTCAGATTGTGCGCTTCAGTGGAACTGAATCCAAGCATTTGTAGATACTATTTTCTTAGTTCAAATTTTGTTGTAATTTATATTATAATTGTATGGTAGTGAGCCTCCTTCTTTGAGCAGTGAGCTCTAGGCAGTGTGCCTAAATGCAAGTGCATTCCCCTCTTTTATTTTACTTTTAACATAGTAAACTTTGTGGATTAATCTCCACCATGGTTTTTCCCCTAACAAGGTTTCCACGTAAAAATATTTGGTGTTATGGTGATTATTGATGTGTTAGCATGTTTCCATCTGTTATGTGCTGCTAATGTTATATAAAGTCCTATTATTGTTGTTGATGGTTGTTAGTTTTGTTTTGTAAATCAAAATTATTGAACATTGATTCACCCCCCCCTCTCAATGTTCCTTGCATCCAACAATTGGTATCAAAGCAGGTTCCTCTTTTGAAGCTTAGCATCTTGAGGTGAATCTTGAATTACAATGGATGCTAGTGGTCTTCAACAATAGTTGATGGTGGCACTTGATGATCTTGATCAATCTAAGGCAGAGGTCATGGAACTTAAGGAAAATCTTGCAAATGCCGAAAAATTTATTCAATCATTGAATGACAAGATAAACAACTCAAGGGAGAAAAGAAAGGAACTTTGTGGTCAGTTGAAGTAGAAAGAAAACAAAGGATCGGATTATGTTCATTTCAATCAAACCCTAAAAGAGATAACAGGAGAATGTGAGAAGCTATCCAAGGACAATGCAGCTCTAAGACTTGAAATGGAATCAGTGGCAATGAAGTGTACTAAAGAAATTGAGCAAAGAAAGAAGAATGAGGAGAATCTGGTCCAGTCCCTAAGAGAAAAGTTTGAAGAATGCAATAGAATTAACAATAGATTTATCTAGTTGGAGATTGAACTACTGCAATCCAGAAACAATGAATGAGAGCTTGAGAGACAGATAGTCATTCTTGGAAATGAGCTTGCTACAGTAAATGAATTCAAAGAAAATTTTAGGATAAGTTCTACCAAGATTGAAGAAATAACCAAAAGTCGGAAGAATATAAATAAGTGAGGTCTTGGATATGAGAAGGGAGATTGCTCTGGATCTGAATAGAAGAATCCTGAAAAGAAGAACAAAGGAAGAAGACATCCGATAAGGCAACCTAATGCCCAAAAATTCAATGGATATTGCTTTGTTTGTAATAAATTTGGACATATGGCTTCTCAGTGTAGAAGAAAGATAAACCCTAGTAAGCCATCATTTTTTGGTCGATGTTTTAAATGCAAGAAGTTTGGTCATAAGGCTTTAGAATGCAGAAGTATGAATGTCGGTACTAGTAACATTAAATGCTATATCTGTGGAAGATTTGGACATGTTGCTAATCACTGCAAGTCAGGAGGAAATCAGTGGAATGGATAGTATAGGCAGAAATTTTTGGTATGTTTCAATTGTAACAATCTTGGTCACATCGCAAATTTTTAACGGAACAAAAACATGAATAAAAGAGGTCTGGTGTATCAAGGAATAAATTCACAGAAATACAATAAAGGTAAAACAAAAGCTTATGTGGAAGAAATAAAAGATCAGATGAAGAAGACATGGGTTAAGAAAAGTGAAACGGACGAAGGAAATGAAGTTGTACCGGAAGATCCCTCTGGTAGCTCCTCTGGAAATTGATATCAAGCCAATGGCCTAGGGGGAGTTTTTCATGAAAATTATTTGCCCCCCCTATATTGTTGGCATCGAATCTTTGGATGTCATCAGTCGATGTGTTAGGCATTGATGGAAGTATTTGCAATGATATGATGAACTAGTCTAAATGGTATAAATTCGAAGTTGAATTCTTAGCTTGTTGTCTGAATTTGGAGTGTAACCGGTACTTCTAGGGAAACACATTTATTGTGGAAAAAAGTTAAGTTATAAAAGGGAATTTTGAACCCTATTTCGGCACCAAGCATTGAAGGAGAATAGTTTGACAGTATTTCTCTACAATATTTCAAGGTGTGAAAGGTCATTCTAGTGGCGAATCTCCAGGTATTCCTATTAATCATTGATTTCACATCTATTTTGTAATTCGTACAACTCTGTTCGAGCAGAACATGAAGCAAATTAAAGGTACCATAACCCTAGACGAGTATAATAGCCAGAATATTAGGGATTAAATAATTTTTTTGTCGCTCACTGATTTCAGAAGGCTTGAAGGATCAAAGCACAAGAATTTGGATATATGGAACGACTATCCCCATTTCGTCAATGCATAAGTGATTCAGTTTTTCCTAAACAAATTAGACAGTGATATTCTCAATTTGGATAAACCATATCAAATTACCAAGGATATAATTAGAAATTTAACTGGCTTATGCAATGTTGGTGATGTACCAAAGAAAAACTCGATTCGCAATGTGGAGGTCGAAGCCCTAACCAGAATAAGGGGAGATCTGAGGGCTCTAATAATTTCAACGATTAAAGATCCTTTGACAAGGTATGTGGCTTATGGAATCTCATACAAAATTTATTTCAAAAACTGAGAAGGATCAACCTCAGCAGGTGCTACATATATCACCCACAAAATGATAATTGAAAACGAGGATTTTGATATGTGTAGTCTGTTGAAGGAGCAACTATTGGAGAATGTTCAATTAACGAAGGATATTGGCTACCAATTCAGGTTTGGTACTCTGGCAATATGTATTATGATGTACTTTCTAAATTGTTTTCCATTGAAGGACAATGTAGTGTGGAGAGAGAATATACCAATTTGTAAGCAAATATTCAATCATTACAATTCTTTTGAAAATTGTGAACAACTGTATGAAAGTTTCTTTAGAAAGGTATTAGAGAGGTTTGGAGAAGGTGTTGTCCCTCTTCTGGCAAAAATAACTGAATTTGGATCATCTTTCGGAAAAGGAGAGAAAAAGCAAGAGAGAAAGAGATACAGCTGGTGTCACTCCTCTAGCACCTAAGTCTGCAAAGTCTAAAGGAAAAGGGAAAAGTCAAATGGTTGTGGATATAAAAGATGAAGTTTATGAAGACTGTATTCCAAAAGATCAACTAAAACCAGATGAACCAGAAATAATTGTTGAAGACAATGATGAGGAAAATGCTTTGCTTAAGACAAAGATTTTGCAAATCATTCAGGGTGAGGATGGTATGCAAAATATATCTGGTATATGGATAAATGGTCTATCTTATGAGTAGGATTTAATTGAGAATTCTCTGGAAAGGTACTTAATTGATAACAATATTCAGTTGGAAAGTCTACAAAATGTTCTCCTAGAAGAACTAATTGAATGTGTCAAGATGTCTATGGAGTCTATGCCCCTGGAGAGGAAGGAAGAAGAAATGATCTCTCACTTAAAAATGCAATTTAGATTGTCTCTTTCCAGATTGAAGAAGAAAATGAGTGAGCTGAGATAGTGTATTGATGCTGCAAATAAAGTCTTTAACTATTGTCTCAGGAGGCCTCAAGTGGTAGGAAAGTACAAGGATAAGCTTGAAGTGATTGAAAGTGAGCTTGTTAAGACTAGACAAAATTACAGTATGCTCTTGGATAAGAATGGAGATGTGAAGAAGAAAGTTTATGATTTACAGATTGAGCATGCAAAATTTCATACTGCTAAGAATGCTCTCATTAATGCCTTCTGGAAAGTCAAAGATATAACTAAAGGGAGATTATAACAAATGATTGAGACTCTTAAATTAGGAGAAGAACTAGAAGCAACAATCACTATTCCTAAGTCTCTTTTGCAAATAATCAACAGAACTTCAGAGAACAACAGCCTGATCATAGCCATTGGGATTATGGTGGATTCCTAGAAGAAATTCGTTTTGGAATTGAAAGCTAAGTATAAAATAATTTTCTGAATTTTTGTAGTAGTCGTCAAATTTTGATCAATTTTTGCATCAGTATTTGGGGAGAGAATGGAGTAAGAGTTAGTGCAATAAAATATTTTAAAGAGAAGTGTAGAGTGGATGTAGTAGAGCTTTGTCATTGATGGCAAAGGGGGAGAGAATGAAATGAAAAATTTCCTGACATCCAAAGGGGGAGTAGTAGTTTTGTCTTTGATATTTTTTTTCTTGGTTTTGACACTTAGTCAATTTTTCACTAAGTGTTGCCATCAATGCCAAAGGGGGAGATTGTTGGCATATGGATTTGATGAGGTCAACTTTGGCTAATTGTGTTATCATTGATGGAAACTTGAGTCTACAGTTTGATCCACAATATCAAGTGTGCTTATACCAACAGAGAATCTAAGTCTTTGTATTCTACCGGTAGAGAAAGCAAAGAACAGGACATTCGGTTGGTATGTTGATCCGACTACTTCTCTGGATCACTATTTTGAAGTGTGGATCCCCAAGGAAGGTTTCCTAGCATGTACACTATTCTACTGAAGAATTTTTGTGGTGTTGTATTAATCATAATCATAGCTCAAGTTAAGAGGTTTGGTGGCATGATTCATGATCTATTTTTCTTTGTGGCCGACATGCTTGATGTGGTGGATCGCGGATGTATGTGGAATAATTATTTTGATATATTTTATGTTTTGGAACCATGGTGTGGGTCCCTTCTATAAGTCTAGCTGACTTATGAAGGTATGCTTTGTTTTTATTTAAAGATTTAAGGCCGACATGGCCAATATAAGCAAGAAATATTATATTTTGTTGAAAGGCCGACATGTATTGAATTTTTGTTAGCGGATATATAAGGAAGATCCGTAATTCACTTTGTGTATGTGTGTGGCATAAAGAGATACATAGATGTGTACGAAAAAAAGTAGTTGAGTGACCGAACATTGGTTGTGTTTCTGAAGGGTTTTCAGTAGGAGAACAGAGCAGAGCATAACAAATTTGAGCAAAAGGTCTAAAGTCAGATTGTGCGCTTCAGTGGAACTGAATCCAAGCATTTGTAGATGCTATTTTCTCAATTCAAATTTTGTTATAATTTATATTATAATTGTATGGTAGTGAGCCTCCTTCTTTGAGCAGTGAGCTCTAGGCAGTGTGCCTGAATGCAAGTGCATTCCCCTCTTTTATTTTACTTTTAACATAGTAAACTTTGTGGATTAATCTCCACCATGGTTTTTCCCCTAACAGGGTTTCCACGTAAAAATATATGGTGTTATGGTGATTATTGATGTGTCAGCATGTTTTCATCTGTTATGTGTTGCTAATGTTATATAAATTCCTATTATTGTTGTTGATGGTTGTTAGTTATGTTTTGTAAATCAAAATTATTGAACACTGATTCACCCCCCCCCTCTCAGTGTTCCTTGCATCTAACAATACTAAACTATCCAAATCATTATTTTCATATTTACTCCAAGGAATGATCTAAATAAAAACTTGTGGACTCGTACCACTATACTAATCCAACACCATCTAAGTGTGTCACTAACATGGTTGTCACCCAACCAAAATATATGATTCCCATACAAAATTCTAACACCATCAAATCCATTTTATCCTCCATCTAATTTCAATCCCTTAAAAACCCTAAATCCTTTATCTATAATCTACCCAATTTAACAAGTCTATCTAAATAAACCATGTTAAACACTCCTCCCCCATTACACCATCCAAGCTAATATAGATATGTCAATAGATTGTCTCAAAGAATACTAAAAACGTATCCCCATCCATATTAAGACCCTAAAACCCCATCTAATCCTTTTTAGGATCACTTACCACCTCTTATCCAAACCATCCCTAAACCACCACCATATTTCCTGGTGCCCATTAGCTTTACTTATTGTCATTCTCTCATCATAGAGGAACAATAACTATCCACCACCAATCCCTCTCCATATTAAAATATATTAGTGTTTTTTTCCAAAATAACCAACAACCCATTACAAATTGAATGCTCCAAAACATGAACTATCAAGACAAATTCTTAGGCCTTCATGAGCAAGGCATATTGGATCCGACATACGGAAAATTCATCGCCAACAATTCATGGACGAAAAATTCACCACAGGAAAATTCACTACCATGACAATTCACCGCGCAAAAAATTAATTGCATGAATTTTTGGTGGTTAATTTTCTATGGCAGTGAATTGTTGGTGGTGGTAAATTTTCCCGCGGTCAATTGTTGATGATGAATTTTTCGTTGGTGAATTTTTGGTGGTGAATTTTCCTACAGCCATTGGATCCCATCCATGTCAAAGAAAACCCATGATTGTAGGGCCTTGGTAACCCATATCAAGGCACATAATCCAAGAATGTTGGTGTAATGCCCCGCCAAAGAACCCCAAAGGACAACACATCAAACTACAATAATGACACTTTTTTTTTTAAAGTGCAACATCAAGGAATGTAAATCTTATATATCGTAACACATAATCTAAATCGTGTCCTCTAAGGTTCAATGATTGCATTACGAACAAACCTATTGAATAGGATCGATACTTACATCATTGATTAACTAACTTCAAGAGTTCATTTTAAATTCATGGCATTAAATAAATAACATCATATATTTCCATATTATAACATCAAATACATAATCATTAAAGGTCATTTATAAAGAACCAAAAGTATATATACAAACTCCCTTTCCATGAGGGTACACCATTACATTGTTACATCTTTACATCAATGCTTCCCTTAATACAACTGGAAGAATACATCAAGATTATATTACATGATACAAATGAGATACAAGTTCAATACATAACATAAGCAACAGTCTCCTTAAACTGATACAAGATCTGGAACTTGCTACAGGTGGTACCTCCATCACGCACACGAACAACAGCGAGGGAACCCAATGGAGGAAAAAGCACAATCCACCCGACCATTGGAACCCTAAGGTCCACCCCATGTGCTAGGAGATAAAAATAAGGTCCCACCACAAAATAGTCAAGAAGACAAAAGGCTAACAC
Source organism: Sequoia sempervirens (assembly GCA_007258455.2). Lineage (NCBI taxonomy): Eukaryota > Viridiplantae > Streptophyta > Pinopsida > Cupressales > Cupressaceae > Sequoia > Sequoia sempervirens. Next base: position 539,371 of record VDFB02000004.1, read on the forward strand.
AAAGGACTAAACATGGATCCAACATAACTCAATACAACCAAAACAACATATAACAGAGACACCACTTCCAACATTGATTTCACTTCCAGAGGCACACATACAACAGAAGGGGAACTCAAAACTAGGGAATGCTAGATTGCAGTAGGGAAGAGTGTCATCACATTGTACTGGCATGGGTTGTACAAAATTCCTCTCACTAGTACCTGGCCCCCATCTATGGTTGTCTAGCATACCCTTCACTAGGTCTCGGCCGCATAGGGTGACACATGCAGAGTCAATAATTCTTTCATGAGGACAAGGAAGTTGACCTTGCCAACCAGGTTTTCTCACCCCATACTTAGCCTAAACAATCACTAAAGGCATGGGCGAGGACACCAATTATCTTATTTATGTGAAAATTACCCATGCCCCCCAATTCATTTTTACGTTATCACTAGATTAAGAACTCTCCAATGGGTTGTCCAAGTCACCACTTTGGGATTTGACCCCCATTGAGAGCCACTCCCCCTACTTGCATCTAGAAGACCCAACACATCAAATAGGGTAAAGCCATCTTGCACCAATTACAAATCACATGAACACACACATAGAGAAAATCATAGACCATCTTGCTCACATATCACAATCATAAGAATGTAAACTCAGTGTAAGGCAATGAACCTCTCGTACATCTATCACAATCTCAAAATACCAACCACTTCCATGTGAAATAACATAAAACTCATGCAATACTCATGGCTTTATATGGGTTGTCCTAGCGGATCTTCCTAGGCCCCGACCCCCATCCTGGGTTGTCATGGAAGCCTCACCTTATCCCCGGACCCCATACAAACTAATGCAAGTAAAACCATACTCCCCTCTAACCTCTAGAAGCCTACCACAACAACTTCACACAAATGACTCCCATAATAAACAATAACTCAAAATCACATTGATTTCACTACTCAAGCACCATAATTAATGCATATAACAATCAAGCACTACCACCACAGACACCTTATTTCCACATATTTCACCTAATAGTCACATAACTCAATAATGAAAGAACAACCATAATGAAAATTACACTTAAAATAATTTGCATCATATAATTTACAAAAGTAATCTAATTCCTTTACTTAATCAATTCCAACAATTATTTAAATGTGATTTAATCACTTTTCTTTTCCTTTCAAATTGATTTTCCAATTATTTCAATATAAATATATCAATCTTTTCTTATTTAATTTCCCAATTCATTTTTCTACAAATCATTCCATCAAACCTTCCCAACTCCACCAACCAATTACATTGTTCAATAAAGGCACTCAAATAATAGTGCAACCATAAAATCAGCTTATAATAACAAACCATATGTTAAATGGTCATGAAGGCAATCAGCATATAAAAGAAGAAAAATTAATTCATTCAATTACCCTTTTTCCATTAAATCTATTTCCTTTCTTTTCAATATCATTTTCTAATCTACTTATCCATATAACCAAATATTCATAAAGCAACCTTATTCTTTTGTTACAACCATATTAAATATACATATATATAAATATATAAAATAATATATAAATACATAGATTTATACACTCCACATATATATCCATTTAATTATACCAAACCCAATATACCACTCTACTTTATAGACCCTTTTGTTGAACTTTTTGAATAGAAAATGAATCAATTATTAATTGTAAACTAATAATTTATTTATATTCACACAACTTAACAAATGATATTGTAAGGTAATGTTCATTCAACAATATATGCTAACTAATTTTGTCTACGATGAAAATTGACATTAATAACTTAACTAAAAATAAATCAATTTCGCTATTGAACTCCTTTACTTATTTATCTAATAAAATCAATAAATTACAAAGACAAAAATGTTCTTTTACTAAAATCATAATATCTATACATGCATATACACATATATGTACATATATATATACATATATATATATATATATATAATATATAATATATATATATATATATTTAAAAAAAATGCCATTTATTGCTCTGCATATCAAATTACAATACGGTAGCATATACATACACATAAATATATATATATATATACATATACATATATATATATATATTATTTCTAAAATCAAATGCCAAAATATAATACATATTGAATCATAGTATAACCAATCTACTGAATATAATGCATTTTAATCGAATGCCACATAAAACATACATATTGAACACCCATAATGCAATATAACATCGAATGCCACTCGTAATATGTACAGCGCAATGCTTGTGCACATCAAATGTAAAGTGATACACAAGATAGGGCAACCGAAATGAATTCAAAGTATTCCACATCTAATACCAATACAACCTATCTCCCTTGAATACCAAATAATATGCATAGAGATAAGCTTATCCCAACTCAATTCAGCAAAGACAACTGTTAAAACCGAGAAGGTGAAATCTGAGCTAAATACACAACACATAACACCAATCAACAATACAAGAAGTAGAAAATGTGTCTACCCTGGTAGACATGTACACAAAGAGAGGATGCATGGAAAAGGCATGTGAACTATTTCTCAAAGTGCCTAAAAGAAATGTGATCTCATGGACTACAATGTCGTAGGATATGCACGAGGAGGACTATACAAGGAAGCTCTCAAAATCTAGAAATTAATAAAGCATGATGGAACTCATCCTAACATAGCAAGCTTCGCTTGTGTTCTAAATGCATGCAATCATGCAGGTTTAGAGGGTTGTGCACTACCTCACACATCAATAACCCTTAATGCATTGGACTTAAGTGAGGAAGAACTACAGAATAATACAACTCACAACACTGACCTCATCTATTTTTGGACTCCAAGAAATGCAATCTTTAAGCATATAAATAAAACATATATATATATATATATAGAACTACAGCATATCAAAATTATAGGAAATAAAGATCAAACCACATTCTATAAATCAAAATCTTCAACAGAAAGAAACGAAATGAATTAAATGCTAAATATTATGGATTTTATTGAACGAAATTATTTCAGACTCCACTCCATCGACATGCATACAATAAAATGTCATAAATTGAATGCCATGCACAAGCAAGAAATCAAATTTTATCACAAAATATGTACCATTAAAGATGGGACCAAACAAACAGGCAAGAACATATGCATAATGCAAAGCATCGAAATAAAGTACAAAGGTGAAACTAACCTGGAATCCAACGCAAGCTGAGACGGAGTTCAATGTCAAATTCAAGCTTCTGCAACAACACCACCTCTTTGAAATTCTCGATCCACTTCAATAATTTTCCCAAACTCAAATTTTGAAAACAATCAACCGAATACAGTTGTTCAATAGATTATTCTTGCAAAAAAAAAATTGTTCGAAAAAGAAAAATCAATGATCTCCCCTCCTCACACCAAAATGATAATTATTATTAATTTTCCAAAAAGAAGCTGTAAGATTTTTCAAACACAAAAATTAGATAAAAATCTTATAAAAACAAGTTACTTATCAACAATTAGTTTGTAGTCACACATGTGCTCCAAGAAAAAAATTTCTATCTGTTTTTTAATTTTCTTTACTGCTTATCCATTACCACCTTCCGATTTAATATTTAATTTTATATTATAATATTTTACCACACTTTTTAATTACTAAAACTCAACATTAATAATTAATATCTTTATATTTTATTTTTGAAATACTTTATAACTTAATGATTTAATTTAATAATTTAATTATCCAATAGCAACATATATATCTAATTGCCAGCATGATTTATTTAATAACTTATTTAATTCATCACTAATCAAACAACATTATTAAACCAATTTAATTCGAACAACTCAAAACAAAATTTATCAACATCAGACATAAATATCATGAAATGGGTGAATCATGGAGGGGCACTATAGTTGGTATAACCTTTGTACATCCTAAAGAAGCTTCTTGCAAACCCACAACAAGTTCCTCACATCCCTCCTCCAAAACATTTATCACCACTCCCCTCATTTGTCAAAATAATTTGAAAAGAGAATCACTATCCTCCCTCCATCTACAAAATCCATTTTGGGCTTTTATGTCCCAAAATAAAGTACTTCACCTTTCCTTCCATTTTGGTACCTTACATCCCAAAATCCATCATCTCAAATCTTACTATTCTATCCTTTACAATCCCCAAATAGGATAAACAAATGCACACATCCTTGAATCTCTTCCAACATGTTACCTTCATAACTCCTTCCATGTATTATCCAAATAATCCACCCTCCTACACCCATGCCATTGTCTTTGGAAGCAATTTGTATGCCAAAGCAAAAATACCTAAATCAAGGAATCCATAAAAACCAAAGGATCACCATGTTATAGTAAATATACATGAAAAAATAAAGAAAAATTCAATCCTAAATCAAACTAAATCCCAAATGTAGACCTGCTAATTTGAAAGAAAAAACATGTGGATCCTAAATTAAAAATAATTAATGCATCCAAAATAAAAATCCAAATCAACATCTTGTTGGAAATAATGTTTTCATTGATGTCACCCCAAGATGTGTTGCCATTGATGTCAACCCAAGATGTGTTGTCATTGATGCCAAAAGTGTATGCTAAAGAATGTATAGTACTCTAGGGATAATGGAAGTGCAAAGATATCTATTGGTATTGTCAACAATTTAGTATGAGGTTGAAATGGTATTCAGTTTGATGACTAAGTATGTTGTGTAGGATGAAACATAAGTTTTGATATGTTTACAGTGTGCCTACCTTGATATTATTCTAGGTTTTTGTACTGCATATTGGGATAAGTTGTAGAAGATTGGCTAAGGCATTTATAGTATATACTCTTAGGAAGAGTCATAATATTTTGGTTCACATCCCTCCGTAGTCTAAGTTTTTGTCTTGTGGTTCAAAATATAAGGAGGGGATTTGAAGGATCTATATCCAAGAGTTCATGTTATCAAGCCTTCTAAGTTGAAAGTTATAAGTGATAGTGTTCCAGTTTGTGTTTTGGTAGTATAAATAGTTGGTGAGGGACAATTGGAATGCTCTGCATTCCTCTGATGAGATAGATATGACTATGTAGACTTGGGGATATGTTCATAAAATTATATGGATTCTTTCTTGTAAATCATAGGAGTTTTGGTGTTCTGTAAGATTAGTGTTCATATGACAAAGTTGTACAGTGGTTTCAGGATGCTCTATTTCATCAGTCTGATATATTTCTCCTCATGTTCCATCATATGATGATCAGGTTCTTCAAGAGAATATTGAGGATATATTGAGCATGGAATACATTCCTCTCATCTTGGACCATGTGATGTTGTTGGTCTCTCCTTAATGGTGTCAAGATGAACAATTGGCAGTTTTGGTAGTGTTGTCATTATTTGGGTTGAAAGACTTGTTTCCTTCATTTGTGGTTGATCCTGATTAGTCAATCTTATTTTGATGAATGTGTCAAGATATGCTTGGGTTCTATAATATCATGTGTTGATTTGTAATGGTTTTTCTTACAATTATTATGTTTGGAGTCGGCCAGTGTTTCTTCTAAAAGATATCTTGAAGTTGACCTAATTAAGTTTTTGAGTTATTGCGGAGGATATATATAGAAGATCAAATCCATTTGTGAAGGTGTTGAAGGTGAAGGAATTGTGACTGAGCATTATGTTGAAAATGAAGTGTGTGAAGTCAATGTGAAAGGATAATTGTGCAAAAAAGGGATTGCAACATTAACATATGTTGGATGCTTCTTCATAGCAGTTCATATTCATATTTCTCATTATAATTTTCATGTATCCTACTTTGAGACGGTGAGTCTCATCAGGTCCCTTGTATCTTGCCCTAAGTTCTTACACCTTAGTCTGCAAGTCTATTGGAAATGAGCCTAAAACATGTTGGAAATATGGGAGCCCTGCAACATGAGCATGAAGTGTACACATAGGTTGATTTAGTTGTTCCAGTGTTATCATTAATGTCAACATTATGGAAACATTGTGGGAAGCATATTTGGTATATTGGAAGTTGATCTATATTGGAAGTGTTCTTTACTAATGATCTAGTGCATTGGTCTTTGAGTCCAGAATCTACCACAGGAAGATATATGACTCTGCTCTCTTAATATTAATATTATGACTCATTCAAGCAGCTATATCCAAGATTTTGAGAAGTTTTGTGTCGTGTATAGAAAGTTATCAATGATAGAGTTCAGCTCTATGTACACTACAGTTGTTTCTATGTTCAGTATATCTGTGTGGGAGACTGCATTCCCTTAAGAAGAAAATTTTGATGTTGTGGTTCTAATGGTAATCTCTCTGATGTTAATGTGATAAGAGATTGAAGTAATATCGGATTTGGAAGGTGTTTACCTTGAGAAGCGTGTGTTGGTTTGGAGTTTTTAGTGATTAGGTTCTATTCTTGGCCGACCTAATATATGACATGTATTAAGAATATTAATTATACTTTATGGACGTTGGATCCCTTACAGATCTATGTCAACTTGATATGATGTACCACACAGATAAAAATGTTTTAAATCTTATATGGTGCCGACAAGAGCTAATTTTGATTGGTTTGGTTACATCTAATTAGGTCAACCTAATTGATGTATGAAATATAATTGTATATATATGAGACTTTTAGGAGTTGAAGTGAAGGAGAGGAAGTGTGTGTGATGTTAAAAAGGTGATGTGAAGAATGTTGAGATTATGCGTGCTTAAATGATTTATCAGATGTGAGCAATATATTGTGGAAGAAGTCAAGGATTAGAGCAGGATTGTTATGTTACTACTATGCAGAGTAGTATTTCACAATCAGAGCCTCATTGGAACTGAACACAACACATAAAAGGTGCATTCCATCAGTTCATAAACTTGGCAGTGAGCCATATCTTTTTGTATCTTGGTGGTTAGCCATTTCATTTTATATTTTGGTTGTGAGTCTTCTAAGGACAATGAGCCCTGTAATATTCTATATATGGATATATTATATTGTGAGCTAATCCTCACCATGGTTTTTCCCATTTTGGGTTTTCCACGTAAAAATTTGGTGTTAATGTGTTTTATGGTGTCATGTTCATTTCAATGTCTTCATTCTTGTTTGCAGTTATATGCACTCTAATAATTGGGTGGTTTATAGCTGAATGGATTAATAGAATATTGATTCACCCCCCCTCTCAATATTTCAGATAATCAACAAAACAATATTGTAATCTTTATAAGCAGTGAGCTTTATTGTGATTTAAATCTCACCGTAGTTTTTCCCTCATTGGGTTTTCCACGTAAAAAATATTGGTTTCCTTGTGTGGTGCATGATTTTTTTTTCTCTTCTTTCAGTTTATGAGATGTGATGTTTTAATCTGCAAATGGGAATGATTAAGTTTTCATATGTGTTGATTCACCTCCCTCTCAACACTTCATTGTGTTCAACAATTGGTATGAGAGCCAAGTGCCTTGAAAAGATTAATAGTTGAGGTTGATCCTACTCCTGAACACATGGGGTTTGTAGCAAAGATTAGTGATATATTCATTCCATAACCAAATCTAGAAGCGATGGAACTTGAAGGTTGGGACATCAATCCAGATAATTGTGAAGTTGATTTTGAAGGAGAAATTTGGTTTGTTCTTGAAGATCTAGATGAAGCAATATTACAAAATATAAAATATGATTGCATGTTGGAAAAATCAAAAGAGACAATTGAAAAATTGAAGACAAAAGCTAAATAATCAAAAGAAGAAATTGGCAAATTGAAAGCTCAAGTAAGAGGAAATGAATGTGAAATGAAAGTCAAAGAAGCTGAAGATGTGATCTCAATTTTACAATTTAAAGTTGAAGAAGGAAAGAGGATTGAGGATTGCTCGAATATCAAGCTCAATGATAAAAATACTAAATGTTTAAAGCTTGAGGAAGAGATTGTATCTCTTAGAAAAGAACTTGAAAAAGAAAAAGATAAATTTGACAAAGGTCTAAAATTGAGAGGAGGCTCTGAAATTCTTGATGATTCGATCAACTCTGAAACACCATCAAAAGAGAAATTTAGTCTTAGTTTTGAAAAAGGGAAAAGTCTTATATCTAGTGCATTTGCAAATCTGTATGACAACTTCATAGTAGAAGGGAAGTCTAAAACAAGGGAGGAGAAATCCTGCATTGAAAATTCTAAGCAGACATCCTCCATAAATGTAGAGATAAATCAAGATAACAAGAGAGAAGGTGGATTTATTCCTATCCGGAACAAGAAGAAGGATTTCAAAAAAAATTCCCCTAAACAAACTATTCCTATTAGGTCCAATGGTAACTATTATGCTTGTAATGAGTTTGGCCATAAGGTAGTTGAGTGCAGAAGCAAGAAGAGTTAGAATTCATTTAGGCCTCCAAGGTATAATTCTATGAATTCTCAATAATTTCATGGTCAGTGTTATGCTTGCAATAAATTTGGTCATAAGGCTAATGAATGTAGAAGTACAATGATAAGGAATAGTAATGTACGACTTCTTAATCCTTCTATGGTTACTGTTACACATGAAAAAAAATTGGTCATAGGGATGATGATTGTAGATCCAATATGAGAAAAAGTAATTATGCTTCGTAAGCTAGTATCACCTACTACAATTGTAATAAATGAGGACACATTGCAAGTTTGTTACACCCTTAAGATTAGTGTACATCGGGCTATGAATAGTCAACTTGTGGTTATATTAACTCCTTTAAGTCATGTTATCATTATTATATTATCATTTATATAGTTAGGTCAGCCTAGGGCTTATATAGGGTTATCTAAGTCAGCCTAGGTATTATCCTGGGCATAAATAGGTATATATAGGAGGTTGTGAGTCTTATTTCATCATCAGATTGTGAATTGTGTTCTCATTGGAGATATTTGGAGGTTTTCCCCCTCAAAGTAGCTTGTTATTTTAATTTATTATCAAGTATTTGCAACATATTTCATATCATCTTCTTCTATTGTGAAAGTTATTTTATTACAAGTGGTATTAGAGCATGATCTTGGCACCATAGAGGCAAGGAATTTTCTCAATATTGGAGGCGATTTTGGGGAGAGCATATCTTTCATATTTTGGTGAATTTTTCTTTGATTTTTAAAGGATTTTTTAATACCATATTAAAAAAGATACAATCCATTTTTCAAAGAAATTGGAGCAGAATTGAGTGAATTAATGTAGAATTAGGGTTTCTACACAATTTCTTTAGGTGTTGTGTAAGGGGGAAATCAAATAAATGCAATAAGATTAAAATGAATGAATTGAACTAATTTAATTCAAAAAAAAGATCATGATTCATGCCCATTACTCATGAAATGAAATTATGAAGAAAAAACTCAAATGATGCAATTAAAAGAAAGAACATAAAATGAATTCATAAAAAATGTAGCATTACCATCCCATGTCAAAGTGTATTCACAAATATATTGGATCATTATTTTATCAATGTGAAGCCTCCATTTGTGCATAGAAAAATCTTCAAAGTGAAATTTTTTTTATCAAAGATGTATGTAAATTTTGTCAAGAAATTGGTTGTGATTTTAGCATTACTTCATTGTGCAAAAGATGTTGATTCTCTGATATTTTTTGAGGAAGAAGATGATTGTTCTATAGATTTTGCATTTCAAAATGAATGTGCAAGATCGCATAGTAGAATATACTGATCAACAGTTCAAAACCGTTGAGAGGAATTAGATGGGAATAACCGGTGGATTTTGATTGCATAATCGGTGTGATTGAAGAAATCAATTTGAGCCTTCAGTGGGATTGAAGAAATAGATGGAGAAATCTATGAAATTGAAGAAATCATGTTGATCCTTCAATGGGATTGAAGAATAGATGAATCAATTAGGAATAGAGTGGACAATCGAGGGATCATAATTTTCTCAATCATGAAAGTGGGTGAGGATAATTAATTAATTAATCTTTTTGAGTTGAACGTGCAAATCATGTTTGAATTTTCCAAACAAAGTTGTATTTGTTTGTTTTGACCTTTTTGATGATGTTTGAATTATTTATTTAATTGTTCAAGTTTAGGGGAAAATGATTTAATTAAACTATTAAGTATTAATAATTTGATTGATTTAGGGGAATAGAGTAAATTGGCGACATAATTAAATAATGATGCTATTTAATTAATAAAGAGGAATAAGGACTTTATTAAATAAATAAAATTTAATTAATTAATCAAAATGATGAAAAAGTGAATTAATTAAATAATGTAATACTATTCAATTAATATAGGAAATTAGGGTTTTTGATGTAATTGATGTGAAATGCAATGATATTAAGTGTTAATAACGTTGATGATGAGAAAATTCCATTTAGGGTGTGCGATAAGTGTTAGATCATTTTTACATGTCTACATTTTGCCCCTCTTTGAGACAAAGTACTGGGTGCTTTGTTTCAAAGATTTCAATGTTAAGATCAAGATTTGAAAAAAATTATATTCCCCACTATGCCCCAATGGTCAGCGGAATGATGGTAGGATGTTGGGCTTCCCCCTCGAGAGGTTGGCTAAAAAAATCAATTTTTAGGTCGGGCTCGCGACAATGTTTTATTCCAGTTTGAATGCGTAGAGGACAAAAAATTAAGCTTATAGGAATCTCATTGATAGTTCAGACGTTCCCAGGAGCTCCTAATTTTAACCTAGGAATGTTTCCTAGGTAAAAAATTAGGGTTTTGAGGGTTAAAATAGGTAATTAGGGCTTAATTCTCCTCATTTACATTCTAAGTCTAAAAATTTCTTGCCTCTAGATATTGTGATTTGTCGATTGTCGAGGAGCTATGGTGAGGATTCGAGGAGCCCCTCATCGCGCTAATGTTGTTCATGAGTTCAGACAGCCTACAGGCATCGGTGCCCCAGTATGTAACCTTTCCTTTCTTGTTTCTGACTTGTCATTTTTGTGCAATTAATGCATGAAGTCAAATTAGGTAATAGCGGTAATCTCATGTTTCTTTCGCACTTGCATTGTTTTGATCACTTTTGATGTTTCTATCTAAGCCGCTTTTGAGTTTTTGTGTCGCATGTGAGTTATATGTTCACTTTTGACCTAGATGTTCACCCTTATTTTTCGCATTTGCCTCAAAGTTTCACTTTTAACTTTTTTGTTTTGTTTTGTCTTCCAATGTGAAAAAAAATGCCTTTGAGAAACATTTGCACTTTTGTTTTTAGCGCTTTTGATTTTCTTAGCTGTAATTGACAAAACAGTTGCCCTTTTCGACTATTTTTAACGCTTTTGCAAAAATTTCATCACTTTTGATAAAAAAAAGTGGCCACTTTTGCTTTGCATAGAATTTTAAGTCAATGTGTTTGCAATTTGAGGATTTATTTTGCATTTTCGTAGCAAATTCTTAACATCGTGGGTTGAATGGTTGCAGGCGGTTCTCAAATCGCTTATGTCAAGGGAGCGATGACCACATGCATTGTTCAATTTGATCACTAGTTTTCATGAGTTGGAGTGAGATGTGTTAGATGTTTTGGGGTTGAGACATATATGTTACATGCCAACAATCAGATGCCACAGAGCTATGATGATTGCACTCGTTGAGAGATGGCATTCTGAGACATCATCTTTTCACTTACCTACCGAGGAGGCCTCTATTACCTTGGAGTATGTATGGACGATTCTCCGTGTACCTATTCATAGGGAGCTTGTGACTTATTCTATATGATGGGGTGCACGTGCAATGCATTGAGTACTTGGTGTTAGGCATCTTTAGGTTTATGAGTCTGATATAGACCTATCTGAGTTTGTTGGTAGTGTTGATCCAATTTCACTTGTACTATGTGCTTTGGTTTCAGGGTTCATTTTTCCTGATCGACAAGGCAGGCAGTTTCCCATTGGTTGGGGTGTGTGCATTGAGCAGATGTTTGAGCATGGCACTAGATATGCATGGGGCCCATGTCTCCTCGCTCACTTATACAAAGACATGCATGAGATTTCCTACCATGTAGGTAGTTCTATTTTTACTAGTGTTAATTTATTACATATGTGGGCCTGGGAGAACATCCCCTTTATCAAGCCTGATGGAATTTTGGATTGGGATCCAGAGGATCTGTATTCGTACAGGTATGGTGACTTTCTTCATTACACTTGGCCTAGGCAACTCCCTTACTAACATTGTGTTATAGATGACATGCCTAGTTTTTTTTGGAGGGTGTGGTTAAGATGCGAGGAATGGAATGATGACCAGGAGCAACTGCCATATTGCACACAAACTCGATAGCCTATTGGTCGCATTTATTCTTTGTTAGAGAGATATCTTCCTGATCGTGTTTGTTAGTAGTTCAGTGAGAGATAGGGTTGTTTCGTGGATGCTTATGAGGCTCATTTTGGCAGAACTACTAGAGAGGTTTGAGTATGGTGGTTGTAGGTAGATTGGGATGCAACTTTTGTAGAGTTTAGAGAACTTGTTCCATTTGGATGGGGTTGGCTAGTTGGACTTACAAATCTTGGAACTACCCCAGATTTTGATTACTGGTGGGCTCGGTGTATTCCTTTGAGGTTTATAGATCCTGCTGGTGTTGTACCAATAGTGGGTAGAGTAGGGATTATTGGTCATCGTGGTGAGCGACAATGTGCTCAGATTGTTGTTGAGCAACTTGACAAAGCTAGGAAAGACGGTGGACAAGGTGGACAGGACGATCCTATGCAGCAAGATCAGGCACAGGTTTCCTGTCCTCCTCCACCACTTGGAGATGGAGCAATATAGTTAGCTCAAATGATAGCTGCCAGAGACACAAAGGTAGTGTGACAACAAGTTGTGGAGGATCAGTTTGTTACTCTGATGGTGGAGAGGGACATTGTGAGGCAGGAGCAAGATGGCTTTAGGAAGCGGTGGGATACTAAGACTGGGCATCATCTTGTCGTGGAGGCACATGTACAAGTGATTACAGTTGAGAGGGATACCCTCAAAGTAGAGCGTGATGCTCTTATATCAAAGCGGGATTAGTATATGAGGGAGGCCACCTACTATCAAACACTATATGAGGCTATCGTTCCTAGAGCATGGAGACGTGCTAGTTTTGGTGAGACTACCAGACCCACTGCTATAGTTGATTCTGGTGATTAGTTAGTTAGGATTTCAAATCAGCCGTTGGTCATGCCACAGTCATCCCCTCACCAGAGTCATGACCATTAGAGATCTCCACCTCTGACCGAGAAGTAGTTATTTGTACTTGATATTTATGTTGTTTATTATTCAGAGACTTATATTGTAGACATGATTTGTTATATGCATTCATCGGCCCAACTGAGGCCTCGTATATATGTATTTTTTTGTATTATGATATCACACATGTTTATATGATGATGTACCTGACATTCTCATTTTTGAAGATGATATATGAGATTTAAATGTTTCAATTTGGCTCCATTATGTGTCATGTGACGATTATGGATGACAATGTATGATTATACATGTTTTTGTACTTTTCTGATGTATGCATATGATGTGGATGAATGGATGATCAATATATCTACATGATATATGATGTTTTATTATGTATATGATGGATATTGATGTCTTATATATGAAATGTATGATTTATGATGGATGTCGATTATACATGATACATGATATTTTTTATTTCTTTATTATCATCATGATATGTATTGACGAAATTGTGGATGCAGGTTGGATGTGGTACTAATGATATTGTGATGCAGGATGAATGTTAGTTAGAAGAACTTTTGGGATGAACTAATGAGTTTTTTTTGCTTTGGATAGAGGCTTCGTATCTCCAACAATCCCTTTTGATGTACCAAATAGATACGATGTACTAGGGTATTGATAACCAAGGAAACTTTGTATCCATTGTATGGACTTTGACTCAGCATACAGAGAATATTCTTGCTCGTACTAGACATACAGAAACCTTGTTTAAAATATATGGTTGAGTTGTGTTAAAAAAATTTGGACCAGTTACACAGAAAGGTATGAAATACCTAACATGCAACTACTACACGAATTATCTTAAAATAACTTCCATACTCCAAAAAAAGCAAGTATTCGCCATGTAGTATCACAAAAACATCTTACAAACATAACTAATAAAATTTGACTGTTAAAACGACCATTCCTTCTTCTCTAGATCTTTAGGGACATCCTCGAGAGATACTGGGAATGTGGTATCATGATAAATCAAAAAGATGAGACTATAAAAAGATAAACAATGTTGCAGTATCACTTGCCATATCTATTTTGAGGTTTGAAGTCGTTATCTAGTGTTGATGAGGTCTATTGTAGGACGTATCCATTAAGGCATATCTTAGGATGTTGTTAGTAAATTGTCAATAGGTAGGTAGTTAGCACTTTGACATTTTTCACTTGATAGTTTTTTTTTGTTTGTTGTTTGTGTTGTCAAAGCGTGAGTGTGACAGTTTGTTTATTCCAAATGAAAAGTTTATTGCACTTGGTGATGATGGAGGTAGGACCTTTTTTATATTTTTCAAATGTTTTTTAAGTTGTTTTCAGGAAATTTTATGAATGTTTTTAGATTTTGATAATATATTTGAATGTTTTATTTTTATTTTGGGGGACTAACCTAGGGCCTCGAGGGATCATCAAAGATAATCCTTACCTACGTTGTACCTGTAGAGGCTCGTAGTTCACTTGGGTTGATAAGAACATGTTCTTGATCATTTTTTGTTTTTCGAATGTTTTGAATTTTGAATTTTTTGACTAAGTTGAAAGAAAGCATGATATACACCTAAGGGGACTGGCCTAAGGCCTCGGGGGCTGATAAGCCTTGCCTACGTTGTACACGCAGAGACCATGTAGTTCGACTATTATGACTCAAAGCATAACGTGTTTTTGGGATTTTGATGTTTTACAACTTTGTTTTAATTTTGTTTGTTTTCTGGATGTTTTTGGATTTTGATAGTTCCTGACCATGATGGGATGCATAGGGATCTAATTCACATCTAGTTTTGGGAAGTTGGCCCCAGTTTGAGATAAGACTACCTTCCTTAATCAGTTATTGAGCCATGGTAGGACACATGTTTTATTATGAGACAAATGGGAGGATGCCTCAGATATCACTGAAAAATAATGATGGCTTATTCAAATGTAGTGCCTGTTTGCTAGGTTTTCACTACGGTACCTATTTTAGAGGCACCACAAAGTGGTTTTCACTTAAAGAGCATTTTATTTCTCTTTATTGTTTTACTTGCTTTTTTATATTTTGATTTTTTTTGGATTTTTACCCTTTTTCCTAGGGTATTCTGACATGCTTCATGTATAGAACTTCTTAAGATGGTTGTTGTTCAATGGTTCGGCTAAACATTCTTCTTCGGGAGCAGCCAAATGATAAGCTCCAGAGTCATAGCTTACTATGATGATGAACAAACCTAACCAGTTGGATTCAAACTTACCTTTGTCATCTCGATTCAGCTGTACTTTTTGATTCTTCTTGAGTACCAAGTCACCAATCTAAAAGTTCTTTTTTATTATATTTTTATTGTAGCTTTGTTTGAGTCGATTCTAATAAACCTGGAGATGGTTTAACATGCTCAAACACATTTCATCTAGGAGTTCCAACTCATTCAATCTAGATACCTGATACTCTTCATTGTTGACCATGCCTTTTAGTGATATTCGTAGTGAGGGAATTTTGACTTTGATAGGTAAGACAGCTTCTGATCCGTAGACCAAGGAAAATGGTGCAGTTCCTGTAGCTATACAGATACTAGTTCGATAAGCCCATAGGGTTGGGTTCAGTTGTAGATGCCAATCACGGCTAATGTCATTAACAGTCTTTTTTAGTATCTTCGGGATGGTTTTGTTAGATGCTTTAGCCTGATCGTTTCCTTGGGGGTAGTAGGGCATGGAGAATCTATGTTGGATAGAGAACTTGGAAAAAATCTCTTTGACATCTTGGTTTTTGAACGGGATCCCATCGTTATGATGGTTTGGGGAATTCCATATCGACATATCAGATAATTCAAGATGAACTTGGATATTTGTTTACCGGTGATGTAGTTTAATGGAATTGCTTCTATCCACTTCATGAAGTATTCAGTTGTGATAATAATGAACATATGTCCATTTGAGGAAGCAAGAGATATCTTACCTACCAAGTCTAATCCCCACTGCGAAAAAGGCCATGGTGTCATGATAGGTCTTAGCTCTTGTGTTGGTGCATTAATGAGGTCACTGTGTTACTAACATTGGCAACATTTTTTGGTGTAGGCAATAGCTTCTCACTCCATAGAGGGCCAATAGTATCATGTTCTTAGTAATTTTTGTGCTAGGTTAGGTCCACTAGAGTGGGACCCACAAATGCCTTCATGTACCTCTTGTAGCGCGGTTTGCACTTCTTCTGCATCAAGACATTAGAGTAAAGTACCCTCTAAACTTTGACGATATAAGGTGTCTCCTAGGATTGTGAATCATGAAGTTCTATAGGCAAAGGTTTTCTTTTGGGTGGTTGTCAAATGAGGGGGTATGTACCATGTTGGATATAGTCAAATGTATCATGGTACCATGGTGAGTTAGGACCAACAACAATAAACACTAGTTCTGATTCTGGGATATTGAACGCTGGTATGAGTACTTTCTCTACAAGGAATTCATACTTAGAGATGTTTTGTGGGATATCAAGAAGCAAACCTATTGTTGTCATTGTGTCAGCTACTTTTTTGTTGATTTGGGGAACCTATTCAAAGGTGATAGTGACAAAATATTGCTTGAAACTATCCACCATCCTTTTATATGGCATCAACTTGTCATGTTTTGTTTGATACTCGTCGTTTACTTTCCTGACTACTAGTTGAGAATCTCCATAAACCTGCAATTCTTTTATCCTCCATCTAATGGCCATTTTGAGTCCTATGATTAGTGCTTCATACTCTGAGAGGTTATTTGTGCATGGGAAAGCAATTTTGTAATCCTTAGGTATACTATCTCCCTGTGGTGTGATAATATTATACCCACTCCTGAGCCGTGTTGAGTGTGAGATCCGTCAAAATACAAGATCTGAAGGCTTGTCTATTTTGTTAGCAATATGATTTGTCTAGGAAGTCTGTTATGAGAGGCTGGTGGTCTTCCATTAGTGCTTCTACTAGTTGGTATGCTATGATTTGTCCTTTGATAGCTCCCTTGTTTACATACTCTATGTCAAATCACTCAATATCATCACCCATTTAGCAATCTTGCCCGTTAGAGCTACTTTTGCTAATAGGTACTTTAGTGGATCTACTTTTGAGATTATCTTTACTTGTGTGTTCAAGATATAGTGTCTCAACTTCTGTGTCACAAAGACAGCAAAGAGACATGCTCTTTCTATGGGTGAATAGTTCAATTCGTAGCCCACCAGTGTTTGGTTGATGTAGTAGATTGCTCTTTCCTTTTTATTATCGTTTAGTTATGCTAGAAGAGCTCCTAATATCGCTTGTGTTGTAGACACATAGAGTATCATTGCTTTATCTGGAATAGGGGGCTAGAGGAGTGACTAGATACTCCTTGACTTGTTGGAATGATTGATCACATCTACCATCCCACTTGAATGTGATGTCTTTGTGTAGGAGATGGGTAAAGGGGTGGCACTCGTCTGCCAATTGTGCAATGAATCGCCTGATGGATTGTAGTTTCCCCTTTAGACTTCTTAGCTGATTTAATGTCTTCAGAGGAGGCATTTCTACTATGTCCTTTACCTTTGTAGGATCTACTTTGATGTCTCTCCTTAATACTATGTACCCTAGTAGCTTTCCAGATGTTACTCTGAATACACACTTTTTCAGATTGAGTCACAAGTTATACTATTCAAGCCTATCAAATAATTTTGCAAAGTTGGTCAAATGGTCTTCTCTTTTGACGGACTTTGCTAGTATGTCATCCTTGTAATCTTTTATAATTGCATGCAGCATATCATGAAATATTGTAGTCATTGCTCGTTGATAATTCACTCCTTCATTCATTAGACAGAAAGGCATGACATTCCAGCAAAAGGTCCCCCATGCACAAGTGAATGATGTTTTATGTTGATTGTTAGGGAATATCTTTATCTAATTATATCCTAAAAATTCATCCATCTATAACAACATTTCATGCCCTACAGTTAGATCTACAAAAATATCAATGCTTGGGAGAGGGAAGTCATCTTTTGGACAAGCTTTGTTTAGATCTTGGAAATTTGTGCAGATTCTAATGCCCCCAATAGGCTTTGATACTAGTACTAGATTCGATAGCCATTCCAAATAATCAATTGGTCCAATGAAGCCTACATCTAGCAATTTCTTTAGTTCTACCTTTACCAAAAGTGTTATCTAGGGATGCATCTTTTGTAGCTTCTTCTTGATGGGTTTAGCTCTAGGAAATACAGCTAGGTGGTGTATGACCAATACTAGATCTAGCCCTAGCATGTTTACATATGTTCATGCGAAGTTTATCTTCTTTTTTATAGACACTAAAAAATGTCCTAAGTCTGCGAGTGTCATCTTTCTTCGTCATCGTCCTTCGATAATTAAATAATTTTAATTATTTAATATGTTTGATCATATTCTTCTATTAATTAAATAATTTTAATTATTTAATTAATTCACCTTCCCATTTCTATCCTCATCAGTTAAAGTCATTTAATTGCGTCGCTAATATATCCCTTTCTTCAATAATTAAATAAATCATCATTTATTTAATTATTTCTCTATAGTCAGATAATTATTATTATTATTCGACCTTTTATTCTTTCATGATTAAATAATTGTTGAGATTATTTAATTCTTCTTTAATTTTCATCTCCCTCCTTTTTCATTTTCTCCAAATAAATAATTTGAATAAATTATTTATTTGCCACTTGTCACTTTCCTCCATTTTCCTCCATTTTTCAATAAATTATTTATGCACACCACCTAGTCAAAGATGCCCTGTCATAGCCTTCATTGTTGTCATAGTTTTCAGGTGTCATACCTGTCATGATTTCTCGAAGAATAGCATATTCTTGGTGCATCAATTCCGGACCATTGATCTTGGCATCTTTTTGAGACTCAATCTCAACCATCCATTTTGTAACCTCCCTCTCATGAATCCTCCACCATTGATCTTGGAATCCTTTTAGAGGATTAATCCCAGCCGTCCATTCGAAAGGTTGTCTATAAAAGCATCCTTCCTCTATTTTCAATTTAACACCTAATCTTCTCCAACTTTCTTGCTTACTATTTGTAGGTTTTGCACAAGTATTCCAACAAATATAAGGGAAAAGTTGTACAAGAAGAAGGAGAGCAAGAGAAGTGAATTAACCATGATGGGGAGTAGTTTATTTCATGTTTTCCATTTTTCATTCTCACCATTATTTGTTTTCTCTTGTTGATGAGGTCTCATTAGTCTAGAGGTGTTAGTTGTCACTATTCTAGGCTAGGAATTAAGAAACCCCATCTCACATTTGTGAACCCAATGTGAACATAGTTTTTTGAAAACATTTCATACAGATTTAACTTGTTTTTGCAAATTTTGAGCACAAAACAATGCAACTATCAAGTGCAACAACGCATTTATTGAGAGGTGACACATCTATCAAACATAGCGACACACTTGTCCAGAAATGACACATCTGTAGCAGGCACCCATGGCGGGGGAATTTGAATTCAAAAATGTGATGCATCTACCATCATGTGATGCAACGTAGCAACGCAACTACTGAAAGGAGTGACACAATTGTCTGCTAGGTAAAAAGCTTCAATTTCAATATCTTTTTCCTCTTTCTTTTGATTTATGTGAGTAGAATAGAGTTTTTGGGTTCCAATATTCTGTCTACAGTGTGTGGCCTTAGGTGGGGACTCCCAAAATTGTTTCCTTGTGGAGCAACAAAAAAATTTAGTTCTCAAGTTTTTAATTTTATTTGGGTTTTAATTTAGTTAAAGTCTTTCCTTTCATTTTAGTTTAGTTGTTAGATTCTAGTTTTGGTTTGGTGCTAACCCCTTTTGGTGCTAACTTCGAGTTTGTGCAGCTTTTTCGTTGGTCCAAGACCATTCTTTGAGACTACTCACAAGTGGTTTTGTAGGTTTGAATGTCCAAGAATTACATTTTGAAACCACTTTGCTTGTTTTAGATTAGAAAACATTTCGTTTGGTGCTTAAAACAAACAATTGTCTTTCTCACATAGATTTAATTAGAGGGTAAAGTGTTAGTGTAGGGTTTTTTATTTTCTAATGTTTGGGGTATTTATTTTTTCCTACAAATATTATTTAAGCTTGCTTAGATTTATTAGATGTGGTAATATGAGGACATGTGGCAAAACACGACAGCTACATGTGTCACTCTCTCCCCACACATGGGTAGTTGAGTTACACATCCTCTTTTGGCTTGTTGTGCCACCTCTCATAACCACTATTTTGTTTTTACCTGAGTAGTTTATGGGGTAGTTGGATTTCTCACCCTCTTTTGGATTTATGTGCCACCTCTCTCATGTCTTCACTTGAGGAGGTTATGCCACATGTCTTGTCAATTACCAAGTAGGTGATAACCTCCCACCTTTTATGGGTAGTAGGAGTTAATGCACCTCTTGGATGTATTTCCCCTTATTCTTCTATATATTGAGCACTCTTCTCTCACCTTTAGTAGTTCAGCTGGTTTAGCTAGTTCGGTGATCGTTCTGTGAGAGTGACGAGAGTCTTCTCAAAATTCTCTTGCAGTGTTGTCTATATTTTCTCTCTTTCTCTCTTTCAGATTTCTTCTCCATTCTATTTTGATTTTCAATCATTTGTTGAGTGGAGTGTATATGACCTACTACCGACAACAGATCTTGTTTCAGTTATTGCAGAATCCAACATGATATCAGAGCAGGCTTGTCTGGTATAGCTCATTATTTTTTTCTAAGTTTGTTTTGAGAGATTTGAGACTAATATACTATTGAAGTTTTCCTCAAAAACCAAGTATGCTCTTCTCCTGCATCCTCGAATGACCTGGAGAATTAGAATAGTTTAAAGGAAAAATAAACATTTGTTTAATATAGTTTATATATGTATGTGTTCCTGTGAGATCTGTACAATTAAGCCCTCTAAGTCACATGCCTTAGTTGTCTTGACATTTATTGATGACTTTTCTAGATACACTTGGGTTTACTTTCTCAAACAGAAGTCTGAGGTCTTTGAGCATTTTCAAAATTTCAAATCTTTTGCAGAGAAACAGTCTAGGAAGTTCATCAAGATTTTGCGTACAGATAATGGGGATGAATATGTTAATCATCAATTTGAACAGTTTTGTGCTTCAGAAGGTATCAACATGCAGCACACAGTTCCATACAGTCCTCAGCAGAATGGTGTCGCAGAACGCAAGAATAGGTCCTTAAAAGAGATGGCTAATTGTATGATACACTCCAAATCTTTGGCACCTCAATACTGGGCAGAGGCCATCAACTATGCATGTTACATCCAAAATAGAGTTCCTTACAAAGTTGTAAAGGGGGTAACTCCTTTTCAAGCTTGGACTGGTTGGAAACCCACAGTTAAGCACTTTAGAGTGTTTGGCTCTCTTGCATGGGCCCACATTCCAGTAGAGAAACGCAAGGCTTTGGATCCACAGAGCAAGACTTGCATATTTGTTGGGTATCCAGATGATGTCAAAGGCTATAGGCTTCTCCATCCTACCACTCATGAGTTGTTCATTGAGAGGAGTGTTTGTTTTGAGGAGAGCCCTTCGAGTTCTTCTCTTACCACTTCTCCATCCACTATCATATTGGAGCCTATGCATCATGATGATAGTTCTTCAGAGGATCTTAATCCTCCTAATATTGATGAGGATTCTTCTTCCTCCACTTCAGATGATGACAATGATGATGTAGATTCACATTCTTCTCCTAGTCATCATTCAGAGGGCGGTGATTCTCCTCCAGACTCTCCATCCCTTGCACCTCTGTGGGCTCGTCAGACATTGGAATCAGCAGGTGATTGGGTTGGTGATCCATTAGATACTAGAAGAACCAGGTCACAGTTTTAACAAGCTCCTCATCTCTTCGTTGCTTCAGCTTCTGATCCACAGTCTTTTCAAGAAGCCTCAGGTATTCCCGAGTGGGATGCTGTAATGTAGGAAGAGTTCAATTCCTTAGAGAGGAATCACACATGGGATCTAGTCCCTCTTCCTAAAGGAAGGAAACTTATTTGATGCAAGGATCTATCAGACAAAATTTGTAGCAGATGGATCGGTTGATAAGTAAAAGGCTCGCTTGGTTGCAAAAGGATTCTCCCAGGTTCTCAGGATTGACTACTCTAAGACTTTTGCACTAGTTGCTAAGATGAATTCCATCTGACTTGTCCTTGCTATAGTTGCAGCCCAACATTGGGAAGTTCATCAGATGGATGTGAAGAGTGCCTTTCTTCATGGTGACCTTCAGGAGGAAATCTACATGGAGCAACCACAGGGGTTCATCCATAATCCTTCACTTGTGTGTCGTCTTCAAAAGTCTCTCTACAGCCTTAAACAAGCTCCTCGAGCTTGGTATGCCAAGATGGACTCCTTCCTTCTGACAGTTGGGTTCACTCGATGTCATTCTGATTTGAACGTCTACATTCTGCAGCAGGATGACACTCTCACATTTTTGGTTCTATATGTCGATGACTTGTTGATCACTAGGGGTCACTCATCCACCATCAAGGCAGTGAAAACTGCTCTACATAATAGATTTTTGATGTCAGACTTGGGTCTTTTGCATTATTTCATAGGGATTGAGATCACTCAATCATCTTCAGGTATCTTCCTTGGACAACCCAAGTATGCACTTGACATGCTCTCCCGATTTCGCATGGCTGACTGTAAGCCTGCACCAACTCCATTTATGTTAGGCGTCAAACTTGAGGCTAAGTGTTCCTCACCTTTGGTTGATGGCACTTTATACCAACTTGTTGGGAGTCTCATCTGCTTGACTCATACGAGACCCGACATTTCATATGATGTGGGCATGGTCTCTAGATTCATGCAGAAGCCACATGAGTTGCATTGGAAGGAAGCTAAATGGATCCTCCACTACATTAAGGGTACTCATAGTTATGGGATTTACTATGTAGCAGGTGTAGATATTGACTTGGTGGGACATACAGATTCAGATTGGGCAGGCGATTCTCAAGATCGTAAGTCTACTTCTGGGTATTGCTTCTCTCTTGGTTATGGTCCAATTTGTTGGTGGAGCAAGAAGCAGTCTGCAATTTCTCTTTCATCAACAGAGGCTGAGTATCGAGGGGCAGTTAATGCCACCACTGAGGCTATTTGGCTTCAGAATATTCTCACTGAGTTTGGCATTCCATTCAGAAAGCCTATAGTCATCTTTTGTGATAATCAGAGTGCTATACAGATCTCAAGGAATCCAGTTCATCACCAGAGGAAAAAACACATTGAGATACATATGCACTACATTAGGGAGTTGATTCAGGAAGGCATCATTGATCTTAAGTATTGTTCTACATCGGAGTAGATTGCGGACATCTTCACCAAACCCTTCATAAAGAGCAATTTCCTTCATCTGCAAGCTTTGCTAGGGGTGCAACAAGTGTCTACTTCAGGAGGGGCTTCTTAGTCCTTCTTTCTAATCTCTCTATTTTGGGGGAGTATTTTCTCTCTCTATTTAGGGGGGGCTATTCTCTTATGGGGGGGCTTCTTCTTTTGGGGGGGATCTCTATGTACATGGGTACCTAACATGGCCTCATTTGTCGGGACCCATCTTTTCACCCACCTAAGCTACGCTTAAGGGGGGTGTTAGTGTAGGTTTTTTTATTTTCCTAATGTTTGGGGTATTTATTTTTTCCTACACATATCATTTAAGCTTGCTTAGGTTTATTAGATGTGGTAATATGAGGACATGTGGCAAAATACAACAGCTACATGTGTCACTCTCTCCCCACACATCGGTAGTTGAGTTACACATCCTCTTTTGGCTTGTTGTGCCACCTCTCATAACCATTATTTTGTTTTTACCTGAGTAGTTTATGGGGTAGTTGGTTTTCTCACCCTTTTTTGGATTTATGTGTCACCTCTCTCATGTCTTCACTTGTGGAGGTTATGCCACATGTCTTGTCATTTACCAAGTAGGTGATAACCTCCCACCTTTTATGGGTAGTAGGAGTTAATGCACCTCTTGGATGTATTTCCCCTTATTCTTCTATATATTGAGCACTCTCCTCTCACCTTCACTAGTTCAGTCGGTTCAGCTAGTTTGGTGATCGTTCTGTGAGAGTAACGAGAGTCTTCTCAAAATTCTCTTGCAGTGTTGTCTCTATTTTCTCTCTTTCAGATTTCTTCTCCATTCTACTATTTTTATTTTCAATCATTTTTTGAGTGGAGTGTCTATGACCTACTACCAACAACAGATCATGTATTAGTTATTGTAGAATCCAACATAAAGAACATCATGTCTTAGTGTTTGAGGGTGGTAGGTATTATGCTCTCACCTTGTGTAAACTCGGTGATCAGAAAGCTAGAACCATCTAATTTTGTGTTCACCTATTACAGGGCCTGCCTTAGTGGGAAAAAGTACTCACCCTAAGGGAATGACCCAAGCGGTGATGGGCTAAATCCAAGTCCTTCTGAACCACTATATAAATTTGTGATTGTAAGGAAATTTTACAATCAACATGATGTGGAAACGATATCCCTCCTCCAGTATCTTTAAGATACGTAAACCCTTGTTCTAAGGGTTGGGAGGCCTCCTAAGTGAGTTTATCAAAGTACCTTTTGAACCAGATTCCCTTACTAGACACCTTTTTTTTGTAGTGGCCAAAATCCCTCTATTTGCTAGTGCAAGAGGTCAGACCTTTGAAGCCATCCCACATTCTCACGGTTCACTATAGAGATAGCAAACTTTGGGAGGTCATGAACTAGAAGTTCGGGACTTGGTATGCACGTAGAAGTGAGTGCCATGGAGGGGAGCCAGTGCTACCAAGTTCCTAGGCTATCCACTTTGAATAAGTGTGGCTAGAGAAATCCAAGTGGGAATTCAACGAATATTGTCCTTGCCAACGTTAGGATTGTGCTTGTCCTCTTTGAAAAAATTGAACATTTTCACATCAAACTAGTCCTAAACAAATTGCTTGATACTTTCTTCTGTGTTTTCCAATCATATCTCATCAAAAACAGTTAAAAATTTGGATCAAAACCACTAAAAAAACATCAAAACTGTCAAACACACCATTCTGGAACTGCAATTGTCAGACACAGACCCGCAATTTTCATTGTGAACCATAACTATCAGTTGAAAAACTGCAACTATCAATCTAAAACGTATTTTCTAGAAGTAGAGCCACATCTGACAACATGAGCTGCAACTGTGGAACGCATCTGATAAAAATTGAGCTGCAATTGTCTACTAAAAAAAAATTCCTGGAATCTATGTCCAGAACTTAATCAAAACTAGTCTACAGTGACCTCTATTTGATAAACTAGAGACCTGCAAGTTTACCCAACTCATTTTAGCATACCCATTACAAAAATATTATGTTATAGGTTGTATTCCTTCATCCCTTGCATTCCACAAATTAGGATTTGACCCTTAGGTTGCATCTAAACCTTCAAATTTTGAACATAGGGAGACCTTTGAGCTTCTGAAAATTCTTGGTTACCTATTCTATTTGTCATTGACCATTGTTCTTGTCATTGTCTTGTCATTGTCACTTTGTCAAATTGAGTCTTAGTCTTGTCTCTTGGTCTTGGTTTTCCTCTTATGGTCAATGACATTTGTAATCTATTGCCTTGGATTCACATTAGCCTGAGTGCCACCCTTTGTTTAAAATTTTAGGGTTCCTTTGCATTATATCCCCTCATTTAGACTCACATTCCTTAGATTGCACTTTGCACCATTATTCCAAAAAATACAAAAAAATAGCTCACTTTACCTTAGTATCATATCAATCCTTCATCATCCTTGCATTTTCATACCCCAAAATACAAAAAACATAGATTAATCTCATTTGACCTTAGTTACATTATCATCTTGATCTTGAATTAGCATCATTTAGTTACCTTATCACTCACTTTGACCATCAATCAATATTTTAGTGTCCTTTAGCATCCATTATCCACCATATTTTAGGCACTATCATCCTTGCATTTGCACCTTTGCATTTTCATATCCTAAAGTCTAAAAATCCAAAAACATAGCATAGTTTCATTTCCATTTTGCACTATCCCCCAACTTGCAAAAGTCTCACATGGTTGAAACAAGGTCACAAGCCAAATGAAAGGACATGGACTTCCTAAGCAACCCCTTTCCTGATAATTTCCTAGATTCAAATCAATCTACACCCCGCAACAACACATCACAAAGAGAACAAAGTGACCCTTGGGAAGACCTAAACTTTGAAGTACTCAACAAACAATTGACTCCTCAAGAGATTGAAAGGGCTTATCAAGATCCAAGACTTTTAAGCATACTTGTCCAACTTGTTAGTGCCAATCCAAACAAATTTTTCTATGTACTAGCCAAAAAGGGTGCCAAGTTACCTCAAGGTTATGATGTATCAACCATCATAGAACAAGAAACTGAAAATCTATTTGGCATGCCTTCATCACAACAAATGGTAAACATACCCCTTGGGACAACTACACACATGACCACTACCGCCACAACACACATTCCAAACATCCCAACTCATGCTACTACACAAGGTGAAACTTTCACATTTGGTAGTTCCTCAAACACCATGGGTAAAACTTTCATGAATCCTCTCTTTCAAAACACAAATCAAGGGTCCACATCACAAGGTCCTACACCTTTGATTCAAAGTCTAAACCAAGGTCACACACCCTTAAACCAAAATTCAAACCAAAGTTCCATACCCACATCCCAAAACACAAACCAAGGGCCATCATTCCAATTCCAAAGTGCACCTTCATTAAATCAACCTCCATCAAATAACCCTAGGAAAGTCTGCATTATCTCACAAAAGGTACCAAATCAAAACCACAACCAAGGGTCTACTACCAAGCAAGGGTCTATTCCATCACTTCAAAATACAAGTCAAGGGTCCCTTCCATCATTCCAAAACCTTATTCAAGGACCTACACCTTCATTTCAAAATGTCAATCAAGGACCTACACCTTCATTTCAAAATGTCAATCAAGGACCTACACCTTCACTTCAAAATCTCAACCAAGGAAAAATCCCTTCACATCAAGGGTCTATATATTCCTATCAACACATAAATCAAGGTCCCATACCCTCACTTGCAAATCAAGGATTCAATTTCCAAAACCAAAACATGAGTCAAGGGTCCATACCACAATTCCAAAGTACCATACCAAATACAAGCCTTACCTTTGGAACAAATGCAAAAACCAATCTCATTCCAAATCAAAACAACCCACACCCATATGGCAACCAAGGTCCCATAGCACAAAACATCAATCTAAATCCAAATCCAACCTATGACCTCAATGCCAACACTATGACATCTCATCAAAACAATGCAGCATCATCCCGTGCAAACTATTTGATCCAACATATGCAAACCCTTGAACAACAAATGGCCAACATGCAATTGGGAACCAACAAGAAGACATATTTTATGGAGGAGTTGTGCCCTTTTCCATTTGATTGAAACTT
The DNA here is from genome assembly GCA_007258455.2 of Sequoia sempervirens. Taxonomy (NCBI): domain Eukaryota; kingdom Viridiplantae; phylum Streptophyta; class Pinopsida; order Cupressales; family Cupressaceae; genus Sequoia; species Sequoia sempervirens. The sequence continues at coordinate 566,875 of VDFB02000004.1, forward strand.
ATACATTCCACCCTTTCACTCGCATTTCATAACACCACCATTGCCTAAATATAAGGGGATGGGGGAATCCAGTAGAACACATCCATGAATTCAACACAATATGCATGGAATTTGCATATGACCCCACCTATTTGATGAGGTTATTCCCACGAAGTCTTACAGGGGAAGCCTTAGATTGATTATCACATCTTCCGCAAGGAATCCGAACATGGGGTGAACTAGCTAAAAAATTCATCAATCATCAATCATTTTGCCTTTAACATTAAAAATGATGTCACCTTTGCAACATTGAGCATGACCAAACAAGAAGAAGGGGAATCACTTACCTCATTCTACCAAAGATGGTGAGGCTTGGTTAGCAAATTTCCTTGTCACATTCATGAAAAACAACTTGTCACCATGTTTGTAGAAAACCTTAACGAAGAATTGATGAGTTGAATTCAAATCCAATATTGTACGACCTTTGAAGAGATTATTGAGAAGGGTGTCCTGATTGAGAAAGGCATTATCACTAGAGGACTAGTCAAGATAAACAAAGACAATCAAAAACCCAACAATGACAAAGGAAAATACTGGTCCCAAAACAAAAATGTCATAAATGATGAAGTTGTCGATGCCAAGCTGATAACTAAGGGACCAATCATTCAACTTAAAGTCCTTCTCCATCAAACACATCCAGCACATCGAATACCCAAACACAAAGTCAAAACCAAACACTAAATGTTATCCAAAATAACCAACAAAGAAGAGGTCCTCCCTATTTAAGAGAGCATACACCCCCTTAGGAAAACCTATCAAATCAGTCTCTTTTGCATCAATGTCATCACATGCCAGACACCAAGAATTATGAACCTTCTTTGATCAAACCAGATTGGTGGAAAGACTATGAATACCACTGCACAAAAGGACACAAAATTTCTAGATGTTGGACGCTCAAGAACATCATTCAAGACCTTATTGAGGATCAAACCATTTCAATTGATAATTCACAAGGCAAAACCAATGTTGATCATACAATATTCAAGACCCCTTTGCAAGACCACGATAAAGGAAAAGCCTCCAATTTAGGGAACAATAACAACAATGCCAACTATGCAGCTGCCAAACATGATTACAGCACTATCACCCTTAATGTGACACCCTTTGATGATCACATTGCCACTATCACCATAAATAATCCAAAATCAGGTTGTGATGTTGCCACCTGTAGAACCAAGATAACTATTCTAGGTCCATCTACAAGTCCTCAACCAAAGGGTCAATATAACCTCCTAGAGCAGCTAGGGAAAACTACCACACAAATTTCTATCTTGGAACTCCTTTGCATTTCACCATAGCACAAAGCAATCCTTGATAAATCCTTGCAAGAAGCCTCCATACCCACAAACCTAGACGTCAAAAAATTCCAGGCCATGGTTGGATACCTCGCTATGCCACACCACGTCACCTTCTCCAAACAAGACTTTTCGGCACCAAAATCCGACCATAATAGTCCCCTACACCTAGAAGTATGTGTTAACACACACAAGATCATATGAGTCTTAGTAGACAGTGGAGCGGGCTTGAATATTTGCTCACTAAAATTAGTGAAGGCATTGGGATACTCTAAGAATTGCATTGACCAAACCAATAAAATTGTAATCAAAGCTTATGATGATGCTAAATGATCTTATGAAGGTGTAATTTCACTCCCAGTAAGAGTTGGCCCAGCAATACAGGAGACAATATTTCATGTCTTGGATCTGAACTTAAATTACAATCTCCTCCTTGGTCATCCATGGATTCATGCCATGAGGGCTATTCCATCCACCTACCATCAATACCTCAAGCTCCCACATAACAACACTAAAATCACTATTCCAGGTGACCTTGATCCTTTCCAACCTTAAAGGAACTATTGAACGTCAAGTTCCCATCAATCGAGAGGCATCATCTTCCACTCCATCCCATTACATCGATCCATCTGCACTTATCAAATCATCCAACTCATTCATTACACCTTCCATGCCTAAAACCTAGATCCAAGACAAAGGTTGCGAGGAGTATGATATGAAGAGCCTCTTTTTCATTAGCAAGTTACCCAAGTCACCAAAGTTATATGGAAAACCACATTCTATGCAGCCCAAAGTTGTTGTCCACAATCCCCCTACCACCTTCACTAAATGGGGGGAACTTTCTAAAGAGTCTCTATATGACCACATTCTTACATGGTTGTACAAAGAAGAGGAGGACATTGAAACTAAGAAATTTTCAATTGAACAGTATCCAAAAGGGTTCCAAATAATGAAATGACATGGATATGATGAAAAAGTGGCCTTGGTCTAAATAAGCAAGGAATGTTGGAACCTCTACAACCTCCTAAGCTAATAAGTCATCAAGGGCTAGGGTTTGTTCCAATACAAGTGACTATCCAAGGTATCAAGTCACCCTCGAGTGAGGTTGCTAGTGCTTCAGATGAGAGCAAGACACATGAAGGCCCTTGGGATTATGACATCAATTCCAATGAATATGAACGAGACTCCCTATCCTCCACCACTTTCATGGACCTCGATAAACTGTTTGGGGAATTTAACCAAATTCTTACCCTTGATTCTTCATGAAATCCATCGACTACACATTTGAGAATGTCTTTGACTAAAGAAGAATAGCTCAAACATTACTTCTGGAAATCCATTGATCTAGCCTCCTGGGAACCTGATGACTCTAGTTTTGTCTTTACCCTATCAGCCTACACCATGACCCTTGACAATACCGATGATGGCTTACCTCTTGTCTACCCTCAACTTATTAATTGGGACCAACAAGGACCACCAAGTTTAGACACTTTTGAGAACGATGAAGCTATCACTGAGTTCATGGGACTTCGTGAAAGAATACCAAATGGAGATCATAAAGTTGGCTTTTCCATAGAACTCAATTATGCTTCATATTTTGGTGAGGTTGTCTTGTCCTCTAGTCACAAAAGTGAAAATAAAATAAAAAGTAAAAATAAAAATAATTGGTCTTGAGGTGAAAACTGAAAGGCGCCTATTGACTGCGAAAAAGTAAAAATAAAGGACATATTCAAAGGTGAAAACCTCTCAGAGGCACCCGAGGATGGAGGATAGGACTATCTCCCAAAAAATTGAGAGAGATCGTTGTTGCTCATAGAAGAAACATAGGAAGTCAACATTGGAACATCAGATAACTCCAGAATAATACAGTTAGCAGCATCCTTGACCATTAAGGAAAAGCCTAAGTTCATAGCATTCTTCTCAGAAAGACAAGTCAACTTTGCATGGTCATATGTCGATATGCCTGGATTGGATCTTGAATTGGTTCTACATCACTTACCATTGCTACCAAATTCCAAGCCATTCAAACAGAAGTTAAGAAAAATGCACCCCCAGATCATACTCCTTGTCAAGGTATAACTCAAGAAGCTCTTGGATGTTGAATTTATTCGCCTGATTGATTATGCAGAATGGATATCAAATCTAGTTCCTATCACAAAACTGAATGGTCAAATTAGAGTTTGCATGGATTTCTAAGACCTTAAAAAAGCTTGTCCCAAAGATGGCTTTCCTCTGCCCAACATTGACATCATAGTGGATTTAACTACTGGACATGAAATGCTATCACTAATGGATAGATTCTCAAGATACAATCATATCAAAATTGCCACTAAAGATAAACCAAAGACTGCTTTCACATGCTCTTGGGAAACTTTTTGTTGGAATTTCATGCCATTTGGACTGAAAAAATGTCAGAGCCACCTATCAGAGATCCATGACTACAATTTTTCATGATTATATGAAAGTCCTTATGGAAAATTATGTGGATGACCTCCTCTCTAAATCCCTAGAACGAAGTGGACACTTGGTAGTATTGGATAAGATTTTCACCTGACTTGAAAAATATCAACTCAGGCTAAATCCAAAGAAGTGTGTCTTCAGGGTCCAATCAGGCAAAATTCTAGGATATATAGTCTCTCGTAGAGGAAAATAAGTTGATCCTACCAAAGTAAAAGTAGTCTTAGACATGCCACCACCAACCAATATTAGTCAGCTAAGGACATTACAAGGAAGACTACAATCAATTCGCAGGTTCATTGCTCAACTAGAAAACATGACCCATCCATTCCAACATAATTTGTTAAGGAAAGGCATTCCCTTCAATTGGATTGACAAGTGTCAAGAAGCATTTGACCAAATAAAGAAGTATTTATTGACTCCACTAGTCCTTATTGTTAGGGTTAGAAATGGGAGATATCTAACAATTAAATGCAGATTTAATTAATAAACAGAGAAACTAAAACACACACAGAATAAATTATAACACAGAGAATTTAACACGGTTCACCCAATCCGAGCTACATCCACAAACCACAGCCATCCAATGATTTTATTATCCAGTGCAAAAACCTATTACAATCTTGTGAATAATCATGTTTTTCATTATCCTGTAACACCCATCTGAACCCCTTTTTATCAAGCTTAGAAGCTTCCAGATTTTGGGTTCTACAAAATTGGATTTTTCTTTTTTCGTTGATTTTTTCCTTTTTCGGTGACGATGCGAAAAAGTAGGAGGAAAATTTTTCTCGGGGGCTACCGCCCCCAAACCCCCGCCCGGGGCCCAGCTTAGCCCTGGACCCCAGCAAGGATACATACCGGGGTGTACAGTATAGCATGATCAGTCGCCACATACCAACAATCTCCCACTTGGAGACTAATCAAGCTCCACACCAACACACTTATGCCACCAATTGATGGAAGACACCTGATACTATATGTGACAGCTACTACATCAGCACTAGGGGCACTTTTAGCACAAAATGGTAATGATGGCAAGGAAAGGGCAATATACTATATAAGTCACACTTTAGTCGTGTATGAGCTAAACTATAGTCCTATTGAGTGACCATGTCTAGCAATGATATTTACAACATAGAAACTGAGACACTATATGCTAAATCACAAAACCAAGTTGATTGCTAAAATTGATCCTTTGAAATATCTTCTCAGCAAAGCAGCATTGACAAGAAGGTTAGCTAAATGGGTTATGATCTTGAGTGAATATGACATTGAATATGTTGACCGCAAAGCAATAAAGGGACAAGTAATAGCTGACCAACTCACAGATGCACCATTAAAAGCAGACCATCCTTTGGTATTTGAATTCCCAGATGAATCAATCCTTGTCATAGACACACCAACAACATGGAAGCTATACTTTGATGGATCCTATACAATTCATGGATCAAGAGTTGGTATTTTATTTTTCACACCTCAGGGAGACTCCATTCCTAAGTCATTTCGGATAGCATGTTTCTACACAAACAACATGGTTTAATATGAAGCATTATTGATAGGACTTTGAATGGCAATAAATTAGAAAATCAAAGACCTTCAAGTCTATGGTGACCCCCAACTAGTGATTAAACAAGTTAACGACAACTATGATAGAAAGGATGAGAAATTGATGCCCTACAAGCCCATGGTAGACAGCTTCAGACTATAATTTGATAATATTTCCTTTGAACAAATACCAAGAATCCAGAAAAAAGTAGCTGACGCAATGGCTAGAATTGGATCTCTCTTGGACATTCCCAACAATGCCTCACAATATGAGTTTTTGGTGGAACAACTGTTGATCCTCGCATTCGATATCCCTAAAACTGAACTTGTGTGTGAACTTGTTGGTCTTGAATCTCCTTGGTATAAATACATCTACACCTATTTTCACGACCAAATTATCCCTCCTAACTTGTCCCTTAACCAATGCAAAACCTTTATCTGACAAGCATCCAAATATACCATCATCGAAGATACCCTTTATCGTCATAGCCTAGATAGTACCCTTCTTCAGTGTCTACTCAAATGAAGCACAAACAACCTTACAAGAGGTACACCAGGGTATATGTGGAGATCACTCTGTTGGCCCAACCTTAGCTAAAAAGCTCATGAGAATGAGATAGTATTCGCCTACGATGGAACGTGATGCTTATCACTTTGTGAAGAAATGTCACCAGTGTCAGATTCATGGAGATCTTATACATGCACCAGCTCAAGAACCTCAGCCACTTACTTTTCCTTGGCCATTTTCTCAGTGGGGACTCGACCTCGTAGAAAAGATCCATCCCACCTATTCTAATGGACGTAAGTTTATCCTTGTCGCTACTGAGTATTTCACAAAATGGATTGAAGTCATCCCATTGAATTATATCACTGGAAAGCAGATAGCCAAGTTCATCCTGAACTATATCATTTGTCGCTATGATATTCCACAGTCCATCATCATTGATAATGGTTGCCCTTTCAAAAACCAAGATGTTTGTGAGCTTTGTGACAAATTCCTTATCCAACATCATTTTTCCACTCCATATTTACCCCAAGGAAATGGCCAAATTGACGCCTCTAATAAGACCATCCTAAAAATCCTAAAGAAGATTGTCAATGAAACTGGTCGTAACTGGAACTTACAACTCAATCCTGCTTTATGGGCCTACCGTACTAGTGTCTACACTCCAACTAGAGCCACTCCATATTCCCTTGTCTATGGATATGAAGTAATACTTCCTATAGAGGTTGAGTTACCCTCTTTGCGAGTTTTTATGCAAGGCTTAATTGATCAAGAAGAATATCGTGTATCCCATTTGCATGAGCTAGAGTTACTAGATGAAAAGAGACAGAATGCTTTGACACATTTGCAAGCATACCAAAATCACCTTCGACGCAGCTATAATAAAAAGGTCTGACCCAAAAGCTTTGACATTGGTGACTTAGTCCTAAAAGAAAATCTAAAGAATCAAGCAGAACACAGTCAAACCGGTCATATGTCTCTGCCAGGATCTCCCACCAGATCTCATAACCATTGATCCCGAGCTTAGCATCATCCTTGGTCTCGTAGTACTCATACAATTTCTGAATTCCTCGCGTTAGGTCATACCGCACACACCACGAATGGGTAATCTAAGGATCTTGTACATGTCCTCTAGGGTGACTATCACCTCCCCTGTAGGAAAATGGAAGTTGCTCATCTCTGAGGGCCACCGCTATGCTAGCACTATCAGCATACCCCTATTTTCCCTAATAGTGGGCATATATGTCACATAAAATAATCCTAGCTCTAGCAGCATACCCTTCTCATCATCGCCTAGCTAGTCTCACAGTCGAAACACATATGGCCTTGAATCTCATGTATAAATGGGCAGGAGACGCACCTGAAAACATTAAATAACCAATAACGTTAATCCAAAACCCCCATTTGACATCTCAAACCTAAATTGACCAAGTCAAACTTTCCTAGTCTGGGGAAGATCTTTAATCAGGCAATTGCGTTGCACTTTTTATCCAATGTGTCACATAAAATATAACCGGCCCGCAACTGCAAATGTATCACAAACCCAACAAATGTGTCATTCTTGATCACATATGTGACTCGATAATGCACTTGCATCGTACAAATTCATGTGTCACACTGCAAACGTTTCCTACCCTATCCCTATGCATTTGTGTCGCGTTGAGACGATTGTAGCGAACCGCTTATCAAATGTGTCGAACATGATAGAAAATGCTTCACACATCGTGCGATGCATTCATCTGCTAAATTATTTCCTAGCCTAAATGCACGCAAAATGAAAAAAATAAAGCATGGGTCTGTAGTACTTACAAGGGCGGGCGCTCCCTCAGGACAGTGGTGTGTGTGGATCTTGTATGCGTGGTGGGAAGCCTCTGGAACTAGAGAAATTTTCATTGTATAATCACTCTGAGCTCTTCAAATTTCTAAATTAGGAATGTGAAAATGATCCTTTTTCAAATTCAATTTTCCATTTATAGGTCCAAAATTAGGGTTTTTGACCTACCTTGCCTTCTAGATGCACCCTTTAACACTTTGAACCTCAAATTTGACCCTGTCTTTGACCTTGATCATCAATTTTGTCTTCACCGTCGAAATCTTGGCCATCTTTTCGTCTTATCAGGATAATTTTCCAAATTTTTGAAAAAATTTCAAATTTTCTTGAGAGGGTATACCGTACCCTGTTGTCACTGGGACATCCTAAGAGCATCTCTTGACTGAATTTCTTTGACACAACACAATGAACTACATTATGTCAAAGAGGGGAAAAATTTAGATACTCAAAAATGTCCTAAGTCTGCGAGCGTCATCTTTCTTCGTCATCGTCCTTCGATAATTGAATAATTTTAATTATTAAATTGTGTTTGATCATATTCTTCTATTAATTAAATAATTTTAATTATTTAATTAATTCACCTTCCCATTTCTATCCTCATCAATTAAAGTCATTTAATTGTGTCACTAATATATCCCTTTCTTCAATAATTAAATAAATTATCATTTATTTAATTATTTCTATAGTCAAATAATTATTATTATTATTCGACCTTTTATTCTTCCATGATTAAATAATTGTTGAAATTATTTAATTCTTCTTTAATTTCCATCTCCCCATTTAATTAAATTTACAAATTTAATTAAATGCTCCTTTTTCATTTTCTCCAAATAAATAATTTGAATAAATTATCTATTTGCCACTTGTCACTTTCCTCCATTTTCGAATAAATTATTTATGCACACCACCTAGTCAAAGATGCCCTATCATTAACCCCTATCATATCCTTCATTGTTGTTATAGCTATCAGACGTCATAGCCGTCAGGTGTCATACCGGTCATGATTCCTCCAAGAATAGCATATTCTTGGTGTTACCTGATTTTTAGCTTTCAGCTGAAATCAAGTAACTTAGTGTTTTTTTTTTTGTTGTTTTCTTAAACAATTAAAAGATAAACCATAGACTGCTAAGTCATTAATATGCATGAAAGTGATTGTCAAATGAAATAGATTACATTTTCATTCCAATGTTGCAATTACAGCAAATGAGAAAAAAAAACCATGTGTTACAAATGTAATCTTTATTGATAATCATGAAGTTTACATGTCCCTCACAATCCAAGGGACTAACTTATTCAATGAAAATAAAGAACAGTTTATACATGAATAAGTAAATAAATAAAATGTGCATATAAGGATGGAGACCAATCATTGCCTAAGAATGACCAGTTTTGAAGGTGCCATCTTGTCTTGTTGCTGCCCCGTGTTGCTTGTGTCCTTCTTAGCTCTGTAGTGATCCTAGCTCTTGCATATGGCAATCACAATGACGTTAGAGCAATGCTCTAAGCAATGAAAGATCTCAAACCTTACATAAACACTTACCTATGCATGTATAAACCAATCTCTAAATGCATTAAATAAGCATGCAAACCCTGGATGTCTTGGAAAACAATGAAGTCGTCAAACACATCCAAAATATGCATCTATTCTTCCAACTTGTTTGCTTCATGTGCAGATTTAGGACAAGTCTTGTTACTATTTTGATTCAATGAAATGAAACATGTGGGGTAAATGTGGCTCCCACGAGGGTAGAGCTCAGCATGCTTCCCTCTGATGTTTTAAGAGGAATAGGAAATTGAGCAACTCGATCAAAGATATACATACTATTAATCCATTAATCAATATGGAATCACACTAGTTGATCAACTTTCATTATCAGATTCAAAAGATGCAACACATTTTTCTAGATATGTCTTTCAATCTTCTTAAGTGGATCCATGATCCATTTTATAAAAATAAGTAAGTGATTTTGGAGATGCATCAAGTCCAATCATAGATGCATCAAGTTCAATTATGCATCTCTTAAATAATGAGAAGAAATCAAGGCATGCCTGAAATCATCATGAAGCATATGGGGCAACAAGAAGGAATAATCCAAGGTACTGTCAAGTCCCTCTCACCTTAACCCTATTGGACAACCACACATCACATAGGATGGTGAGGTTTCAGGTCACCGACATAGGTGACATGTTTCTACCCACTAGGATCAAAGTGAGGAGACAGTGTTATTTGTGGCACATGATTGAAAAGGTAAGCAACTGTTGTGGAAATCAGGTAGCAAACATGTGGGGCAGCAAGCATTGTGAAAGTCATTTAGTGTTTTCTAGATTATGAATATGATAATCTTGAAAGCATTCCAATCATGTCATACAGGATAGCAACAAAGACAAATGTCTTTTGACTTTACTGAAGGCAAACAAGAGATGGTCACAAGAGATTACATCACAGATGAAGAAGAAAGGAGGGGTAGAAAACTTTTCAACTGCCCTGTTCGGTGTCACATAATGATCAACCACAACTTTCATCTACATTTTCTTGAGTTGTTCAGACCCAAAGATTACCTCCACAAGTGATATATGTAGTTGACAATAACTTTATTAATTGAAATGGGAAAGTAGTCAAGTTTCACAACTTACAAGTGTAACTTTTAATGGGCATGATGAAAAGGAAGTAATGTAATATGCCTTTAATTGATAAACCAATACAAAGAGGGAGGCTTCCAATGTAGCTTGCATCTACTTTAAATGAACAGAGGTTTTAATTCATGGGAAACTATTGGGATGCATGAGTATAATCTATTGAATATCTCATCTAATGAAGAAGATAACTGGTGTGCCCTCAGCACACACACCCCGTTCAGAATGGGGACCCTCTCTTTCCTTCACCTTGTCGAGTCATTTTGTCATTGTCTCATTTTGCGTGCCCCCATTTTGGTGTCCTAGATGGTCAATGTGCCTCCAAAGTCTTGTCTTAAATTGACCATGTTTCATCCCCTCAAATTTGCTAAGTCTTGGATCCTCACAGGGTCTCTGTGGCAATTTGCCTCTGCCAACGGCCTTAGGGCCCTCCGGGTCCGACGCGCTTGGTTTCCCCTGCTGGGTTTCTATTGGGAGTTTTCTGTCCCAAAACGGTTGAAGGCCTTCATCTTCCCCTGCCCCGGGACCCGGCCTCTTGATCGCCATCCTCGTGATACGCTGCAAAACTAGCTGTCTTCCACTTGAGTCGAGCCTGCTTCACCAGACTTCTTTGCCCGGGACTCCGTGGTGAGTTATCCCTTTGGGACGGCCAACCTATGCCCGATTTATGCCCTTCGGGCCTTGTGTCTCGTATTTTTGGTGTTTTCTGTTTGAAACTTTGAAACAACCGTTAGCCCACATCCTTTCGGCATCCGGGTCTCGGACCTCCCACCGCCGTCCAGGAATTTGAACTCACCAAACTTGCCATCTGTCATACATGCATTTATGGGGGTGAATTAAATGTGTTTGGGAGTATAAATATCTGGCTCTACCTGTCATTTTCATGATGTCAGGTTAGCCAGAGAAGAATTTAGAGTTGCTAGAGACCCAGCACCTTCGCCATCTACCACCACCGTGCCCATCGCCTGCGTCAACTGATTCTTCAAGGATTTGGTGGTCTTCATCGTCGAGATCTTAAGGTATGCTCATTGTCCACCCTCCCATATTGATTTTAGGTGATTCTGCATTTAAGTGGTGAGTAAAAAAAGTTAAACACATCCATTTGGTGGAGCGAGAAAACACCTAAAAAACCCATGTGGTAGGATTCCAAGAAAACCTCCAAAACATCATGTAAACCAAATTCGGAACTTCGTCTCAGTATCGTTCTTCGTGCAGGGCGCTCGCTCCTTCTAGACTCAAGCCTCCCCATCGCCGTCTAGAAAAACATCAAAATGCTTAAACTTTGAAATGATGGAGAAATGGTTCCCCAGGCCCACGGCTCTGAGTTTCCTTGCCATGTTTTCCATCAATGCTTAATTTAGTAAACTCTGCTTCTTTTGAAGAATCCTGGGCCCGCCCTAGCGAGATTTCATCCTTGGGATGCTACATGGGTTCTGTCGTTTCAAATGGCATACCCGCCTCCTCTGCCTGTGCCCTGAGCCCTGTCATTCCATTTGTCGATTGGGTTAACAAACAAAGTGTCGCAGCCCTAACGCCTCACGGGCCCGCTCCCACAGAGTTCCATCTGCGGACTTATGTGGCAGCTCTAGTGTTTTCGAATGGCCATCAAGCGACTGCTTTCTTCCTTCTAGGTCTCGGGTCTCCATTTTTCGCATGAGTGATAAATTATAAAACTTAAGAGACCTTTGCCTTTGTCGGGCCCGCTCCTCCGGAGCTCCGTCGTCAGGACTCCATCTTGCCTCAGCCGATCCAAAGGGAAAATCCAACCCATCCTTCTGCTCCCAGGGGGCCTGCCACTCTGATCATCGAAGAAGTTTTTTTACAAAGCCAAACATGACACCGAGTTCGGTTCATCGGAACTCCATTTTGGGACTTCCGCTCAACATCTGTCGTCCCAAACAGCCATCCTCTAGTGGCCTCCCGACCCCTTTTCGCCTGAGCATTTAAACGATTGGTGGGTTATGTTGCCCACCTTTTAGCCTCTCGGGTCCCGAACCCCAAAACTCTGACCCCGGAACACCGTTCCACCAGCGCTGTTCCAAACGGCGAACCTTAGATAGCTTTCTCGCCTTACACCTTTGGATGCTCCAATAAGGATCCAAATGACCTTCAATTTGAAAACCAATCTCGACCCACGTACTTAAATTTAACCCTCTCTTGTATGAACCTTTCAAATCATCCAAACTTGAAGTCGGGAGAAACCTGCCGGATTGCCTTGCCTTGTTTGCCCTTCCAAAACGGCAAGCCTACCAAGAAATTCTGACCCTTTGGGCCCAGATTGACCAAATTCCCTCTAGTGAACTACTGATGACATCTCGAATTAAATGTTTGACCTTATGAGCAATGTATTATCAAATTTGACCTCATTGACAGGTATTTTGGCTAACATTGATGTCTTTAAGCTTAATTGTACTAATTATGCCTTTACCTACAAGATATATGGAATCAGGTGCAGGATCCTCATGGGCAGCCACAGAGAAGGACAAAGGGAAAAATCAGGCAGAGTTCCTCATGGGAAGGAGGAAAAAGACCAGATGAAATACCAATTTCAGGGGGAGCCTTTGCACTCAAAGGTCGTTACAAACTGGAAAGAAATCACATACACCAATATCAGGCAAGACGATATTGATGAATTCAAAAAAAGGGTTAGGGTCAACCTGACCATGGAGAATGCCAGATTGATCAGAAGTAGCGGAATTGCTAAGGTTGTAGGCTGTCCTCTGTCCCTGGTCGCTCCTGAATTGATCATGGCATGTCGGCAGGCATATCAACCAGAGACTCGAACAATAGTTGATAAGAAAGGAAACATTCTAGTTGATATGTCTAGTGAGGCGATAACGAAGACCTTCCACATCCCTACCTTTGGGACAATGGAGCTTCCAACCATAGAGGAATGTAAAGCAATGTGGGGCGGGGACCCAGGTGGTTGTAAAAAACTCATAAACCAGTTCTGACTCAAAGAGAAGTGGGGCAGTGCTGCGAAAGTTCCTCAAGAACTTTTTTGCAGTGATTTTCACGAAGATTATCATGACTTGGTGACTCTGTTGAGCAGAGTAATGGGCCTTCCCACTGCTGTGTATTTTCAAGAGTGGATGGTATACTTTGTAGAGTAGATTCTCTGCAGAAAGGAGGATGTTACCACAAACGCCTCATTCTACTGGGGGGAATAATAAGCGACTGCTTCCATGAGTAGTTTATGAATGTCAAGAAGACCTCTAAGTTCTACATGACCTCCTATATTCTTTACTCACTGGCCGAGCGAAGGCAGTACAACAGACTATTCAGGGCACCTGATGAGGAATCTGGGCGAAAGCTAAAAGTTTATGATAGATACCCCCAACTCCAGTTCAGAAATTTTAAGAAGGATTATTGCAGGGTGAATGACGCCTTTGTGGGTCACATCATCAGATTAGTTGGAGGATATTTTGAGAGGAGGATTTCTCATAGTGCTTGGGCGTTCTTGAAACAATATGCCTTCTTGTTTATTCAATATCCTAAGTTCACCTACATTTGTGCCCAAGGTTACACAGACAGGCTGAATAAGCTGCCCCGATATCCCAATGATTGGATTATATTGCTAGAACTCTCTCGGTAGCTGCGACATGTGCATACTCTTCTCAGTAGCAAGCATTTGGTGGGGATGCCTTATCCCCTTTCTTTTGGCCAAGGGATGTACAAGTTGTAAACCTCTCAATGTGCAGGGAACTCAGAGAAGGAACTAGCAAAATATCATTTTCGCCTACACACTGCTCGTCCACGAATGGACCTGTATGGGCACATAAGGAAAGCACTGGGACTAGAGTATGCCCATTTGCATCACATAGAAGATTTTTGGGAAAATTGCAAAGATGATAAGGAGGTGCGCGCGAGGCACTACATGCGAATGACCGTGTACTTTGTGAAAAAGGTGAATATCTTTCTTGTACCAAACCAAGTTGAAGAAGATGAAAGCACCGTAATGGACCCCAGGTACAATGCAGTCACCAACTTGCCAATGCCAGCAATAGATTGGGATGAACAAAAGGTCAATGACCTTGATATTATAACCAAGCTCGTTGAGGCTCGCCCCAAGGAATGGGTTGTTGATGATGTTTTCTGCACAACAACAACTCAGACAGAATATAATATCCTATCTCACTTGAAAGGTAAATCTCTATCAGCAAGCCTGAAGAGATAACCCCAAGGTCTCTAATGTCAGGTCTTGACAATACATAAACAACTAAGTGATAAATGTGAAAATGTTATAATCACAATAGACCTTACTACAAACAAAATATCAATCTCACTTATCGATCTTACACAATATGATACTAATCCTAAATTTAACCCAATAATCAAAGAAATAACAAAAGATAAGTATTTCAAAGAGATTTCAAACTTATTATTAAACCTAAGATTAACAATGCAAATGTGACCAACACTCAAAATGACCAACTTCAAAAAATGATTCCTACTTGACCTGCATCGATCTCATGAATTTATAGAAACAGTGCAATCTTCTAAGGTGTTAAGATTTTCAAATCATGAACATTCATTCAAACAACCCTATTGCAATTGGAATGAATAAACCCTCACAATCGAACTTAAGCACAATGAATATAAACGTCCAGGCTAACTTTGCAAAGCAACTAACAATCAGTTGGTTGCGAAAAGTATCAACCAGGGATTGCTACAACACTTCAAATATCAAACCATAAACATTATTGAATAAAATCTAATTTAAATATTAACCTCCTCAAAGAAATTCTAAAGATAGAATGACAAGAACCACATGCAAGATAAGAAAACACGTGGCACCAAATCACAAATGTCATTACTTGTGACTCAAATTATCCACTATATAATAATTCCACTTTGTTACAATATTATTTGCTTGAGAACAACCATTTGCTAACCTTTCTCTACTTTTAACTCCACTAACTATCTCTCTCATGCTCATGTCTAAAACTTCTTAACCTCCTTACAAATGAGGGCAAAATGCCAAATTTATAGAACTCCCCAAACATGTCACCTAGATAGGATTTTAATAATAATTAGCACAAATAAGTCAGTTTTCAAGATAGTTTTGAAGAAAATAGTTGCAGCATGAAGGCAATGGATTTTATTCAGTTCTGCTCTGATTTGAAGCCAGACTAGTTTTAGGGCATTAGGAAGCACAAATCTCGATGTAGCCAATCATTAACTACCTTCCCCCTTGTCCTAATGTTGATCTAGCATTTCATGAACTTTCAAAAGCACCCTATCCAAGTCAGCCACTGGTGGCAAAGGAAAAACGCTAAGTCACCTCTCAATTGATGCAATTTCTTCCCTTGACTATTTTACCGACTTATCCCAATCAACCTTATATGTTAGGTATTTGTCAATGACAGCAATGTATGTGGCCGCATCATCCAACTAGTGCTCAAAAATAGAATCATCATTAATTGGGGCATAAACATCATGCCACCATTTCCTCAACTATTCCAAACTCAAATACTTGGGAGCAATCTTCCTTCTCCCTGTCATAATCTCAAAAAAGGCAATGGAGCCATTGTACACACCAGCTAGGGTATCATCAATCTGCCTCCTCTATTTGTAAATCTTTTTCAGAACCTTCTACCTAATCTATAATGCCTCAAACCATTCCCAAGGTTCAGCAGCTCCGGAGGAAGGAAGAATTTTATCGCTTACTAGCTTATCCCTGGTGTACTCCATCATAGTTCTGGTTTTCTGGAGCAGGAGATCTGTATCTTCCCTATCCTGTTCCAACACCACCTTCAACCAATCAGTTTCCCTTATAGCATCCTTCCCAGTCGACAAAATCTCCTTGATAGCTTCACTAAGCTCGGTTCGCACCCCTTGCAACCAATTTGCAGTGGCAAGAGTGGAAGCTTTCATATTTTCAAGCTCGGTGATGGTTTCTTGAGGTAAGGCTTTGCAGCACAAACTGAGGGGTTAATAGATTGCAGGGGCTTCATTAAATCTTCCAAGCATTTCCTAAGATTCTCATTTTCCTTCTTTAGCTCCTGCTTGGTCTTTATTTCCTTCCTCAACCTGCCCAAGATGACTGCACTAGAACCTTGGCAATCTTCAATATCTTGCTCAACAGAAGTAGGCCCTAGATTGAAAGTCTGAACATTGTAATCCTTTCTAGCCACATCATCTTTGTTTTTATCTGGAGCAGGGGTGGCAATGTGTACAACTTTGTTATGAGCTTCATCCCTTTCAATCCTTGAAATCACCTAGCCTTCTTCTTACCTTTTATCTTTTCCAATCTTGGCTAGCAGTGCATCCCAATTCGGTGGACTATCTTCCACAACAACTTGTTTTATCTTTATCTCCTTGTCCAACCAACCAGGGATAGTGGATTCCAATTGCACCTCAGCTTGTTTTTCCTCCTGCTTTTCCTTAGGTGCCTCTTCACTCAAATTTTGTTTCTCAGGAGTCTCATCTGTCTTGCTTTCCTTTTCTTCAGTATGTTCTTCTTCTTGTACAGGTGATGGAACCTTCACTGTTTCCTCTTCTACTGGAGATGATTTAAACTCCTCAGTTCCAACAGGTGACTCTACATATGCAACCAAGGGAGATTGTATCACCTTTTCAACTTCAACTTCTGCACTGTAAAGGTCACCTTCATGGAACTCCTCTCCTTCAGTATCTGGATGATCCTCAACATTCTCCGACTCACCTGGTTTACTTTGAGCTTCATGAGCAGAAGGCACATCATCATGCTGCTCCTCATGGGAAACCACCAGAGGAAGATCAACCTTAGGCACACTATCCTTGGGAGAAGGAGTCCTAGACCTCCTTGTATACACCTTGGCCTTCTCCTCTGAACTTTCAACATTTACCACTGGTGGGGAAACTTCTTCCCCTCCTACCTTGGAGCTTGCCTTCTTTGACAATTTTATGACTCTTCTCCTTTTGGGTACACGATCATCAACCTCAAGATTCTGCCCTTCAGTTTCCTTCTGCTCATACTTCTTAGTCCTATTCCTCTTCTTAGCCTTCGGCTTTCTTTGCTTTTCTACTTCCTGGGTTTCTATTTCTTGAAGACCTTTTATCTTGATTTTGAAAGGAGAATCCAACTTACCTTTTCCCTTCAGATCTTGCTTGGTCGATTCTTCAGAGGTGGAGTGAGGATCTAAATCTCCCATTAGCACATAGGTGCACTGTACACCTTCATTTTCCAACTCCCATAGCTTATGCTTTAGCCACATCTTGGTAAATTTGATAACTGGATCCATCAATTGTTTCAATTTTATCTTTTCTTCTTCTAATCAATCCACATCACCAATTGGTCTGTCTTTTATTGCCTCATAAGCATGATCCTGGATCAAGTTTCCATCATCATCAAGCTGGTCCGGGACTTCCCTCACATTGTATAGTCGGACTGATTCAACTGGGAGGCGAGAAAACTTCTTCTTCTTGACCTCAAATTCATCACTGCAGTTGGCCAAGTAGTCTTCCAAATCAACCTTATGGCTATACTCCCTACTGGCCTTCTTTTGAGCTTCTCCTGTAATATCAAACCTTGATTTCTTGGAGTGGAAAGAGAGGCCAAGAGTACTCATTTCTTCTTCTGAAGCCTGGGTAGAACCAATGGAAGGACAAGCCTCTCCAGTACCAATCCTCAAGGGGAAGTCTCCACCGAATCTAATCTTACGCTTGTCCCTCTTGACAATGGCATCAAAGTCACAGATCTGTCTAGAGACTTCCAGAAGTATAATCTGATTAGTAGGGTATCTTGGAAGTCGATAAGGATCTCTCTGGCAGCCATCAATCTGGATATAGGAGAAATTTGGGAACCGAATAAACCATGCCCCATATTTCTTGATAAGTTCCTTAGCTTGGTCTGAAATCCTGACATGTTTTGCACCTTGGAGCAATCTAGTGATGTGCATGGTGAATGCATCATTCACCCTCCTGTAGTTCAAACCTCCCAAGTTCAATTGAGGGTAAACCTCATAGATAATATCTTGTCCAAAAGTGCCCCTTGTACTCAATCCTTTGTAGGGGTGGAATCTTGCAAGTGCATAGACCAAATATGAGGTCATTGTGAAGGACTTTGTTTGAACCACATTGGACAACTTCTCGTGAATTACTTCGCTAATGACCCCTGCCTAATGGTAGTTAATCTTCTCTTGCTCCATCCTCACAATCACATGGCACATCCAATTCTCAAACATTCCAACATTCTTCAATCCAACCACCCTGCTGAGAAGAGTGATGGCATCATAATACTCCTTCTTGAACTTTGCTCTGAACAGTTGCTTGGGAAGCTTGGAGTAGTGAGACTTGGGCTTCTCTAGCCAGGAATTGATAAGTTGTTGTGACTTCACAGTTTGTTCATCGTAGAACTCCTGAGCTGCCTTCATGCTGAATCCCACCATATGAGACCTGTTTGGCATATCAAAAGTTTGAGCAATGGAAACAGGGTTGAGATTTGCTACAACTCTCCCTTGAGGACCAATAATTCTTTGTGTATCCTGATCATAATGCCTGGCACACTCAAGGACCAGGTCATAACACTGCACCATAGAAGGGAAACCAGCCACATGTGATAAGCCTGATTCCATCATCCTCTTAGCCACCAGAGGAAGGTCATATGTTGCCATTCTTCCTTTAAATTCCTCATAATCCCACAGTCTGACATTTGTATCAGTCACCTCTGACCAGACTGAAGTGATTTTACTCTCAGGGATCTTGCTCTTAATGTCCATCTTAATCTTTTATGCATCAGACATTGAAGACCCAGCTGCTGCCTTGCTAGATTCAGCCTGCACTCAACATGGAAATCATAGTAAAAACCACAGGAAAGGGAATGTTAATTCAACAAAACACCATTAGAATAAGCCTCATACAATCAAGATGTTATTAAAAATTATATAAAATGTTCTTGATAAACTTCGGGTTTCAGAACCATCCGCAAAGTCTGAGCTAGGGAGGAATTTCAGGAAATTTTGGGCCAAACGGATTCCGGCGGAATAATCATAAAAACACCTACTAACAATTAAATCTGATCATTTTCAATTAAAAAACCACATAGGAGATCACAAGATAGTATGAATAAATCATAAAATGCATCATAAATCATTAATAAATCATGCCATTAAATATTTCCTTACATTTCACCAAATTTCGGGAAAATCTACCATAAACGGATTTCTGCGAAGGTAGAGACACTTTGCAAATCCGGAACAAACAGGGATCTAAGGACCTCAAGAAAATATGGAGTCGACGGAAATCTGTGAATAAGGTAAAACTCTGAAAGCATGCAGATTCTGGGAACTCAAAGGAAATCGGGAAAACGGAGGAGATCGAGAAAATCTGAGGTCAACGGAAATCCGTGAAATATATGAAACTCTGAAAGCGAAAGCGGATTCTGGAAAAGCAGAGGAAATCAAGAAAATCCGCCAGAGGCGGATTGTCTTGAGGGAACAAAAAATTCCATACTGAGGACGAAACCCGAACATCGTCACTAAATCATGATTACGCTCAGAATACCAGATCGATCATGAATTTCAAAGACTTAAGCTTAGAGAAAGTTAGGCATGGACCTTCCATAGATTTTCTTTGCATTCTAGGCCCGTTTTATAGCGAAATAAGGTGGAATGGTATTGCCCTGGGTTGCAAACCCTATACATCTGCCATTAACACATAGGAAAACCTATGACTCAGGTATTTTAGTTATCGATACCATACTAGGGGAAAATCATGATTCTCAAGCAAGTTCCCCAAAATGCAAATAGACAAAGGAGCTCAAAACTCACTTGGGAGATGACAAATTAATCAATGCTATGCAACCCTAGTCATGAAGCGATCAAATATTTAGGAATTCAAGCCCCAAAATCTCTTATAACATCAATGTGCTATCCATAATCATTAATTCAAAGCAAAGCAATCGAACACATACCATTATAAAGTGGAGATCGATCTCAGAATCAAAAAATACGAAGTAAAAGGCGTCCACAAAGAATAGCGACAGGAATGCACAAGAAATCGCCACTCAAATCCACAATTCGCAAACTCAATGCCTCAAATTCAACCAAGCACTCACAAGAAAGCACTCCTTAGCTAAAATGATGGCAAGCAATAAGAATAATAGCATAATAATCATCTAAAATCAATTAAATACATCGCTTGCCAAAGGTATAGACGACATTAAATGCAATCGACAAGACAGTCAGAAAACTCGGGAACCCGACAACAGGAAGGAATCCAAAAAAATCCGGCCCATGCCGAATTCCGCGAAGACTGAAAATCTATGAATCACAGTGCACAGCCGGAGTCCTAGCAGGATCTAGGAAAATCCGGCAGGGGTGGAAAGTCCTGAACTTCAGCAAAAATATGAAATTCACCCAGAGCTTAAGATTTTCAATGAATAACTTAGGGGAATGACTTATGCAATCAAAATAAACTTTCAAGCACATGCCAAAGCAATATAAAACCTCAAAATGAAAGGGCCAAGACACCAAAACCAAAGATAAAGACGGTCCCTGCTTTCAGCGGGGCGTGTGTGCGAAAACTGCACAACAAATGGCGACTTCTGCTAGAAAAATGCTCCAGAGCATTTGATGATGAACAGGAATCGAGAACCCAGAATCTCTAGTTTCAATATCACCATCAAACAAACAAATCAGAATGCAAAGATTTAAAGAATTAGAACCAAAGGATAGACCGAACCTTCCATAAACTGAAAATCCAAGTGTGTGCATATGAGTTCATTTCCCTCCTTAAGCTACTGCAGAAACCAAGCTCAGTCAAGTCAGGCTATGTAAGGATTCTAACTTCAAAAGCAACCTGGATAGAGCCTCACTGCCAGTCAGGCGTCTATAGCCCTGATGAGGTTATCGTTGTGACTCTCCTAAACATAGCTTTACTGCCAGCCAGGCATTTATAGCCCTGGTAGAGATATTCAGATACCCCTGATAAGTTGAATTCTTTCTTTTGATTTTCAATATTTCACTTTTCTTTCTTTTGATTTTCTTTTCTATGTCACTTTTCATTTCAACAAGCAAACAATGAAGTTCGCACTCAGGGCTGAGAACCACAATGGCACTGACGCAGAAATAGGATTTTTCACCTGACAAAACTTCACAAGGATTCTTACAGTAACATCAGGATTCTTAAGATATATGAGAGATATAAGATTTCAGAATACTTCAAATTCAAATCAAAACCAGTAACCCATCTTCTATAAATCAAACATTAAGATTGTTGGCAATAGCAAAGACTTCAGCCATCCTTTCAAGATACAAGACTACAGTCCACCAATAAAATACTTAGAACAATTCTAGATAATGATGTATTTTCCATGCAGGTGCAACACATCCAGGCGAAAAACAAAGAAACCTCCAAAGCAAGAGCAAAGAAGCAAAAGCAACCAAAAACAAAAGCAAAGCAGAAAGGGAAACCTAATCTAACTATATACAAGACAAGAGATAAAAATAGCTCAAGACTAAAAATAATGCTCCAAATACTGCCCATTGACAGGCAATGGGATATCCTCTCCAGTGAGAGTTTTCAAACGGAAAGCATTATCTCCCAGAATTTATGAAATCTGGTACGGACCAAGCCAAATTTTATCAAATTTTCCATGCTCCCCCTTACGGTCATGGGCTTTATCCCAATAAAGAACCAAGTCCTGATGTTTAGCAAAGTTTTTCAGGGCTTCATCTCTTTTTTCCTCAAGGTGTAATAATTCAACAATTTTAACCTCACATTTATCTCCCTCATCATAATATTCATTAATGAACTACAAGGTGGGGATCTTTAACTGAATGGGAAACACAGGCTCTAATCCGTAAACCAGGTGATAGGGTGATATTCCTATGGAAGTCTTATGTCTGGTGCGATCTACCCAAAGAGCAAATATAAGTTGGGTATGCCAATCCTTCAGATTTCTTTATAACAGTTTGCAGATAATAGTCAAAAGATTTTTGTTGGATGACTCAACCAGACGATTACCCTGAGGATAATAGTTGGAT
Source organism: Sequoia sempervirens (assembly GCA_007258455.2). Lineage (NCBI taxonomy): Eukaryota > Viridiplantae > Streptophyta > Pinopsida > Cupressales > Cupressaceae > Sequoia > Sequoia sempervirens. Next base: position 589,150 of record VDFB02000004.1, read on the forward strand.
GCAAACTTAATGATAATCTCGTGATCAAAAGCCCAATTAGAAAAATTCAACAATGAAAATGCAGGACCATTATCACAAACTAAAGACATTGGACACCCAAAACGATTAATGATACCTGATTCAATGAAGTTAATAACTACCTCTGAAGTACATTGCTTGCAAGTGAGGGCCTCAGTCCATCTTGTAAAATAATCAGTGATGGTAAGGATATACCTGTGTCCAGCAGAGGAAGGCGGATTGATGGGACCTATGAAGTTCATCCCCCACTGTGCAAAAGGTTTTACCTCGAAGACTGGTTGAAGTGGGAGTGTTGCATGCTTCTCTCTGGTGGCGGAAGTCTGACACACATGACAAGTTCGAATGTGGTTGTGTGTATCCTTGAATAGTGTAGGCCAATAGTAACCAGCTCTCAAAATCTGGTTTGCTGTAGAAGGTGTTGATCCATAGCTTGTGCCATATTTGTCGTGAAACTCTAACATCACTCTTTCGGACTCTGCCTTTCCTAGGCACCTCAAATAAACACACTCATAATTTTTCTTGTATAGGACAGCTCCTTTCAACATGAAATTGTCACTCCTTAAGCGCAATGCCCTTCTTTGTACTGAATTAAGATGATCAGGGCATCTCTGAGTCATGAGGTAGTGAACAATATCATCATACCACTCACTAGGAAAAACATCCTCTAAATTATAACTCTGAGCTATAAGATCAGGGCATGTTTCTTCCATTGTCTATGTAAGCCCTTTCCCTCTTACTAGCTTCATGGGTTGAATTTCCATATCATACTCTTGTAACATAGTTACCCACTTGGCTCTTCATTCCCCCAGCTCATTCTGCATCAATAACAGCTTAACTACAGGATCAGGAACAATTGCAAAGATTTTATTTCTGAGGATATAATGCCTGAATTTCTTTACAGCTCTAACTAAGGCATAGGCCTGCTTTTCAACACTTGGGTATCTTAGCTCTGCATCCTTCAATGGTACACTCATGAATGTGATAGGATGTTCGTTTCCTTGATCCAATTTTTGAGTTAACATAGCAGCACAAGAATGATCAAAGGCAAATGAATATATATAGAACGGTTTAGCATAGTCTAGACTTACCAAAACAGGAGCTTCAACAATAGCCCTCTTTATCTCTGCAAATGCTTCTTTTGCTTCTACATTCCATTCAACCTTGACCTCCTGCTTCAACATTGCATTCAGTGGTTTAACTATTTCGGCGAACCCAGTGATGAATTTCCTCACGAAGTTGATCTTACCAAAGAATGATTTCATTTCTTTCTTACTAGTAGGTGGTGGGATTTTAAGAATGGCTTCTATGCGTTCTGGATTAATTGCAATTCCTTTCTCAGAGAGAACATGCCCTAACAATTTACCTTCTGTGACTCCAAAGATGCATTTTTTTGGATTGAGAGATATCCCAAACTCTCTACATTTCTGAAAAACTTGGCACAAATCTGAGATATGATCACCTCTCTTCTTGGAAAACACTGTTAGATCATCCATATAAATGATTATGCACTTACCAATTATGTCCTTAAAGGCAATTTCCATGGCTCTTTGGAATGTGGCTCCAGCATTAATCAAGCCAAAGGGCATCCTCCTATAGGAAAAAGTGCCCCACTTGGTGGTGAAAGCAGTCTTGTGCCTATCCTCGTACTGCACCATGACCTGGTTGTATCCTAAATAACCATCCAAGAAGGACATCATCTGAGATCCATTGACAATCTAGAGCACTTCATCTAGTGAGGGTACTGGATAATTATCTTTCTCTGAGGCTCTGTTTAGGTTCCTGAAATCCACGCATAGCCTGATTTCACCATTTTTCTTTCGCATTGGAACCAGGTTTGCAACCCAAGTAGAATGTCTGATTGGAAATATTATCCTTGCAGACAATAGTTTTTGCACTTCCTTCTATATTATGGGTTCCAATAAAGCATTGATGGGCCTTTTCCTCTGTCTAAAAGGCTTTATTCCTAGATTGAGAGGAATAGTATGGGTTATGATTGATGTATCATAAGTTTTCAAGTCTTCATAACTCCAGGCTATCACATCTGGATATCTATGTAATGCATCGATGATTCCTTTCCTTTCTTCAGGAGTGCATACTTTACCAATAAAGACATTTTTGACATCCTCTTGAGATCCCATATTATATTTGTCACATTGTCCACTAATGGATTCTTTCCTGGTATCCTGTTCCTGCTCCTTAACCTTGTCCAGATCAAAGATTCTCTCTAATTGCACCATTCCCCTGGGAATTGTGTTGGTCTTCAAGTTAATTACCCCTTCCAAGTCCATCTCAGCTTCTTGGAGCTCAGTTTCATCAATGATTTGAGAAGCAATGACATCAGTAATAGTAATGAAATCTAAGATATGCTTGTCATCCTCAAATACTTGGAAGTTGGTGATATTATCAGGTACTAAGGGCACTGGGGTCAGCTCCACAGTAAACTTCTTTAGTCTGAAAAGAGACAAAGGTTGCAAGGTACTAGTCGCCCAAGCAAGAGAGTCAGCTGTCTGGTTCTTATTTCGTGGAATCAACTTAATGTTAAAGGCATCAAATCCTTCAATGAGGTCTTACACTCTGTATCTATAGTTAGTCATTCTCTTGTCATGACAAGAGTATTGTCTCCTAACTTGCTTGACTACTAACTCAGAATCTCCAAAAACTTGCAAGATCTTAACCTTTTTCTTCAACGCCATTAGTAGTCCATGGACCAAAGCCTCATATTCTGCTACATTATTCGTACAGTGAAATTGATGTCTATGAGTAGAAAAAAATGTCTTACCTTTTGGACTAATTAGCTCGAAACCAGCCCCAGCCCCTTACTTTGATTTGGACCCATCGAATCTTAAAGTCCAACAACCAACAACTGCAAAGCTCCCTGCTTTTTCACTTGCACTGTTACTGTTGGATGGCTTTTCATAAGGCATCACTCCTTTTCTTTTAGGATCTTCTTGGACATTTAGGATATCAATTTTGACTATAGGAGTGGGGTTGATACATTTTTGTATTTGTTCCACTGCATCCTGGCATAAGCAACAGTCTAGTTCTGAATGAGAAGCATTATGCACCCTGCACCAATTGGGCAAGAGTAGCTCTCCAAAGTTCATTCCTCTTCCTAGCTGAACTTGATCTTCAATGCACTTCTGAATGAACTCTTGAAAATTATCTAGCAAACCAAGCTGACTATCCTCCAGATCACTATTGTTTTCAGTTGGTTCGATCAGGACTTCAGTACCACTAGAATCTATTGTAAGGTCAACAGGTGTTGTGTGGAACATAAGAACTTCCTCCATATCTGGCTCTTCAAGAGGAGCAGCAATCATATAGTTACCCATACTCACTTCTGATACCAGAATTTCAGTAGAGGTTTTCTGATATTATGTAATCATGTACTTCATTATGGGTTCTCTTTCAATTCTAATCCGGTTTAGCACTCCCTTCCAGGGAAGCCACATATGGGAGTGATCAGTCGAAACATACCCATTCAAAGCCCTTGTAAATTCTCTTCCCAGGATTAGGCCATAGGCGTTAGGGATGTCAGCCACCTGTATATTGATAACCTGTTGAATCCTAGGATCAGAAGCAATCTGCATATGAATCATATTTAACTCTCCTACAACATTGACTTCAGTCATATCCAATTGTGTGACTTTCTTTTGCGAGTCAGCAGGAGTAATACCCATAGCTCTACATACACCGAAAGGCATAACATTGGTTGAGGCATCGGAATCCAACAAACAATTATGCAAATTCTTACCAAATATTCGAACAGAAATCAAGAATGGAGGTGTGTCTGTCTTCCCTTGAAATAGAGTTAAGGGAGTATCTACTTGAGCAACTTGAGATTTGTCCTTTTCTTTCCCAGTATCTCCAGGGGGCATATGGACTTGATTATGAGTCTGATTTTATCTTCCTACTAATTGAGAACTAGATGCTCTATTGACACTCTCACTAACTGATTTATCTTGTGACATGGAATTTGCATTATAAGCTCCCAAGACTACATTCCTAATGGTAGGAACTCTTAATAACTCAAATGCAGATAAGGTTACCTTTAATTTTCTGAGTTCTTCAACAACATATAGAGCCAATTGTTCCTCACTTAGGTCAGTAGGAGTATATTTTGGGTATTCCATCATCTTATCCTTGTTTGCATCAGCATTTCTCCCTTTTGGCACATCAGCATGTCCTGGATCTTGAGATAAATATTGCTTGGACACCTGAGGCAGTGATGGATTATTGCTAGCATTAGGATCTGGAGGCGTGTTGAAATTGTTCAATGGAATGGATGTAGTAAAGGGGCCTCTAGCCTGTGGGCGTCGATGTGGCAATTCCCTTAAGTCATACTTCTTGACAGGTCTCTGGAAGGTCTGCACTTCTTCAACATAAGCCTCTTCTTTAACATAAGCCCCTTCTTCATCTCTAGGACCATTATCATTCACTGGACTCTCATCAAATAATTGTGTCATTTCATCTCCATTACATACCTGGTCTGCCTCTTCCTCCAACTGGTCAGATTCCTCTTCAGGTACATTCTCTTTTCCTTGAGGAAAAGGAGCATGGTTCAACACCAACACTGGTGAATCGTAAGGATTGGATGGTACTATTTCCTGACTACCTGCATTGTTCTCCACTTCGTATTGAAAGATTGAGGCTGTTGTTTGGAATTCTTGACAATCTAACTCAGAATGTTGACTCGTTTTGTGGAGCCTACACCATCCTGATAAAGCAGCCTCAGCTAGATATACACTGCTAGGAGGCTTCTCTTGACTAACTGGATGATTGACAAACTGATTGATAGGTTGATCCAGTGGGGTGGGGACTCCTCCATTGTTGGGCCCTGTGTTCCAAGTCATTTTTCATCCTGATGGCTGCCTCCTATCGAACCCTTGTCCACTACTTTTCCCTCTGTCAAAGTTCTGGCCTGAGGGTTTCCCTTTATCATAGTTATGTCTTCTGTCATTATTATACCCTCTATCATTATTGTATCCCCTATCATTGTTGTATCCTCTTTCATTGTTGTAACCTCTATCCTAGTTATATCCTCTGTCATTATTGTATCCTCTTTCATTATTGTATCCTCGATCATGACGTTTCCCTCTATCAAAGTGTTGTCCTTGTGGATTCTCTCTGTTCTAATTGGACTGCATATTTCTCTGAGCAACTTGCAACTGAATGTTCTGGTTCCTCAAGTAAGTCGCCTCCATATTTAGCTTCTTTATTTGTTTAGACAATTCATCTAGTCTCTCCTTGTCAGGATTACTGTATGGAGGCTGATTCGCATTATTCTGAGAATACCCTACTGCAGCATTGGCATTTAGTGACTGGTTCAAGACTTCAGAATTTTGCAAGTATGAAGGATAACTAGCCTGAGGCTAGATATGCAGAGGTTGATTCACATTTTGCTGAGGGTAACTAATTGTGGATGAAACTTGTCCCAGAGGAGGTCCTGGGTGAGGGACCATAGGCATTTGAGGTATTGGATTCATGATTGGAGTATGGTTTGCCAGAGCCTGGTTGAGAGCTGGGACTTGTCCAGGGTGAGCAACAGGTCCTAATGAGGGTAAAGGCCTAGACAGATGTTGCCTTAGATTAGTGCTAACTTTCACAGCCTCTGCATATGCATCGAGTAGACTAGCAGGAGGGTTATTACTCCACTTCATAAAGGTAGCTGTCAAACTATCAAGTCCCTCATAATAAACTTCTAAAGCAATGGGCTCATCAATAGTATAATGGGCCTATAGTCTAGTATAAGCACGATGAAACCTATTGTTGAAAGATCCTATAGGCTCATTGACCATGTCCCTTTTAACATTAGTGAACTGACAGTAGAGCTCATTGGAACTAATGGGAATTTGAAACTTCTGCAAAAATGTAGTCTCTAGCTTAGTCCAATGTTGGATAGATCTAGCAGGTAAATTATTGAACTAATAGAATTCATCCTCCTCCAGTGAATAAGGAAATAATCTACATGCTACATCCTCAAGGTTTATCCCTCTATCCTTAAGACAAGTCTGAAAGATCTTGATGTGTTCCGCAGCGGTCCTATTTGGATCATTGACATGGAATTTTGAACAAAAGTGTTCAAGGTTTTTGGGCATAACATTGTAAACGGAAAAACTCAATGGAGATGGGTTGGTTGCTAGGAAAGCCATTGGTGGAGGTGGGGGTGGTAATGGCTGATTTATGACTAGTTGAGGTTGTGGACTAGGAATGCCCTCATACTCGGATGAACCTGATGAAGATGGGGATGACGAAGATGATGGAGGTGGATGGGAGGATGATTATTCTCCCCTTCTGTTGGTCCTTCTAGACCTAGTGGCATCTGGTAATTCCTAAAATTCCTCCCCTCTAGGAGCATATCTTCTTCTTCTGAATCTCTCGGGAGAGATGGCATTCAAAAACCGATCCAACTTGCTTATTCAGGCCCTCCTTCTAGCACCAATCTGTTGATGATGTTTTCTACAAAGCAACAACTCAGACATAATATAATATCCTATCTCACTTGAAAGGTAAATCTCTATTAGCAAGCCTCAAGAGATAACCCCAAGGTCTCTAATATCAGGTCTTGAAAATGCATAAACAACTTAGTGATAAATGTGAAAATATTGGTAATCACAATGGGACCTTACTACAAGCAAAATATTGAATCTCAATTTATCAAATCTTACAATATGATGATAATTCAATCTTAAATTTAACCCAATAATCAAAGAAATAACAAAAGATAAGGGTTTCAAAGAGATTTCTAAACTTAATATTAAACCTAAGATTAACAATGCAAATGACCAACACTCGAAATGGACCAATCCCTCAAAAACTGATGTCTACTTGACCCAAACGGATCTGCAATATTATAGAAACAGTGCAATCTTCTAAGGTGTTAAGATTTTCAAATCACGAACATTCATTCAAGCAACCCTATTGCAATTGGAATGAATAAACCCTCACAATAGAACTTAAGCACAATGAATATAAAGGTCCAGGCTAACTTTGCAAAGCAACTAACAATCAATTGGTTGTGAAAAGTATGGACCAGGGATTGCTGCAACACTTCAAATATCAAACCATAAACATTATTGAATCAAATCTAATTTAAATATTAACCTCCTCAAAGCAATTCTAAAGATAGAATGACAAGAACCATGCAAGATAAGAAAAACACAAATATGGCACCAAATCACAATGTCATTACTTGCATCAAATTATCCACTATAGTAACAATTCTAGCTTTCTATTACAATATTTTCTTGAGAACAACTACTTGCTAACTCTTGCTCTACTTAATTCACTTCTAACTATCTATGTATGTGTCTATGTCGAAAACTTCTTAACCCTTACAAATGAGGCAAAATGCCAAATTTATAGAACCCCCAAAACATGTCGGCCTAGATAGGATTTTACAATAATAATTGGGCACAACAAGTCGGCCAAGAGAAATTCAAACTAAAATAAAATATGCATTAAATGCATGCACTTCATCCAGGTCAGCCTGGGATCTCCAATGTAGCTTGGACCAATGCATGGAAAAATAATAGGGAAGCACAAATCTCGATGTAGCCAATGATTAACTGCCTTCCCCCTTGTCCTTATGTCGATCCAGCATTTCATGAACTTTCGAAAGCACCCTATCCAAGTCGGCCATTGGTGGCAAAGGCAAAACCCTAAGTCACCTCTCAATTGATGCAATTTCTTCCCTTGACTGTTTTACCGACTTATCCCAATCCACCTTATATGTTAGGTATTTTTCAATGACAGCAATGTATGTGGCCGCATCATCCAACTGGTGCTCAGAAACGGAATCATCATTAATTGGGGCATAAACATCATGCCACAATTTCCTCAATTCTTCCAAACTCAAATACTTGGGAGCAATCTTCCTTCTCCCTGTCATAATCTCAAAAAAGGAAATGGAGCCATTGTACACACCAGCTAGCGTATCATCAATTTGCCTCCTCTGTTTGTAAATCTTTTTCAGAACCTTCTGCCTAATCTACAATGCCTCAAACCATTCCCAAGGTTCAGCAACTCTGAAGGAAGGAAGAATTTTATCGCTTACTAGCTTATCCCTGGTGTACTCCATGATAGTTCTAGTTTTCTAGAGCAGGAGATCTGTATCTTCCCTATCATGTGCCAACACTGCCTTCAACCAATCAGTTGCCCTTATAGCATCCTTACCAGTCGACAAAATCTCCTTGATAGCTTCACTACCCTTGGTTCGCACCCCTTGCAACCAATTTGTATCTTCAAGAGTGGAAGCTTTCATCTTTTCAAGCTCGATGATGGTTTCCTGAGGTAGAGGCTTTGCAGCAGAAACCGAGGGGTTAATAGATTGCAAGGGCTTCATTAAATCTTCCAAGCATTTCCTGAGATTCTCATTTTCCTTCTTTAGATCTTGCTTGGTCTTTATTTCCTTCCTCAACCTGCCCAAGATGACTGCACTAGAACCTTGGTAATCTTCAATATCTTGCTCAACAGAAGTAGGCCCTAGATTGAAAGTCTGAACATTGTAATCCTTTCCAACCACATCATCTCTATTTTTATCTGGAGCAAGGGTGGCAATGTGTACAACTCTGTTACGAGCTTCATCCCTTTCAATCCTTGAAATCACCCTAGCCTTCTTCTTACCTTTGTCTTTTCCAATCTTGGCTAGCAGCGCATCCCAATTTGGTGGACTATCTTCCACAACAACTTGTTTTATCTTTATCTTCTTGTCCAACCAACCAGGGACAGTCGATTCCAATTGCACCTCAGCCTGTTTTTCCTCCTACTTTTCCTTAGGTGCCTCTTCACTCAAATTTTGTTTCTTAGGAATCTCATCTGTCTTGCTTTCCTTTTCTTTAGCATGTTCTTCTTCTTGTACAGGTGATGGAACCTTCACTGTTTCCTCTTCTACCGGAGATGATTTAACCTCCTCGGTTCCAACAGGTGACTCTGCATATGCAACTTCACCTTCTCAACTTCAACTTTTTCACTATAAAGGTCACCTTCATGGAACTCCTCTCCTTCAGTATCTGGATGATCCTCAACATTCTCTGACTCACCTGGTTTGCTTTGAGCTTCATGAGCGGAAGGCACATCATCATCCTGCTCCTCATGGGAAACCACCAGAGGAAGATCAACCTTAGGCACACTATCCTTGGGAGAAGGAGTCTTAGACCTCCTTGTATACACCTTGGCCTTCTCCTATGAACTTTCAACATTTACCACTAGTGGGGCAACTTCTTCCCCTCCTACCTTGGAGCTTGCCTTCTCTGACAATTTTATGACTCTTCTCCTTTTGGGTACAGGATCCTCAACCTCAGGATTCTTCCCTTCAGTTTCCTTCTGCTCAAACTTCCTAGTCCTTTTCCTCTTCTTAGCCTTCGGCTTTCTTTGCTTTTCTGCTTCCTAGGTTTCTATTTCTTGAACACCTTTTATCTTGATTTTGAAAGGAGAATCCAACTTACCCTTGCCCTTCGGATCTTTCTCGGTCGATTCTTCAGAGGTGGAGTGTGGATCTAAATCTCCCATTAGCACATAGGTGTACTGTACACCTTCATTTTCCAACTCCCATAGCTTATGCTTTAGCCACATCTTGGTAAATTTGATAACTGGATCCATCAGTTGTTTCAATTTTGTCTTCTCTTCTTCTAACCAATCCACATCACCAATTGGTCTGTCTTTTATTGCCTCATAAGCATGATCCTAGATCAAGTTTCCATCATCATCAAGCTGGTCTGGGACTGCCCTCACATTGTATAGTCAGACTAATTCAATTGGGAGGTGAGAAAACTTCTTCTTCCTGACTTTAACTTCATCACTGCAGTTGGCCCAGTAGTCTTCCAAATCAACCTTATGGCTATACTCCCTACTGGCCTTCTTTTGAGCTTCTCCTGTAATATCAAACCTGGATCTCTTGGAGTGGAAAGAGAGGCCAAGAGTACTCATTTCTTCTTCTGAAGCCTGGGCAGAACCAATGGAAGGACAAGCCTCTCCAGTACCAATCCTCAAGGGGAAGTCTCCATCGAATCTAGTCTTATGCTTGTCCCTCTTGAAAATGGCATCAAAGTCACAAATCTATCTAGTGACTTCCAGAAGTATAATGTGATCAGTAGGGTATCTTGGAAGTCGATAAGGAGCTCTCTAGCAGCCATCAATCCGGATATAGGAGAAATTTGTGAACTGAATAAACCATGCCCCATATTTCTTGATAAGTTCCTTAGCCTGGTCTGAAATCCTGACATGTTCTGCACCTTGGAGCAATCTAGTGATGTGCATGGTGAATGCATCATTCACCCTCCTGTAGTTTTAACCTCGCAAGTGCAACTGAGGTTAACCCTCATAAATAATATCTTGTCCAAAAGTGCCCCTTGTACTCAATCCTTTATAGGGGTGGAATCTTGCAAGTGCAAAGACCAAATATGAGGTCATTGTGAAGGACTTTGTTTTCAACACATTGGACAACTGCTCATGAATTACTTCGCTAATGACCCTGCTGAGAAGAGTGATGGCATCATAATACTCCTTCAACTTTGCTTTGAACAGCTGCTTGGGAAGCTTGGAGTAGTGAGACTTGGGCTTCTCTAGCCAGGAATTGATAAGCTGTTGTGACTTCATAGTCTGTTCATCGTAGAACTCCTAAGCTGCCTTCATGCTAAATCCCACCACATGAGACCTATCTGGCATATCAAAAGTTTGAGCAATGGAAACAAGGTTGAGATTTGCTACAACTCTCCCTTGAGCACCAATAATTCTTTGTGTATCCTAATCATAGTGCTTGGCACACTCAAGGACCAGGTCATAACACTACACCGTAGAAGGGAAACCAACCACATGTGATAAGCCTAATTCCATCATCCTCTTAGCCACCAGAGGAAGGTCATCTGCTGCCATTCTTCCTTTAAATTCCTCATAATCCCATAGTCTGACATTTGTATTAGTCACCTCCGACCAGAGTGAAGTGATTTTACTCTCAGGGATCTTGCTCTTAATGTCCATCTTAATCTTTTCTACATCAGACATTGAAGACCCAGCTGCTGCCTTGCTAGATTCAACCTGGACTCAACATGGAAATCATAGTAAAAACCACAGGAAAGGGAATGTTAATTCAACAAAACACCGTTAGAATAAGCCTCATACAATTAAGGTGTTGTTAAAACTCATATAAAATATTGTTGATAAACTTCAGGTTTCAGAACCATCCGCGGAATCTGAGCCAGGGTGGAATTTCAGGAAATTTTGGGCTAGACGGATTCCAGCGGAATAATCATAAAAACACCTACTAACAATTAAATTTGATCATTTTCAATCAACAAACCACATAGGAGATCACAAGATAGCATGAATAAATCATAAAATGCATCATAAATCATTAATAAATCATGCCATTCCATATTTCCTTACATTTCACCAAATTTTGGGAAAATCTGCCAGAGACGGATTTTCGTGAAGGCAGAGACACTTTTCAAATCCAGAACAAACAGGGAACCAAGGACCTCGGGAAAATCCGGAGTCGATGGAAATCCGCGGATAAGGTAAAACTCTAAAAGCATGCAGATTCTGGGAACTCAAAGGAAATCGGGAAAACAGAGGAGATCGGGAAAATCCGGGGTCAACGGAAATCCACAGAATATATGAAACTCTGAAAGCGAAAGCAGATTCCAGAAAAAGCAGAGGAAATCAGGAAAATCTGGCAGAGGCGGATTGTCCCGAGGGAACGAAAAATCCTAGACTGAGGACGAAACTTGAACATCGTCGCTAAATCATGATTACGCTCAGAATACCAAATCAATCATGAATTTCAAAGACTTAAGCTTAGAGAAAGTTAGGAATGGGCCTTCCATAGATTTTCTTTGCATTCTAGGCTCGTTTTACAGCGAAATAAGGTGGAATGGTATTGCCCTAGGTTTCAAACCCTATACATCTGCCATTAACACATAGGAAAACCTATGACTCAGGTATTTCAGCTGTTGATACCATACTAGGGGAAATCACGATTCTCAAGCAAGTTTGCCAAAATGCAAATAGACAAAGGAGCTCAAAACTCACTTGGGAGATGACAAATTAATCAATGCTACGCAACCCTAGTCATGAAGCGATTAAATATTCAGGAATTCAAGCCCCAAAAGCTCTTATAACATCAACGTGCTATCCATAATCATCAATTCAAAGCAAAGCAAAGCAATCGAACACATACCATTATAAAGTGGAGATCGATCTCAGAATCAACAAATGTGAAGTAAAAGGCATCCAGAAAGAACAGCGACAGGAATGCACAAGAAATCGCCACTCAAATCCACAATTTGCAAACTCAACACCTCAAATTCAACCAAGCACTCGCAAGAAAGCACTCCTCAGCTCAAATGACGGCAAGCAATAAGCGTAATAGCATAATAATCATTTGAAATCAATTAAATACATCGCTTGCCAAAGGTACATACGACATTAAATGCAATCGACAAGACAGTCAGAAAACCCGAGAACCTGACAATAGGACGGAATCCAAAAAAATCCAGCCCACTCAGAATTCTTCGAAGACTGAAAATCTTCGAATCACAGTGCATAGCCAGAGTCCGAGCAGGATCCGAGAAAATCCGGCAGGGGTGGAAAGTCTCGAACTTCAGCGAAATCCCGAAATTCACCCAGAGCTTAAGATTTTCAATGAATAACTTAGGGGAATGACTTAGGCAATCAAAATAAACATTCAAGCACATGCTAAAGCAAGATAAAACCTCAAAATGAAAGGACCAAGATACCAAAACCAAAGCGAAAGAGGGTCCCTGCTTTCAGCGGGGTGTGTGTGCGAAAATTGCACAACATGGGTCAATGGACAGGTAGCCCAATTGAAGCAACAAGGGGTTGTCCTAACATATGAAGGGCTCAAAAGTGAGCTTAGTGCAACAGATGATGTTGCTGCTACAACCTCAATAGGAGAGACTTCCAGATCCCCTCCGCTAACGAGATCGAAGAAAATGAAAGAGACTGAGGAAGAACAGCCTAACCCGAAGGTGTATGCTAGAAAGGCCTCAGAGGGTGAGTCCTCCAAGAGACATAAGGGCCCGGGCAACACCACTATAGTTCCCAGTATATAGGAAGATCCACTCCATGAGGGAGAGGATATGGAGGCTGATCCACCTAAGTCTCTGTCGGCTGCCTTTGCTACTGTTGCCCTTCCATCCATCTCTTAGGCTATGGTTGCTACTTCTCCACCTGCGGTGGACATCTCGGTCCACCTAACCTCTTCTCCACCATTTGGGAAAGTTGTGATGGTCGATTCTTGTTTGGCCACGACTTCTCTACTTTCCTCCACCTCCATGTCTCCCACCACATCGCTTCAACTAACAGTGGCAACAATACCAATGCCAACGCTCACACTGCCAGAGGCATTCTAACGACATATGAAGAATGTCCCTTCCGATATTTTTGAGGTGTTATCAAATCCTACCATCTAGGCTGCCCTGGCATAGGTTCTTCCTATCGTTCCTGTTTCAAAGCCCCCAACTGAACCACCCGAGATGAGGGCTACGATGGAAATATCTGAGGAATGGGAACGACATGCTACAAAGGCATTGGAGGAGGAAGCAGATGAGTATCCTGAACATCCAGAATATGAGCACCTGCAAATTGATAAAGTAGTTCATGAAGAAGAAGAAACAGGATCTTCTGAAAGCGGCGATGAAAGAGATCTCAGTACTAAAATTATACAAACATTTGATGGTGATTTCAAGGAGGAAATGGCCTGACAATTGAAGGACGTTGGAGAGGAGGTAGAAAGATCACCTCCCAAAGAAGAAGGGCAAGAGGATGACAAGGAAAAAGAAAATGTGAAACTTCCTATAGGGGAACAACAGAAAGATGGGTCACCTCCTCATAGAGAAGAAGAGAACGTAGAAGAGGACAAACCTGAAGGTGAGGTTCAAACTGACAAAAGCCTCAAAATTGAGCAGCCCGAGGAGCACAGGCATGAAGATGAGCAGGATGACAAAAACGAAGAGGAGACTGAGAGGGAAGAGGGTCCCAAAGAATTCCTACCCACCAAGTCCCCAATCAAGCCCATAACATTCACCTGGGACTCCGATGAAGAAAGGGAAGACACTAGGGTAGAGAAGGAGGCTTCTAAAGATGAGGAAATTGAAGTCATAAGGGATAAAGAAAAGGATGACAGTGAATTACCTATAGAAAAGGCTATGATGCCCAAATGGCTAGAAAGACAACTTGAGAAGAAGGCTCCCGCCCTGAGAGATCCAAGAGCAAGATTGGAGGCTATCCTAGCCCGAGCACAGATCACTACCAAGAAGGATAAGAAGCCCAAAGTCATATCAAAGGTAACAATGGATGCCTTTGGATCAAGGACCATCCAAGTATCCACACCAATAGTGGGAGAAGAGGGAATAAGCTATAATGTTTCTACTATTGACTTAGGAACAACTACCAGAGAACATAAAGTAGAACACCTTCAAGAGACCGTCGCTATCGTAGTGCATATCATACAACAAGATAAGACTTCAAAAGAGGAACTTAAGGCATAGGTAGTTGACCTAACAGCGTACATCCAACAATGGTCCTCCATGAAGGAAGTGTCGACTACATCTTTAGCTCCACCACAACTACTGTCAAAAGAGCAAATAGACAACCTGGAAAATAAAAAGAACCTAGATAAGACCATAGAGAGTTGGTTCTGGTAGGTCTTAGACGTAGGAAATATAGGCATCAGCTGTGCTGTTAGGAAAAGGAGCAACTTGGGAAAAGGAGCTCACCTTCAAAAAGGATGACTACTAGCTGGTGGATGTATGGAGGCGAGACTTTGTGAATAAAAAAAAAGGTTGGAGTTGGTGCTCGATAAGGTGAGTGTGGATATCGAGTGGGCTAAAGAAATCAAGGTAGATTGTACCCAGTACTTGAAGCTGCTGACAGGATATGATATGTTTGTCATATAGATGGATCCAGAGAAAGTAAAGCCCCACTTCCAGAAGAAGATCGAGGACGGGATGTCAGAAAAAAATCACCACTGATTTCATGAGCTTTGCTTCCCGAGCCTTCACCCAGTCAGAGATGTTTCAAGACCACACTGCTAAGTATAACAAGGACTGGGAAAAGCTTACTGAACAACCCAAAGAGTGGATTTATAAGGTGTTGCGATCAGAAATCATAGACGTGGATAAGCTCCAACCGTTGATTCTGAAATTTATAGAGTATGCATCTTTGAAGAAGCAGGAGGGAAACCCTATTATTAATGAAGAATTCCTGACATAGTAGCTACAGCAAAAAGGAAATGAGCAAAAGACAAAATGCTATAGTGTTGTTACTAGAGGACAAAATACGGATAGGGACAAAGTTGTATTTTAAATTGTAAAATATTGTGGGGTAGGTAGAACCCTAACTTGTAATGAATCATGGCCACACAATGCAAACTAATATTGGCCATTTATTCTACCTTATGGACACTATAAATAGGGGGGTCTCCTCTCATTTTCAAGAAAGAGTTGAGTTGTTGCAATGACATGTTGCAAAATTTTTAATGAAAATACATTGACTTTGGTGCATTTTCTAAGTTTCTCTCTATATTTCATGATTCAATCTCCAATAGTTAGATGTTTTAGTTAGATTTACATTGTTGTTCTAGTTGGTTTTAGATTGCTTAGATAGATTTGGTAATGATGTTTTGTGGTTATGAAATTTTTTGCTGTGTAGATGCCTTCCCAGTCCATACTTTTTGCTATTTGTTGTTGGTAAATGGCTGTGTAAAGTTAGCCTAGGCTACAACTTAAAGTTGTTTTAAAATTTTATCTTTATTCATGCATGCATATGGTGGATGAATGGTAAAATATCTGCAGACCTTGGAAGATAGCACATATTTCATGATACTGTAGGTTTCTTGGTTAAGTGGAATCTTGTTTGAAGGAAGTTGTCCACAGCAAAACCTCCCTGATCATTGTTCATAGTTAGTTGCAGATCCCGAAAACTCTCCTTTTCCCTGCTCTTTTTCCTTTTTTTAGAAATAACCTATGCTAAGGTTCATTGCACATTGTAAAGCTAAAACTTACGAAAACATTGGAGTTTCAGATTGTTGTTCGAACCTACAGCAACATACACATCAATTTCTATCCTAGAAACTTCAATTCATAAGATCCACTTTGCATCCAGCTATGTAGGTCCACCTGGTGATTCCAGCAAATCACATCAAATATCAACTAAGGAATTCCATGCAAGTCATGACTTGACACCCGAGAGACCTTGGGGCGATTTTCAGCAACTTGTTGTTGGAAGTCTCCTTTCAAGAGAGGTAGTACACCTACACACCGCCTATGTTGAGAAAGTGTGCAAAAACAAACATCAATAATAAGTATAGTCCTTCAAAGGAAAAATGTGATTATGGAAGTCAGAACGCAAGAGAAACATGATAATCACATTCAGTTACTAAAAGAGCTATCTACAATTCACGAAATAAAGGTGGACTACACATGCATAAGTGAATGTAATAGGAATACATAGAACAAAAATGACAAAATAAACATTTTTAGATGCAATTGTGAAGGTCAAAAGAACATATTAGTTGTTCAACATCATTGTAATGGTCATTCTGTTTCAGGAAAGAGTGCAATAAGCTACACATTTCTGATGTGAGTGCATTCTTCAAAGATGGCTCAATTAATGATGGGGTTTATCAAAAAATTCAAATGCAGAGTGCAAGATGGTTTTTCTTTCCAAATGAGGACCCCAGTTGGGTCTGTTTCAAGATAACATGTTCCAGAAAATCAAAACAAAATAGAGCCTTCATGATAACAAGAGTTATAGAATGGAAAGAAGCTGATCACTCTCTCATGGAATCTCATTCACATTATGATCTTGCAAAATCTTATCAAAAAATGAAATAGAACTGAAAAGTGGTCTACTAAGAGAAATTGATCATCAAAATAAGTTGCGGGTTTATGAAGAACAATTGATGGTGCAAGAAAGTATTATAAACCAAACAACAATTAGATGCATGGAACTCGAAGAGCTACTTGAATCATAGGCCAAAGAAATAGAAATGAAGTTCCAAGAGGAAAAAGAATCCTTTGTCTATAGTTACAATAGCTAAGAGATTTCATGAGAAGTTAAGGTCACAAAAAATACAAAGGCATTCACAACCCCATCTCATTTTCTACGACCTGTAGGGGTTTTTTCCTTCAAAAACACCAAAACCCACTTGGGGTTTTTTGCCAAAATACAAACTTGCTACGAATTGAAGGTAACCCACTTGGGGTTTTTAAAAGGAATCATAAATTTCTTCAAATGAATAGAAACCCACTTGGGGCTTTTGCAATGAATTGCAAATATAGAATATTAAAGAGAGCTTCATAAGATATTCAAAACAGGAAGTGTATGTGCAAAACCCAGTTCATATGCTCACAGAGAAACACAATTTTGTTGCAATTTGGAGAAACCCACTTGGGGTTCAAGCTATAGAAGGCATTTGAAGTCTTTTTTAAAAAGTAAATCAAAGTATGATGTTATCAATACAGATTCAAAAAGACAAAAAAAGGATCCATTCTTCTATCTATAGTCGTGGCCTTAATGGTTGTGTTTTCTTCAAAGCAACAATGCAAAAGATTGGGGTTTTCTTCTTTCAAGGAAGATATAGAAAGAAAAGTTGATTTTTGTTTCATTTTTACAATGGAGGAGCTCAAATTCGTGTTATTATTCACTAAGATAATGGAGGAAAATTGGTACATGGGTCTGGTAAAACATTTACCTGAGTTATTTTGCTCATTTTCCTTTGTTTTTTGCAAGCTTTTATCACTTAAAAAGCTTCCAGTCGAGCTCAATAAAATCATCTCATGGTGGCTGTGAAGGAGGAACAATCACAGAAAAGAAAAATGAAGCCAACAAAATGATTAGAAATACTCTTGGCCGCAGCTTTTTCCCATAGATGACCTTCAAAAAATGGAAAAAGATGCATATTTTTGTGCAAAATAACAATTACCTTATGTTTCCATACACTTTACATCAGAAAACACCATGAAAAGCCAGTCAAAACATTATTTCTAGTGTCATCTCCAAACCCTATGGCAGCAGCATGTCTTTGCCAAAATGCTTGATGGAAAAATGATGATGTTTTTTCACATTTTCCATATTTTGTTGATTAGGGTTTGACCCTATTTTCATGTTGATGGGAATTTTGTCCCATGTTTTAAAAAAAATGAAACTCATGTTAATGCAAAATGGGGGTCGATGATAACTTCATGACTTAGGCATTTGTTTTGCCTTAAGTCTTGATGCCTTGTGAAGAATGGCTAAGTGTTTCAAAATGAAACATGAGGAGTGTGCCAAATCCCATATAATCTACATTTGACCTTTGGTCATGAATATCATGGTGCCTTGAAGACTTTCAATTGTGCCTTCCAAAAAGTGTGGAAGCCTTTCATGACTATATAGGCTGAATTTGGGCCCTTTTTTTTTGCCTTTGAAAATCAGAATGTTGACCACATGTGGCCCTGGAGTGCAGAATGAAGTGAGTAAAAATGATCAAGTGCCTTGGAGGATTTTTTATCTTGTTTAATGCTTTTGAAAGCATTTTGACATTTCATTATATTTTGCATTTTGTTTCAAAGTATAAAAATATCATTTAAGTGATTTGCTAATTACTTTGATATTATTCAGATGCAAATATAATGTAATCTAATATTGATGGTGGGCCCTCTTATTTTTTGCTTTGAAATGTAAAATAACTTGATTAAGTGGTGTATTATAAATCACCTAATCAAGTTATTATCTTTAATGCCTTTTTGGAGTCTTGTGTTTTCAAAACACACATATTGCATGAGTCAAAGCTAGGAGACAAAATGATGGCTTGCAGCCATAAGGAGAGTGTGGGGGTGAAGCATTTGACTGTTTTGGAGAAACATGTGCTACTTTGGAGGGAGTTTTGTCACACTTTTGGCATGACTTGAGTCTAAGCTTGACTTTTCACCATTTTAGAGGCCTTTTGGAGTGATTTTGGAAGGTTCTTTTTGGATTTTGTGCCTCATCCGACCAAAACCTTCTAGATGGGAAGGCATGAGAGTTGTGTGATCTTTTTGCTTAAGTATATTCATTTTGGGGATTTTGGAGGGAGTTCTTTCTTTCCAGCAGCAGGATAGCTTTATTTTTTAGAGTTATTTTTCATCATGGAGCAGTATTGTAACTCAGATGGACTTGTGATACAGTAAGCACTTTGAATTAATAAAATAGAGCATTTTACCTTCTCATTTCATGTTTCATGGTATGTTGTTAATGATTGATCAGTTTTTCTTGTGAAAATTTTATCTTTCCTTGCAAACTTGTCTCATGTTTAGGCATTTTTTTAGCAAAAAATGTATGTTAACAGGTTATAAGATGTGTTATTCAATAGTGTTGTTAGTTGTGAAACCTTTGTTTTCCTTCTAAAAGCCCTGTTTAGAGACCTCCTTCTAAATTATTTATGTAAACTGCATTTGAAAATGAGTTGTGTAAACCAAATTTTATTATATTGATTTGAATGTGATAGGTTGTTAACAGGTCCTAGTTGTTTTTTGGTGTATCACCTTAGATATTTTTCAGTATTAGGTTCATTTCTCATGCAATTCTTACTCTTTACCTTAGAAATTAGTAGTTAGGTGACATCAAAAGGGGAATCCAGTTCATAATCTGGAGGTCTGCTTTCGAATAGGACACCCACAACCTAAAAGCAGTCCCATGTTACATCCAAACCTACTAAGTTTGTTCACAGCTTGGCATTAGGGTGCAAATTTGGATCCCTAACACATCAATTCTAGACCATTGATCTTGGCATCTTTTTGAGACTCAATCTCAACCATCCATTTTGTAACCTCCCTCTCATGCATCCTCCACCATTGATCTCAGAATCTTTCTAGAGGATTAATCTCAGCCGTCCATTCGAAAGGTTGTCTATAAAAACAACCTTCCTCCTCCATTTTCAATTTAACAGCTAATCTTCTCTAACTTTCTTGCTTACTATTTGCAGGTTTTGCACAAGTATTCCAACAAATCTGAGGGAAAAGTTGCACAAGAAGAAGGAGAGCAAGAGAAGTGAATCAACCATGATGGAGAGTATTTTATTTCATGTTTTCCATTTTTCATTCTCTCCATTATTTTTTTTCTCTTCTTGATGAGGTCTCATTAGTCTAGAGGTGTTAGTTGTCACTATTCTAGGCTAGGAATTAAGAAACCCCATCTCACACTTTCATTGATGAATTCTAAGAAGTTTACTTTCTCTTCAGGGTCAAGTGATGTTGCATGGTATGTGATCATGGGTGCTTCTACTATGCGAACATTTATAGTTTCTGCTTCTTCAACTAGGATTGTCGACTTCTCTTGATATTCAAAAATAGGGAAATTGAATCCTCCATCCTTGGGTGTCTCGAGGAGGTTTTCACCCTTAGATTCGTCCTTTATTTTTCTCTTCTCAAAATCCGATAGAGCCAGATCATGGTTTTCCCTAGGGGATCTCATTTTGATTTTTAAATTGCATTTTTCAATTTTGTGACTAGAGGACACAATCTCCCCTCTGAAATATGTTGTTTGAGTTCCATGACAAACCCTACTTTATGATTTCCTGATGGTGTATCAATTCAAAGCCCCATAAACTCTGCAATAGCTTCATCATTTTGGAATTGATCCAAAATAGGCATATGGTGTTGTTGGTCCCAATCTATTAATTGTGGGTAACAAAGGGGTAGGTTGTCATCGTTATATGTAAAGCTTACGTAAGTTGTTGAAATGATCAATATGGCTCTAGCATCATTCTCCCATTGGGTGTCTAGGTCATCATCGCTAGAGGTGACAAAAGGAGAATCTCATTCATACTCGTTAGAGTCTATTTCATAAGAACATTCTTTGAATGTAGGTTTTCTAGTTCAAATAGGGAATATACTTATGCTAAAGCTTTCAAATAAGTCCTCAATGGGTAAATCGTTGTCTATAAGGTGGTAGATATCTGATGTCTTAACATCAACAGAAGGAGCTCCTTGCTTAAAAGAGGTATGTATAGTATGTGGAGTAACCACGTCTATCGAACCATAGCCTAGTCCCATGTTCTTATTTCTCTATTCCACTATAATAGGTTCCCATATTCCTTGTTTATGTCACCCAAGGCCACCTTTTCCAGTGTATCCCATTTGTTTAGCCAGCTGATACCCTTTACTACTAGGATCAATTAGAAGGGGATGTAGTTGTTTTGGTTCTTGTTGCTCTTCTTTGTAGATCATTGATAAAAGATCCTCTTTGAATATTTCCTCATAATTAATATCTCCCCACTTGGTAAAGATCATGGGTTTTTCTACCATTGTTACTGCTTGAGTATGTTTGATCTCCTTAGGCCCTCCATAAACCTTTGGTGTTGGGGGAAGCATTCCAATGCAAAAGGCTTGATTGAAATGATAGTTCTCGTTACCTTTGTCAAGTACTTGAATCTTGGACTCGGATTTTGGTTTCTCACTTGATAGGGGTTTAGCTAAGATTGATGGTAGTGTTGATGGGTCGACATATGAGGAGTGAAATGATATATCATTACCAAGTATATGCTATATTTTGTTGAATTTCTCCTCTAATTTTGCATAGTAATGGAAGGGTTCAGGATCGACATATAATGTAACCTCCTTTCCTTCATGAGGAAATTTTAGACACTGGTGGAATGTCAAAGGAACAACTTGTAGTGCATGAATCCATGGGTGTCCTAGAAGAAGGTTATATGGTAGCTCAAGGTTTAGTACCTGACATGTCATTTATGTTGTTGTCGGTCCTATCCGTATAGGTAGCCTAATTGTCCCTTCTGAATTTCTTTCTAGGTCATCATAAGCTCTTATAGTGATGCTTTTTCCTTTGTCAATTTCATCATCAGAATACCCCAACTATTTAACAAATTTCAAGGTACATATGTTTAAACCTACACTGTTATCTATCAATACTCTTTTGACCATATGTTTGTGGACACCAACCTCTATATAGAGGGATTGGTTGTGGAACGAATTTTACAGAAGGTCTTTCTTAGAAAAGACTAAATGATGATTGACTATGGTTTTACCAACCATGGCTTGAAACTGATTAGGATTGAGGTCATTGGGGACCGATGCTTCCAAAGCTTTCTCTAGTATTTCCTTATGCACAAGTGATAATCTTAGCAACTCTAGGATGGAAATCAAAGCGAGTGTCTTCTTCAGTTGTTCCACAATACTATAGTCATTAGATGACTTAGTTGTGGGTTTAGGTGGGCTCCTTGTATTGTGAATTTCCCTCGACGGGTAGTTACATTACATTCAAGGTCCCTGCCTTGTATAATTAACACATTGACTCTAGTGCCATTTTCTTGAGAGTGTACCTAGGATGGTGTCACCATAGGTGTAGTTGGCAATGTGATATTCTTGTTCTTTCCCTTTGTCATTCTTCTTAGCATGGTTCAAAATTAGATTCGTGTAGATTTGGAGGTCTTTGTTCCCAAGACGGTGTTCGATAACAACTTCTCCTTTGTCAATTAAGTCTTGTATTATATGTTTAAGTCTCATGCAATTATTCATCATATGTCCCTTGATCTTTTGAAACTCACATAAGTCTTTTTCATTGTACCATGGTGTTTTGAAACTCGGCTCTTCATAGTTTGGGCAGTTATTGACTTTGATGAGATTTTGTTGAAATAATTTGTGCATGATCATCTCAAGTGGTTCTCCTAATGTAGTAAATTTCCTCCTTGGTTGGTCATATTGTCTTTGTTGTCCTCCCTTATTTTCCTATTGGTTATTCAACTGGTTATTTTGGGGATAGGTGATTTTATTTCTCTATATGTTGGTAGCATAGCTCGTTTGTGCAACTTGGGGTTTGTTTTGTGGTACATTGGGATTTTGCACGTTCCATACAACTCTAGCATCAACTACTCCATCTTTGGTAACATTTTTGTTCTTGGCCCAAAACTTAGGTTTCTCATTCGAACTAGAAGAGTTGTCTTTTGAGTTGTTCAGTTTAATAACTCCCCTTGCTATGAGAGCTCTTTCAATATGTAGTCCCTTTTCAATAGTCTCTTTGAAGTTAGTAGGGCACAACATGGTGAGTTGATAATTGATTTTTGCTTAGACATTGGAAACAAAGATATCCACCAGTTATTTGTTGGGATTAGGCCACTTGCACCTACTAGCTTTATGTCTCCATACCTGTAGGTAGGATGTAAAGGATTGTCCTTGACTCTGTTTAATCTTGTAGAGGTCAGTGATGGTGACATCCTATTCTATGTTGAATGAAAAATGGTTTACAAACTTGGTAGTCAGTTTTTCAAAACTTTAAATACCTGGTGGTAGATGGGAGAACCATTCCATAGCGTGACTAGTAAGACTATGTGAAGATGTCACGTCTCATACTTTGATGCTATTTTGACCATGACTTACTTTGACGCTATTTTGACCATGACTTATTTTGATAATGTTTGACCATGACTTATTTTGATAATGTTTGACCATGATTTTATGGGATTTAATATACGAATTATGATACTATGCTTTGATGTATGGGAATGTAGAAAAATAATTGTTTTCTTTCAAGAATTATGAGTGCATTTATATAAAATAGGAATGATGATTTAATTTTTAAATTTACATTTCTACAATGGTTACTAATACACTTTTGTTTTTGCACGCCTGAGTGCATTTGAGTGGCAGGTGATCGAAGGCCAAGGTGATCGAAGGCCAAGAGTGTGATTGAGGGAAAGAAGGTTAGCTTCCCGACAGGGTAAAAGAGGAGAAGCTCTCGATTACGCACACACCACTTAAAGCATGTAGCTGCATTAGGTCATGTTTGTTTCTCAATGTGATTGCGTGAAAAATGATTGCATAGCAAATTTAAATTACGGTTTAATTAACCTTAGAAATTGTGAAAATAATATGGCTTATTCTATTTTAATTATTCCTCATTTATATTTGAGCAACAAAAGGAAAAATCTGTTTTAAAAGAAATATAATTAAAAATAAAACAAAATAAATAAAAGAATAGAATATTGTGTTTTGCATAAATGAAATTTTAGGTTTGCATAAAAGGGGATATAATTCTGTTTTGTATATAATTTTTCCAAAAATAATGAGGAATGAACAGCCCGAGAGAACATTGGGCTCTGGAAATTCTGTCTTAAAATCAACAAAGCAGATGGCATGTGGCAATCCTTAGAAATTGCATGAGAATTTTATCTGTCACCTGGAAATTTTATGCATGATCCTCGAAAAGAGGTAGAGAGCTTTAAGAGAGAAAAGAGGACTTCGAATGAGACATATCGGAGAGTGCTGGAACAGAGGTGAAGGGGGTATTTGCTGGGCATCTGCACTGGAAGCAAAAATTGCCAGGTTCTTTTCATGCTTTGCCTGTTTTTAATTTAATTTAAAACTGCAGTAAGGAAATGGAAGGAATGAAATGTTTTATTCCCTGATTAGAGTACAAACAACTGAGAAATCTTTCCAATTTCGTTTTTGAAATCTAGGTAATAGCTTATTTCTCTGTGTTGCAATAAAGAATACACATTCTTTTCTTCAGAATTAGGGTTTTCATTCTGTCGCAAATTCTGCAATTTATTAAGCTGATCTCAAGTGTAATTGCAAATATATTTATAAACATATATATATATGCTTATATATATGCACAGGAATTCGAATTCCCGTGCATATATATATACATATATATATATATGGTCTGCATAAAAACTCTGTCATCTGAATGAATTCAAAATGTCTTTGAGATAAATTCGAATGCAGTTTATACTGGGCAAATGTCTTCTTTATTTCTGAATTTTGAAATTGCTAACCATAGGAAAGAGGAAGGGATTATTTCCCTTGTCCTCCCCATGGGAAGGACGTGGACTGTGGAAGGCTCGCGCCCTCCACAGGCCGCGGCCTGTGGAGGAGGCGCGAGCCCCTCACAGCCCGACCCCTCCCCATGGGAGGGGCAAGGGCTTCCCTGAGTCTTAATTCTGCTCAATGCCAGTAAGGAAACCCTGTAAAATATCCTGTTCTGTGTGCACGGCCAGTGAATTCTTTGAACAGTTTTAAAAACCAGAATTTCTTTCTTCAAATTACACGCAGCTGTACATGAATTTCTACACACCCACACACACACACACACACACACATATACATATACATAGCTGTATATACATACATATATATATATATATAGATTTCCTTGCATATATGTGCCAAAATACAAGCTGAAACAGGTAAACCATTTCCAGAAAATAGTATGAATTCTGTTAATTATTTACAAATATCTCAGAAATGTTAAACCTGAAACAGAACAGAAAGGTTTTTGAGAAACCATGTAAACTGGAAAGCATCTTGATTACTTTAACATATACTTACTTACAGAAGTACAATCCTGAGTAAAGGAATACAACATAAAATGTGAATGCAAGATTATCTTCCAAACCTCTGAAATTCTGAATTAAATTGCACTGTTTCAGTATACTATTATTACTTTGAAACCTGTATTGAAATTGGGAAATTACACTATCAGTCAGCCTGAGCTTGGAAAGAATAGAAATACATGTTGAAAACAGAAAACACTGTTACATTCAAACAGATTGATTAAATCTTCTTTCTAATAATGCACTGAAAAGTATTAAGACATGTATGTTCTTCTTTAAAAACAGAGCTTTATCTAAATCAGAAAAGGGTTGTTTACCACAGAATAAACGAGATCTTACAACTGAATTTACAAAGGATGTTCTGAAATTCACATTGGAAATTCTTTTAGAATTAATTGAATGATTGAAACATGTACTAAAATGCATAACTTTCTACTTTGGTATTATTTCATACTTCACTATGGTAACTTCCGGGACAGGGTGCCGAAGGTGGGCAAACAGAGACGGTAGTATTACCTTTTCTAAACTACCATTTACTTGTATTATTTTGCTTGGCCAAGCACTTGTACCATTGAAATAGATGGGTTTATTTTAAAAGCCTAGAAATTTATATAGTCTCTGCCACCTCCTGTTGCAAGAAATGTGTTTATTTCTCATGTTAGAAATGCATATAGGCATTAGGCACGCATTGAGAGTTCCCTCCTGTTTTACTGTTTCGGGTTGCTAGGCTCCTTTATGCAGGGCCGGGGATTCCTTCGAGTTAGGAAGGGACCCAGGGAAGTCATGGACTTCGTGGTTGGGCGGAAAAGGCGCCTGAATCACATTCTTGGCCCCAGCTCGCAAGAAGACCAAAGGCGTCACGGCGGTTGGTGGTACCAAGTTTTATTTGCTATTGATGTACTTATGTAATATTCAGATTTGGCTTGTGAAGCCTATTGTAAATGTATATGTATTTGTCATTCTTTGTGGAAACTTGAAATAGAGATATGATTTGAAAGTATCTAATGTAACATTGATTTGAGAAGTTAAAGTTTTATAACTTAGCATAGAGAAGATGTTTTCTATTAGAATTGTTGATTCTTCCAAGTAAGGTTGAATATATGTATATGAGAAAGTCATTGAAATACTTATGTTTTGTACAATCTTGATACATTACATAGATGATATTATTATTTATGAAATGCAATTTAAATTCTCTTTTATTAAGCTCATATGGAAGTGTTATGAACAATGTTGACTACTTGGAAACCTTTTATAATGATTTGACTAAATTGAAAATGCTCTTAATTTCTCTTTAATACTGATTTAAAACGGATTGAAAACACTCTTAATTTTCCGAGCGCTACAGAAAAAAGTCTCATTAGGTAGAAAATCATTGTTTTGCACTTCCATGTAAGATACCAAGAAATCTCTCACATGTTCTATTGGATCGCCTTTTCCCTTGTACTTGTCAAATTTTGGTATTTCAAATTTTTTAGGGAAAGGAAGCATCGTATTTGAGCAATCAAAAGGGAATGGACATGTATCCTATAGAGTGTAGGTCTTCTTGGGTTTTCCAATCTAGATGTCCAATATCTTTTGATTTAGTGCTTGTAGTGGCATGCCTACCTCTATGTTTGGTACATTTGTTTGTGGATCTTATGCGTAGTAACCTTGTTGTATTACCATGTTCATTTGGTCATAGGTTGGGTATTTTTGAGGTATAGGACCTTGGTAACCATGGTGGGTGGAAGGAGATTTAAGTCCTTGTACGAAAGGAGGGTTAGGTCCTTGTATATTGTAAAGAGGGTTAAATCCTTGTTGTATGGAAGGAGGGTTAGATCCTTGTTGAATGTAAGGAGGGTTAGGTCCTTGTTGTATGAAAGGAGGGTTATCTCCTTGTTGAATGTAAGGAGGATTAAGTCCTTGTTGATTTTGTTGAAGACGGGTACCATGATAGTGTGTTGATTGTACACCTTGTTGTTTGGATGAATTTTTTTGAAGGTTGTCCTGATAGTGTGTTGGCAGTATACCTTTTTGTTGGGATGAATTGTATTGAAGGTTACCCTAGTAGTGTGTTGGCAATATACCTTGTTGTTGGGATGAACTGTATTGAAGGTTACCCTGGTAGTGCATTAGTGGTACACCTTGTTGTTGGCACTATTGATTGAAAAGGGTACCATGTGACACACCTTGTTGTTGGTACTGTTGATTGGGAAGGGTACCATGTGGCACACCTTGTTGTTGGTACCGTTGTTGGGAAGGGTACCATGTGGCACACCTTGTTGTTGGTACTATTGATTGGGAAGGGTACCATGTGACACACCTTATTTTTGGTACTACTGATTGGGAAGGGTACCATGTAGCACACCTTGTTGATTGAAAAGGGTACCCTGTGGCACACCTTGTTGTTGGTACTATTGATTGGGAAGGGTACCATGTGGAACACCTTATTGATTGAAAAGGGTACCTTGTGGCACACCTTTTTGTTGGTACTATTGATTGGGAAGGGTACCATGTGGCACACCTTGTTGATTGAAAAGGGTACCCTATGGCACACCTTGTTGTCGGTACTGTTGATTAGGAAGGGTAGCATGTGGCACACCTTGTTGATTGAAAAGGGTGCCCTATGGCACACCTTGTTGATGTTGATTTGTTTAAAAATTTCCTAAGTAGTTCGTTTGTGGCATACCTTGTTGCGGATTGTGTTGTGGAAATTTCCCTTGTTGATTTTGTACATTTTGGGAAGGGTCAATATATGAAGTGTTTTGGGGTATGCATTGAAATGGACCTCCTTGATATTGTTGGGCCACTACTACTTGTTCGATTTGGGACAGTTTCCTAAACAAAGAGTTGTATGTTGATTGATCATGGCCTTGTGAGAAGATTGGTGGCATGTTTGGAATCTCCAATAGTTTGGGTATTTCCCTCAAAACTGATTTATCCCCTAAGGGAATGAGGTGAGGATCTTTAAGACCTTCCACATTAAATTCTAAAGGTAACTTAGCACCACTTTGTGCTAGTTTGAAGAAGTAGGTATTTGGATCCTTTCTTAGGAGTTTTTCCACTAGTTTAAGCACCTTGGGATTGTTGGAGTGTTGAAAGAATTCTTCATCATCTAATTCTTCCTCACTATCCACTTCTTCTGTGACCATGTCCTTAGGATTCTGGTGTGACCTTGTAAGAGAGGGGGACCAACCACACCAAAGCTCTAGGTCATGGATAGTTGAGAGCGAAGGGATACCCTAACTTACCTCAAGCTAATAGGTATTTGGGATAAGAATCGAGAATGAAGAGCACTCTCAAGTGCTTTTTTCACTCTACAAATCCAAAAATCTAAATGGGGCTAGATGAGCTGGTTTCTAGAGTTCAAACTACACCTTAGACAGCTCTCTATCCAAGGATGACAACATAGGTCTGGGACGACAGCGCAGTGCGTTGGCGTCTCTCTAGTGCACTAGCATCTGTACGACCAGAAAATGTATAGTATAAAACACCAAAGAACCTAATAACTGCCTAGCTAACTAGCTTTAATGAAATGAATAGAATTATGAAGTATGAAAAGTAGCTTCGTAAAAGATAAAGAAAGTAGATGAAGACAAGGGTGACAAATATCAACTCACTAAAGCTCTAGTTCACCAGTGAGCTCCACGCACACGTTCACCTACACAAAAGAAAGAGTGGAAAAATGTTGGGTTGTATAGGGGTTTTCCTCAGTCAAACCCCTGCTTTGGTGTTTCCACCTCCATGGACAGCTAGAAAATCAACGAAGTAGAAAGTATGATAAAGAAAAGATGAAAGGAAACTATTGAATGCTACAAATGATGCTATGCTACTCTATCAAACCACAAAAGGAAAATGAAATGATACCACCTCCGCCCAAAGGCTCTTAAGGCCAATGAAGGGAGAATGCAAGCAACGAGCATGGCAAAGTCAACACAGTCGCAACAGTGATGAAGGGAGGTCTTGAAGGAATCCAAACTTATAGCTTCTATGGTAGCACCACACGTACAAGGATGGAATTGATGGAGTAACAAGCTTGCTTGCTGCAATGCTCAATGGAGTTGTGAAATGCTTGAGAGAATGTCTTAGAATGTTGGAAAGTCCTGGAAGAATGGATGAATGAGTGTGTAGAAGATGAAGTGATAGTGAAATGGATGCATTTGAAGACCAAAATGGGAGAGAAGGAGTCATTTTCAGGTCGGTTGGTCTCACAAAGGCGTTACAATTCGTCCCCAATGAGGAGTGTAATGTCCCTGCGGACTCGAGAGGTAGGAATCTATCAAGGACGGTAGCACGTTGCACTTGTGTCCTTGACGAAAATTTCCACACCAACACACACAACATGCACCTAGTGGATGGAAGGCAGGTGGGTGAAGTGGAATTTCACCTTTGGGTTTGGTTTTCTAAGGTAAGGGTATGCAAAATGGGAATTTACACAAGGGGTGCAAATTCACTCCTATATAGACCTATCCATCATTTCCTGTTGTCTACGGATTACCTCCTCCTCACTCGGTGATTGGTTTGATGTTGATTTGAATGTTGGTTCCTTTTGAGGAGTTATAAGGTCACTTGGTCTATAACCCCATGGGTCATTTCCATTGTTTGTGGTGTTTGTTGGGGGCACGCTAGACCTGCTTTTGTTTGTTTCATGTATTTTCTATGTTGTGATTGCGTAGTTTTCATAAACAAGTGCCAAGATTTTGTGGAAATTGGTGATTTCTAACTATGGAATAAAAGAATGCTTTATTTTTGGGATTTTCTATTTTTTGAGTGTTTTAGGATTTTTCTATTTTGAAGGATGGTGTCTATTGCCACGTGGGAGGTGGTAATATGGGCCTTCTGGCCGCAAGATCTACTTTTTGTTCCTCTTTATCTCAGATGTTAGTTATGTTTCCCCACTGAGTGGGTGTTTTGTTTCTCTCAAATATGAAGTTTCTCAAACTACTGATGATGCTTGTTTGTTCACCTTCAATTTGCATGAAGTTTGGTTGAATGATAGGTGCCTTAAGATTTGGTTGTTGAACTAGAGCAATTGGATGCCAAATGGTCATAAAGTGAGTGATATGGGTATATGATGAATGAAAGATAACTTTTGGACAAAAAGGTGTTGGTGTTTCATTATGGTTTTCATGATACTCAAGACCCTAAGATTTGAGTGATGTTTTGGAAATAATGCTAACTTTTGGGATTCAAAAATGTTAAAAACTTGGATTGATATTTCACTTCCCTTTCTAGAGGATATGTTGTGGAGAATCTACTTGAACTAGCCGTGAGGTTTAAGCAAATGTTGATATCTTAGAATTTTGAGTGAAGGAATAATCCAAAGTTGTTGTTTTGATTTTGAATCTTTAAAGCAAATTGGAGTGTTTTGATTTCATAAATGGATGATGGACTAATGTGGATTTATGACTTGTTTTGGGAGTCTAACTGTTTCATTCTTGAAAGTATTTACAACCAGTTTTGGATTACTTTTTTGATTTTCACCATAAAGCATAGCACAAGTGACAATTTTAGAGCAAAAGTGACTTCTATCAAAAGCGGCCAGATTTTGGTCAATTGTAGCCAGATTTTGGTCGACTACAGCCAAATCTAAAAATCAACTATGGTCGGTTTTCTCAAAAGTGTCCTTTGTGTGTAATTTTGTTGACATGTGAATTTGTGCAAGAAAAAGTGGTTGTTTTTGTCAATAGCGACCAGTTTTGGTCAACTGCAACCAAGAAAATTGGTCAAGTGCAACACAAAAAATATCAACTGTGACAATTTTTAGATCAGGTGCATTCAATTTAGCAAAAGCGACAGGTTTTCACCAATGATTGTCATAAGACAGAGAGCAAAAGCGACCAGTTTTTGGTCAACTACGACAAAAATAGAAGCAAAAGCGGCCTCTATTCAATTTTGTTTTCCAGTTTTTGTGTTGGCTTCAGTTTTGGATAATTTTGCAGTCTTGAATGACTTTATTTGCTCTGATTTTTCAAGTGTCCTATTTTTGAGATATGGAAAATGATACAACAGTAAATGTATGGACTGACATGAATTTTTTACCACAAACACTCATTTTTGGATCTAAATGTCTATAAATTTAAAGGCACGTTTCTTTCCACCAAGTGAAAATTAGGATACCAAAAAGCTATAGTTTTCCAATGTTAACTTTAGATTTAATTCAACTTGAAATCTAAGCCTAAATGTTCGAAAACCTTGAAAGATATTTTTTTTAGGATATCTTTTAGGGAGTGCAAACATAGGGCTCTTTTCAAAGTATTCAGACTAACCTTAAAGTGTTCAAGATTTGATGAATATGTTGATGTGTGTTTAATTTGTTTTGGAATCATGCAATGTGTTTAAACTAACTCACAAACAACACAATCCTATCTCAAGTGGGTATGTTCTTCTTGATGGGCTTGCCTCATGCCATTCATAGTAGAAGGGATGATTTTACATGCAATCTAGGGAAAAGTGTAGAGGTATGTTAAGAATGAACTCTTAATCTCTACACTTCAACCAAAATCAAACATGGCAAGTAACTTCTTGGAACTAAATTCTAATGCACTACTTTAAAGAACTCTTTGGAAGGACAAAGTTGGCCACTACAAAAAAATATTTTTAATGATAACAAACTAAGAAGACTCGTCGTTTCACTACCATCCACTAGTCACTTAAGACTCTTTAACCATTCATGTTCCACTTAAGGCGTGGGATTAGGTGAAGTACGTTGACGCCTCAAGATTGAAGTTACTTTCTCATGATTTCACAACCTTTAATATAGCCCGCTCGTAAATGTGCTTCGACAACTTGTTTATGAATTCTCCATCATGGGATGTGTTTCACAACAAGACCCATATTTAAGGATAAAAATAAAGAGACCAAAATGTAAAACTCAAAGTATTTTTCGTCACCCAAGATTGCCCAAAAGACGCAAGGGAAGAGGATAGGTACTTTGTTTTCCAAACACAGAAGACATAGTATACACTTCATTGCAATGTTCTTTTAAGCCCCTTGAGTGGCGCTATCCAACCAAATAAAGTGTGAGAAAGACTAGCAAATCATTTTTTAT
Organism: Sequoia sempervirens; assembly: GCA_007258455.2. Lineage (NCBI taxonomy): Eukaryota > Viridiplantae > Streptophyta > Pinopsida > Cupressales > Cupressaceae > Sequoia > Sequoia sempervirens. Next base: position 621,528 of record VDFB02000004.1, read on the forward strand.
GTTGCACAAAAATTGAAATGTTTGAGATATCAAGCAATGTAGATAGCAATGTGCAAGTCAGAAAATTGATTTGTGAAATTTTAATCACCAATTGAAGTGTTTCTAAAGCCTTGTCTTAATTGGTCAACAAAATGAAATCGCTCATTTCATCAACATATTGAAATTGTTGGTCAAAGGAAAGCACTTTTTAGAGCGCCAACAAGAATTGTTTGTTCTAATCTAGAAAGCTTTAGAAAATTCGTTTTAGAGCACCAAATCGAAGGCGTGTGGATTTGTGGGGTTTATTTTAGGCACCAAAATCGAAAAATTTCCTAAACTATGAAAGCTTCTGAAATGTTCTTTTTAAAGCACCAAATTGAAATTTTGTTCTAAACTAGAAAGCCTATTGAACATTCTTTTTAGAGCACGAAATTGAAGGTGTGTGAATTATGGAGTTCATTTTAAGCACCAAATCTAAGTTTTTTTTTTTTCTAAACTATGAAATCTTTTGAAAAAAAATTAAAACTTCGACCGTTCACCTTCTCTGCAATAAAAAGTGTTTAGTCAGTTCTTGGATAAACCCATGCCATGCTTCTACAAATCCTACATGAACAACGTTAGCACCTTTTAAACATTCAAACCAACAATCATTAGCGTTAGAAATTGAAAAATGACTTACAACTTTCAAATAAAATTTTAACAAAGCAAAAGTGAAATTTTTAAGCAAAAGCGACCTTGTCAGAAGCAACTGCGGCTGAAAAAATCAAAAGAAACCTCTGTTTATTAAGCAGAAGTGGCTGAAAAATGCAAAAGTGCCCCTGTTATTTTAGCAAATGTGGTTGAAATGACAAAAGTGGACAAGAAAAAGTTGATTGCGGTAGAAATGATAAAACGACCGCATGATTTTTTTGTAGCTTTTGCGTGAAGATTTTTCAAGTACGTTTCTAGAACCTACAACTATTCAGAAAACTCATGCAAATGTTAGTGTTAAGGACTATGGTCCCACCGAGCGTGCCAAAATGTGTAAGGGAGAAATCAAATAAATGAAATAAGATCAAAATGAATGAATTGAACTAATCTAATTCAAAACAAAGATCATGATTCATGCCCATTACTCACGAAATGAAACTACGAAGAACAAACTCAAATGATGCAATCAAAAGAAAGAACATAAAATGAATTCATAAAAAATGTAGTGTTACCATCTCGTGTCAAAGAGTATTCGCAAAGATGTTGGATTGTTGTTGTATCAATTCAAAGCCTCCATTTGTGTGTAGCAAAAGCTCCAAAGTGCGATGTTGTTAATCAAAGATGTATGTAAATTTTGTCAAGAAATTGTTTGTGATTTCAGCATTACTTCGTTGTGCAAAAGATGTTGATTCTTCGATCATTTTTTAGGAAGAAGATGATTGTTATATAGATTTTGCATTTCAAAATGAACGTGCAAGATCATGTAGTAGAATATCCTAATCAACGGTTCAAAACCGTTGGGAGGAATTAGATAGGAATAATCGGTGGATTTTGATTACGTAATCGATGTGATTGAAGAAATCAATTTGAGCCTTCAGTGGATTGAATAAATAGATGGAGAAATCTATGAAATTGAAGAAATCATGTTGAGCCTTCAATGGGATTGAAGAACAGATGAATCAATCAAGAATAGAGTGAACAATTGGGGGATCATAATTTGCTCAATCGTGAAAGTGGGTGAGGATAATTAATTAATTAATCTTTTTTGAGTTGAACGTGCAAATCATGTTTGACTTTTACAAACAAAGTTGTATTTTTTTTGTTTTGACCTTTTTGATGATGTTTGAATAATTTATTTAATTATTCAAGTTTAGGGGAAAATGATTTAATTAAACTATTAAGTATTAATAATTCAATTGATTTAGGGAAATAGGGTAAATTAGTGACATAATTAAATAATTGATGTTATTTAATTAATCAGGAGGAATAAGGATAGATTAGGACTTTATTAAATAAATGAAATTTATTTAATTAATCAAAATGATGAAAAAGTGAATTAATAAAATAATGTAATATTATTTAATTAATAGAGGAAATTAGGGTTTTTGATGTGATTGATGTGAAATTTAATGATATTATGTGTCAATGATGTCGATGATGAGAAAAATGTCATTTAGGGTGTGTGATAAGTGTTAGGTCATTTTTACATGTCTACAGGTGCATATCTCTCAACTCCTATCGAATTAGAGTGTTATTTTTAGTGGGTTTTTGAAGACATAATAGAGAAGCCTACACTCCAAAAAGTGGATAAATTTAAGCATAAATAAGTAAGATATTTCAAAATTAGGGTTTCCAAAAAATTCACTCTCAAGGTTGTAAATCTACTAATTTCTTGGAGTTTTTGGGTAAGTTTTATTTTGGTCCTAATAAGTTACAATAAAATTTTCAGAGAATTTAAGTTTCATTTATGTGATTTATTTAAAAATTATTGGTTTCCATCATGACGGGGCCTGCAACAAGGGGAAAAAAGAATGTTGTCACACAAAGGAAAACCCCTTATAAGGATGAGGTAACAATAGAGGATATTAATCCCATTGAGGAAATCAGTAAGGTCAAGGAATACACTTCCTCAATGAAGATGGAGATGTGTGGCTTAAGAGGAGATATATCAGACATACGAAGCATGTTAAGCACCTATATGAATGAACCAAGAAGGGAGGTCTCAAGCAACCAAGGTGAAACTTCTAGGTCATCTACTCTTGACCCAAATGTTAATACTCCTAGATGGGATCTAGGAATGTGTTTCTAAAGGTGGATATGCGAAAGTTCGGTGGCAAGGATCCTCTACACATGGATAAACCAAATGGAGATTTTTTTGAAGTACATCAAGTCCCAAATGGACAAAAGGTCACAATGGCTTCCCTATATCTAGAACCAGATCAATTCATTTGGTATTGTTGGCTTTGTACTCATTGAAGGAAAAAGGGTATCACTATCTCATGGTCAATTTTTATGGAGGAACTCCAAGAACAATATAGCAATAGTGTGACAGACAGCTTCTTTAACCAACTAGCTAAACTTCAACAAACAAGATCAATTAAGGATCATATTCAACAATTCCAAAATATATCCTTAAGAGTGGGTACAATTATAGAGGAGAACTTGCATTATTTATTCTTGGGTAGTCTCAAGGATCACATTCAACATGAGGTATGCATGCTTTTCCCTAGCTCTATAAATGAGTCATTTATCTTAGCACATAAGGTAGAGGAGAAGTATTTGATTCCTAAGAAGTAAGGGGCTAATGTGACAAGATAAAGGATATTCAACACCTTCTCTTCCCCAACCTACTAGGTTGAATCCACAACAAATTGAGGAGAAAAGAGCAAAAGGGTTGTGTCTCAATTGTGATAGCAAATACAGTCGAGTCCACATAAATGTAGTGAAAAGAAATTATTCTATATTGAAGGTCCAAGTGAGGAAGAAGAGGAGGAACCCATATTATAGGATGAAAGGGAGTCAAATGAGGAATCACATGATTCCCAACCAATAATTTTTTTTCATGCACTCTCACATTTTATTGCTCCACAAAATCTCAAGGTAGTGGGTTTTTAAAGAAGCAAAAAGTAACAGTGTTGATCGACTTAGGTAGTACTCATAATTTCATCAACAAAAAGTTGGCTACTCAACTAAATTGTTTTATATATCCAGCTCCAGAGTTTCAAGTTTTGATTACAGATGGTGGTACTGTTAGTTGTTCTAGGAATTTTCATAGCATTAAATTATCCATGGGAGATTATCACCTTGATAGCCCAATGTATGTGATATCCATGGGTGCAACATATATTGTTTTGGTAGTGCAATGGCTTACTACTTTAGGAACAATTAAGATGAACTTCCAAGAACTATTCATGAAATTTCAATCAAAAGGAAAGACAATAGAGCTAAGAGGATTGAAGGCAAGGACCCCACAAATGGTAAGCTCTCATCAAATACAAAAGCTGCTTAAGAAAGGAGTTGATGGATTTGTGGCCTAATTATGTTCATTAGAAGTCTCTCAATCTAAGGCTCCCACCCATCTAGATTTACAAGCAATAATTGATCGTTGCTCAATGGTTTTAGGAGATATTCCTAAAGGACTTCCTCCTAAAAGGGATCATGATCATGCTATAAAACTAGTTCCAGGGATCCAACCACCTAACATCAGACCTTCAAGGTACCCACATATACAAAAAGTGAGAAATAAAAGATTGTTGAAGAGATTCTAGAGGTAGGAATTATTAGACATAACCAAAGCGCTTACTCCTCACCTGTGGTGATGGTGCGTAAGAAGGATGAAACTTGGCACATGTTCCCAGACTATAGAGTGCTCAAATTGTACAGTATCAAAGATAAGTTTCCTATTCCAGTCATTGATGATTTGCTAGATGAATTCAATGGAGCTATGTATTTTACAAAGCTAGATCTTAGATTTGGCTATCATCAAATTTGAGTTAAGGAAGAGGATATTTGTAAGACAACATTTAGGACTCATGAGGATCATTATATTTTTTTGGTGATGTCATTTGGTCTTACAAATGCACCATCTACATTTCAAAGTTTGATGAATTCTATTTTTAAGAAATTCTTGAGGAAGTTTGTGTTAGTGTTCTTTCATGATATATTAATTTATAGTAATACATGGGAAGAACACTTGAAACATGTAGATCAAGCATTACAAGTTCTTGAAGATAATCAACTCTATGCTAAGCCATCCAAGTGCACTTTTGGTCTCAAGGAGGTGGAGTACTTGGGACATATAATTTCACATGAAGGGGTAAAGGTGGATCCTAACAAAATTAATGCTATCATGGAATGTCCTATTCCCAAAATCATTAATAAATTTAGGGCTTTCTTGGGATTTATGGGTTACTATAAAAGATTTGTGAAGAATTATGGTCATATAGTAGCACCCCTCACCACTTTATTGAAGAAGGATTCTTTTTATTGGAATGAGTCTACTAATGCAATGTTTGAGAGATTGAAGGAGGCTATGTGTACAAATATAGTGCTTGCCACTCCCGACTTCACCAAGGAATTCATTGTAGAATGTGATGCTTCAGGAAATGGGATAGGAGCAACTCTCATGCAAGAGGTTCAACCAATTACTTTTGCGAGTCATCAATTAAAGGGTGAGAATCAACTCAAACCTATTTATGAGAAGGAAATGCTAGCTATTCTTCATGCAGTAAAACAATGGAGGCCTTATCTAATGGGTAGACACTTCAAGGTTAAGATAGATTATGATATCCTAAAATATTTTTTGGAACAAAGATTATCTTTTGAAGTGTAACAAAAATGGGTCACTGAGATGTTGGGATATGACTTTGAGATTGTATATAAGAAAGGGAAGGAAAATATTGTGGCAGATGCACTTTCTAGGAAGGATGAGAAATATGAATCCTTATTGTGTGTCATTTCAATACTATAAGTCAATTGGGTGGTTGAAGCCAAAGAAGAGTGGCAAAATGATGTTGCTACAAGTAATCTCATTCAATAGTTAAAGAGTGATCCTAGTAGTTCAGATAAGTTTTGTTGGAAGGGAGATTCTCCTTGGTATAAAGAGTGATTGTATCTTTGTAAGGATTCTACTCTTAAACATAATATTCTCATAGAACTTCATTACTCTCTAGTTGGTGGTCATTTAGGATTTTTGAAGACATACCATCGAGTCAAGCAAGATTTTTTTGGGAAGGCTAAAAGGTGATGTTAAAAAATTTATGGTTGAATGTTTGGTTTGTCAAAGAAATAAAAGGGAGACAATTAAGACACCAGGTTTCTTGCAACCTTTAGTTATTCCTAGCCAACGTTGGGAAGAGGTATCTATGGACTTCATCACAGGGCTTCCAAAATCTAAGGGTCATAATGTTATCATGGCAGTAATAGATCGCCTCACAAAATATGCACATTTCATTGTATTATCACATCCTTTTATAGCAAGTACAATGGAAAAAAAAAATTAGAGAACATACAAAAGCTACATGGTACACCTAAGGTTATTGTTAGTGATCATGATCCTATCTTCACTAGTCACTTTTGGAAGGATTTATTCTCATGTTTGGATACTCAATTGGCTCACAGTTCTTCATACCATCCTCAATCTAATGGGAAAATTGAGGTTGTTAATAAGTGTTTGGAAAGATATCTACATTGTTTCACTTTAGATAAACGGTCTCAATGGGTAGATTGGCTACCATTAGCAGAATGGTGGTATAACACTTCCTATCATAGTTCATTACAAATGTCTCCATTCATGGCACTATACAGATATCAACCTCCTTCCATCACATCATCATTGAAGGTGTCACTGAGAGTTTGAGTAGTGGAGGACTTCTTGCTTCATCAACAACAAGTACTCTTAGGACTCAAGGAGAATTTATCCATGGCACAAAATCGAATGAAACAATAGGTGGACTAGCACCATAGTGAAATAAGTTTTGAAGTTGGGGATTGGGTCTTTTTGAGATTGCAACCTTATAAGAAAATATCATTGAAACAACATAAAAAGAATAATAAGTTGTCTCCCAAATATTATGTCCCATACCAAATCATGCAAAAGATAGGTAGTGTCACCTACAAGTTGGAGCTTCCACCTACAACTAAGATACATCCAATTTTTCATGTTTCTTATTTGAAGAAGGTAATTGGGCACAAAATCCCTACTCAGACACTATTAACCAAGCTTGATGAAGAAAGAAGAATCATCTTGGAACTAGAGTGCATTTGTCAAACACACACAAAGAAGCTAAGGACTAGAACACTCACTGAGTATCTCATCCAATGGAAGAATTTACCAGTTAAATATGCCACATGGGACAATGAGGAGTTCATTCAGAAGAATATGCACCTGATTAGCATTGAGGATAATGCTTCTTTGAAGAAGGGGGGAATGCTATGCCCTTAATATTAGTGTACATTAGGTTATGAATAGTTGACTTGTGGCTATCTTAACTCCTAGTTAAGTCATGTTATCATTATTATATTATCATTTAGTTAGTTAGGTCAGACTAAGGCTTATATAGGGTTATCTAAGTTGGCCTAGGTTTTATCCTGGGCATAAATAGGTATATATAGGAGGTTACAAGTCTTATTTCATCATCAAATTATGAATTATGTTCTCATTGGAGATATTTGGAGGTTTTCCCCCTCGAAGTGGATTGTTATTTTTAGTTATTATCAAGTATTTGCAACATATTTCATATCATTTTATTCTATTGTGTGAGTTATTTCATTACAAAGGTTCTACAAAGAAAAGAATGTAAGACCTGCTCCACAAAAGAAGATTGACACTAATCAGCAAAAGAAGGAAATAAATAAAATATGGTATAAGAAGGAAGAAAGTGAAGTAAATAATGAATCTATACCTCAACATGGTGCAAATGAGTCCTATGGTAACTAAAAAGAAAGTATTGGCTCAGGGTGAGTTGCAATTGGAAATATTTTTAAGCCCTCGTAAATCATGAAATGTTGAATTCTTTAGCATAATATTTAATGGTGATATGAATTTATTTGCTCAAAGTTCCAGAGCAAATACACTCTCTATGGAAGCTTACTGAATGATAATGGATCTTTGTGATATAATTGTTACCTATTTTTAGCCACAGCTCAAAACAGGTAGAGTTGATTTGCATTCTTCATTAAAAGGTACAAAATTTCTGCTTAAGTATTCATTATCCATCATGAAGAATCAGATTACATTTGATTTTCAGTTTTATTATGCAAGTACTTGTAACAGAAAATTGGACATTTGCATAACAAATGCTATTTTATTCACATTGTAAAAATCAAGGTCCCACACATGTCGTGGGAGTAGCTTAATCTGATTTACACAATCAAATAATAGGTACAAAATCAAATTGTATACCATACAACTATTGATAAAGTAAATAAAGAAAGGAGGATGGTTCATCATTGCCTATAATGATGAAGCCATCGATGCTTGATATCTTTGAGTAGTTTTGTTGAAGCTCTTCGGTCTCCTTCGACTCCAATCTCCTTGAGTTTTCTACAAGATAAATGAAGATGATGTTAGAGATTTACTCTAAGCAATTATGAATCAAGATCAATCCTATGCCTGCATTACCAACAAAAATATAACATGCATTCAATCAAGCATCCATCAGATGATTTCATTGTTCACAAGGAAAAGAATTCAATGGAAGTTTTCAGCTTTGATTATTTTTGCTAACTTGTTTGTTTAAATGTGCATGAACAGGTTCATTATGTTCATGATCTATTTCATCAGATATGTGGGGTAAAACGGGCTCCCACAAGGGTTGAGACCAGCATATCAGGAAAACATCCTCTCATTCAACATTCATACATGAGAGTCATCAAGTATTTATAACAGTCGTCAAGTAGGATTGTTGTAATAAAGAAATTCATAAAGTAGTCTCTAATTCATTATGATGGAAATAGAATTGAGCAAAGCATCTTATTGCTCATCATGCTAAGGATTGATCAAGAACATGTCAAGAGATCATCAATTACATTGATATTTTGTTTCAGCTCTGCTACATTTGCATTTAAATGAAGTATAGAGCCTCTTTACACTAGAAATGAAAGAATACTCAAGCATTGGAATGTTTTTCATAATTCCAAAGTACATACATAGTTCATCCAGAGACTCAGGAGGGCAGTCAACATGGCAACAAGACAACATTATTACATCTTGAGATCAAGAGACATAACAGAGTAATATGTAACAGCATTAAAGGAGACAACCATGAACGAACAAATGCATATATACAAAGCATAAGTCACTTTTGCTGAACTAGATACAAATTTAAGCATCATCGTCATGGAGGATAGCCACATATGCAAGTAAGGCATTGTCATATTAAAGCATCAAGAGAAACATTGACAACACCAGAATATGGTTGTCATTACTATTTGTCATTCCTAATTGTTTCAATTAGCAGAGTTGAAAGAACAAAAAGGAAATATGCTACAGGAGGCTTATGCCCATCAAAGAGATGACATAATAGTTTATGGATAATAAAGCACAAGCATGCTATCAATGGAAAGAGAATGATAATTTAACATTCATTTTTATTTTTCAGAAATGATAACAAATTTTCTATATGGTAAATGGAAAAAAGGAGCCTTTATAGAGTAAGTAAAAGCTACAGTTTGCAGCTGAGAACAATGATTCAGAGAGGAGGTCGGCCTGCTCAAATCAAGTTTATAAATGTATGGAATTCTTTGTTATGATTGTGAGAGTAGTAAGAAAATCATAGAGGCTGAATAATAGAGTAGTCACATAAGAGTTTCCAGAAAAATGTAAAAAGCATGCAAGTTTCAGATGAAACCTTCAAGTTTGCTCATGAATCACAAATACCCAGATGGAAATTGTTAAAGCCACGGCCAGAGACAGTAAAGAAGTACACACAAAGAAGTTAATGAAGAGCATTCAGAAAATTCTTTCTGCTAAACTAAAAATATTTGTATTCTATTGTTCTGGGTTGAGCCCAGTTTTGGAGAAAATACAGAAAAAGAAGAAAACTCTCGACCAAGCTTCAAAACAAGTGCAAAATGAAGACAAAGTGAGTGTGGCCAAAATTTTATGAAGGCCATTACAGAGAGTACAAGGAATATGCATGTGAATATTAAAAAAAAAAAAAAAAAACTCGAGCCCAATATTCATCATGGCGGCCATGAAAATAAAAAAGAATGAATGAACACTTACCCACAAAGTTTGTTGTGTAAATTAGTTCCAATCATGAGTGTCTTCCAACAGAAAAAAGTTCGAGCTGGTGTCATACAATGGCGGCCTCAGAGCAATTGACGACACAAAATATATCAGAAAATATCACATAGCCATGGTCTTTTGGCCAGTTTTTGTTTTTCTTTAAAACACAGTAAAAGCCATGATAAATGTTCACAATCAGCTTACCATTGTCACAAAGAGGAGGTCGGCCAAGTTTAAAGTGAAAATATCAAGAAATCTCAAGCTCTGAACTAGAAACCTAATAGGCATGGTGGCGCACTGAAGGAGCCTTCTCTAAACTCAAGTCAAAATGAAAAATGATTAAGAGTTAGGGTTCGATGTTATTTGCTTGCCCAAAGTTGACATGACTTTGATTTTTTCCTCATGATTTTAACAAAATCATTATGTCTTTCTTTGCCCGTGTTTGGACTCTTAAGTCAAGTCGACTTATATGCATGATGGTCAACTATTGTCAAATGTTTATAATATGCATGGTGGTCGGCTTGTGTTTATTGAATGGTGAATTCATATTTAAAATATATGCTAAGTGTATTGTATGAAGTCGTGAGATGGGAGTTAGCTTTCAGATCTGACATTATTCCTATCTTTTATTTGCATTATTCAATGTAAGGTAATTAATTAAATGATTGTCTATAAGTCATTTAATTAATTTAGTCATCTTAAAATGCAAATAAAAGACATTATGTGAAGTTAAGTTGTAACTATAACTTCAAATTGGAGAGCATGCATAATACAAGGATGGAGTTTCAGTTATCATGGGTGAGTTGACAAGAACGAGGCAGTTTTTGCATGCTTGGACTCACTGTCTACAGATTTCCAGTTCAGTTCGAGCTATTTTTTAGTTGTACACATTGTGACTGCAAGTTTGAGATTGAGTTCACTCATTTTTGCATGAGTTTGAGCTCTTCTTTTGGAGATTTTTTATTTTGCTCGGGATTTGCCTTGGAGTTATCATTTTTATACTGAAAATGACTTTCAATTTCATTTTCATGCACTTTGGAGTTTCCTCTCATTGTATATATTGGAAAAAGTTAATTTTTTTCCTCTAGTTCTTGTTTTTTGCCTTTGCGGTATGCAAAGAAGACTATCTTGTAACTCAGAATTTTAGATTTAATATAGTTTTATAGCTTTACAGGTTACATAAGTTATCATTTCTGCAAAGGTTTTCCTTCATGATATTAATTGAAATACAGTTCACCTTTCCAATTTCAGGTGTTTTGTATGGTTTAAATAATTTGATACAATTTTGATGAGTTTCATTTTCGAAACCTTCAAATTTGTGTCTTGTTTATGCATGCATATATACATTTGCAGTTCGTCACAGGTCGTTAATTGTGCTCAAAAGTTGTTTTCTTTTTCCTCTAATTTGTGAAAACTCAGTTTTCCTTAATAGGGAAAAAATACATACAACCTTTTAATGAATTATTAATGTGTTCAAAGTGCTCAAATTGGATTGTGTTAACAAATTTTCTTGAGGGTATAATTTGTGAATCATTTTGCAAGTTTACCATCATTTAGGTGCATCACCGAGTTTTCATTTTTGGTTTATGTATTCAGTTCAATCCTTCTTACCCTTTTCTCAAAACAAATAATTCAAGTACCTAATTGATCATCATTTAGGAACCAACCTAGAATCTGGAGGTCTATCTTCGCCATAGGAATACCCACAGCCTGAAGATAGTTCCCATGTTTCAACAGATTGCTGAATTTAGTCATTCAAGCATTCAGGTGCAATTTGTTTGATAACAATAATAGATAGTAAAAAGTTGCTAGTAATAAATGTATTTAATGTGGAGTGACTAGGGTTGGTGTGAGACATATTTAGTTTCTATTTGATCAAAACTGATCTCATTCGAAGGATATCAAGTGTATACAAGTGCTAAGAAAGAGAAGAAGAATTTCAGTGCATTGTGTGTAAAACCTAATAGTAGTTTTCATAGGTATTTATATGGTTTTACTTGTAAAAACCTAGTATTAGAAAGTGGTACCATGACTACACCAAATTTCATTGATGATGTTGAGAGGCCAAGGCCCAAGTACAAGAAGTTTCCATTCAAAGTGATGTAGGTGGAAAAAGATGGTGCATTTTTAAAAGTCCCAGTGGATGTGAATTTTGAGGATATAAGGATTTACATCCATGTGCAGTTGAATGAGATCAAACATACCTCTTCTTTTGAAATGGTCTGACTTGAGTTGCTTAACAAGAATAGAGTATACAAGCCAAAGTATGCAAATATTGTTGCAAAAGGGTTGGACATCTAGAGAGATTTTATAGACTTCTATGAAAGCAAGGAATGGGTAAGAATTATCTTGAGCCACATTCATGGGGATTTCATTTGGCTTGACAAACCTTATATGATAAAAAAGGATAAAATTAGGGAAATTACTAGTCTTTGTGCTTCTAGACCAATCCCAATGCTAAAATATGTGAAAAATGAAATGGTTATGGAGATCACCGATGCTAAATTTGATAAGAGATCCCTAATAGTTAATGATATCATTGATCCTAGTGTTTGGTATGCTTCAATGGGGATTACATATAAGATATACTTCACAAATAGAGAGGGTTCAACCACCACCACTGTAATTCACACTACACATCAAATGGTAAAAGAAGGTGCCAAATTTGATCTATGTGAGTTGTTAAGAGAGTAGTTAATGGAGAACCTAAGGAAAACAAAAGAAACCAATTATAATTTCAGGTTTGGTTCTTTGAATATTATATACCTTAATTTCCTCTTTTTGAATGAGTTACCTAGTTTTAAGGGTAAAATATGGGACAAATTCACTCTGGTAGCAACAAATATTACACAACATATGAAAAATTTTCAGAATGAGCAAGATTTCACTACTTTTATTGGGGATTTTTCAAGAATTTGCAAAATGAGATGCAAAGCAGATATAGGATACCATCTAGTTTAGTCTGGAAGTATGAAAATAAGATAACTTTTATGGTAAACAAGGATCATTGTTTTATGGAAGTAGTGGAACCTAGAACCTCATGGATATCTGAGTTGCCCTATGAGGTTGAGAATAAATTTGTACAAGGTTATGTAGATATTTTGTTGTCAAAACCAAAGGATCCCAAGGTAAAAATATTTGGAACATATAGAGAAATCATGCATGAAATTTACCAAAAGGAGAGAGAGGAAGCCACTAAAAAGGAAGTGGAAAAGGTTCTTAAGGAGATAGGTGCTCCATGCTACTCAAAAATAAAAGATAAAGATGAGCTTCACAAGATTTTGGGTACTTCCTCAAAGACTATGTTAGATATCCCTATGGAGGTTTCCATTGTCAAATTTTCTCTTTCAGAAGCTAATCAAGTTCCAAGGAGATTAAGTAGATTTTCCTTTGTTGTTGCATCTATTATGTAGCCCTCTAATTCCACACAAACATCTAGTAGTAAAAGGAAAGCTACATTTGCAACTCCTCTAGAGGCCACTAAAGTTGGACATGCCAGGCCTAAATTAAAGTCAAACAAAGAGAAGACAAATGAGGAAGAATCAAATGATGTTGAAGAAGTTGAAAAAGAAGATATCTCCTTGTAAAAGAAGAAAGGGAAGAATATTGCAAAAGAGGATGATGAGTAAACCCCTCTGGTTACACATGAACCACTTGATTTTGGGGCCATCTTGAGTGGAATTGTTGAGTATAGTCTATTTGATGATACAATGGAGCTACTTATGGATGTACCTCTTGAATACAAGAAAACAATTGAGAAGGCAGTCATTGAATATATGATCATCCAAAACATTCCCTTTAATAATATTATTGACAAAGCTCTAGATAGTCTAGCTAAGGCTTTGAGACTAAGAAGAGAAGAATTTATCAAGGCGGATGAAGAAATGAAACAACAAGCAATTGAAAAGGCTTGGATCTTAGTCTCTAAGGAAGATAAATAGAATATTTTCTGGAGACGAGCCAAGGAGCTCCAAACCAAAATGAGAATAGATTTGTTGATGATCCTAAATGAAAATTTCAAAAAGAAGATCCAAAATGAAATTGAAGAAACCAAAAAGGAAATCATTAATAATCTATAAAGTGAAGTTGATCCACAAGTACCTAATCTAGAAATCAGAAATCAGAAAAACACATCTGGTCAGGAAGAAGTACAAGGGCCCTCTGGATTGCAAGAAGGAGAAGGTGCCTTTAGTATGCATGAAGTACAAATTGTATCTAGTATGCAAATAAAAAAAAAAGAAGAATAGAAAGAGTTGGATGAAAAGATAGCCAAAATCCTTGAAGAAATGAAGATGGTTGAGGTGACTTCTTAAGATCATCTGGATGTCAATATTTTGCAAGATGTACCTGATGTGTCTACTCAAGACATAGATATATCAGTTTTTGAATGTAATGTGATAAATGGTGATGAAAAAGAAAAAGATGATAATAAAAATGAGGAGACTACTCCTCCAGTGAATACTAATGCACAAGGTGTAGGAAGTCAAGGTGAAGTCGGTGTCCCTCTTTCGGGACATAATGTTGCTCCTCTAAAGAACTCATGAAATAATGTGATAGTTTAGGATGTGAAAGAGAAGATAGTTGAGAAGCAAGATGCTTTTGTGGAAATAGGTCATATTTCTTCTTTTTCAGACTCTTTTAAGGATTTACTTAGAATGCATATGTAGTTTCAACCTGTGGTAACACCTCAACTTCTACAAATTTCCACCCTTGAGGGAAAGGTTGATTTATCTAACATTTCTCCCCTCCAAAGCTACAACTTGGAGACACTCTTCATGCTTCTGCAACAAAGGAGATTCTACAAGATAATGTAACTTAGAAGAGTGAATTGATTCAAGATGTTGTGAAGACCATTCAGGAGGGTTCACCAGAGGTAAATATTGATGCTTCCTTGCCCCCGAAACAAAAGTTAAAATTTTAATGGATTCCTTTAAAGATCATTCTTCTCACTTGGAGCAAAAGGCAAAGCAAGAGGCCTTGATAAATATTAAAGACAAAAGGATGGCAGATGTACCGATGTGACAATACACAACAATTTGCAAGATAATATAAATATTTTTAAAGAATGTGTGGATGAAGTTACTGCTCTATATCATTTTTTAAAAAATGGCCTTCTTCCACTAAAAGCATCAAGGATCAGATAGACTCCATTGAGTCACAAATCACTCAAGTGTCCAAAATATGTGATTGGTCAAAGGATAAGGATGGGGCAACTAGAGCTCAAGTTGAAAATCCTCACTTATAGTTGCCACTGCTTCACGACCAGAGAGAAAATAAAGAAGAATCTTGGTAAGTTAAGGGAAGCAGTTAATGTGAGACTTGCTTCGATATTTAGGTTACTTGCTACAACTAAAAAGGTTAAATAAAAAATGAAGGCTCCAAGCAATGTAGAGGAGGCTGAGGATTTGTGCATATAGTTTGAATACCAAAATAATATTCTCTTCAGCAAAAGCGGACTGGGTTGCAACTTTGGCATAACTCAAAGAAATCCACAAGAATATCTTTTGGTCTAAAGTACAAAGGTATAATTAAGACAATTTTGGTCTTTGTATAAATTTTTGCAGACAATTGCAACATCATTCTTTGCTTTTGTTGAAAAAATTCTATATATAGCATTAGTTTTGAGGCATCTCCATCTCAAGGAGAGTATTGATTGAAGAAATCATACAATAAGGGGGATTTTCTATATTTTTTGGGTTGATTCCTTTTTCCCTTGATTTCAAAGGGGGAGATAATACTTGTAGATATATGGGTGTTGCCATCAATGACAAAGGGGGAGATTGTTGGCAATAAGTGTTGCCATTGATGTCAACCCAAGATGTTTTGTCATTGATGCCAAAAGTGTATGCTAAAGAATGTATAATACTCTGGAGATAATGGAAGTGCAGAGATATCTATTGGTACTGTCAACAGTGTAGTATGAGGTTGAAATGGTATTCAATTTTATGACTAAGTATGTTGTGGAGGATGAAACACAAGTTCTGATATGTTTATAGTGTGCCTACCTTGATATTATTCCAAGTTTGTGTACCACATATTGAGATAAGTTGTAGAAGATTGGCTAAGGCATTTACAGTATATACTATAAGGCAAAGTCGTAGTATTTTGGTCTACATCCCTCCATAGTCCAAGTTTTTGTCTTGTAGTTAAGAAGATAAGAAGGATAAGATGTGAAGGTGTTATATCCAAGAGTTCATGTTATGAAAACTTCTATAAGGAAAGTTATAGGTGGTAGTTTTTTATTTGTGTTTTGGAAGTATAAAGAGTTGGTGAGGGATGATTGGAATGCCTTGCATTCCTCCGATGAGATAGATATGATTGTGTGGACTTGGGGATATGTTCACAAAGTTATATGGATTCTTCCTTGCAAGTCTCAAGTTTTTTTATGGTTCACAAGATCAGTTTTCATATGACAAGGTTGTATAGTGGTTTCAAGATGCTTTGTTTCATTAGTCTAATATATTTCTCCTCATGTGCCAACATATGATGATTAGGTTCTTTAGGAGAATATTGAGGAGATATTGTGCATGGAATACATTTCTCTAATCTTGGTCCATGTGTTGTTTTTGGTCTCTCCCTGATGGTGTCAAGATGAATAGTTGGTAGTTTTGGTAGTGTTGTCATTATTTGGGTTGATAGACTTGTTTCCTTCATTTGCGATTGATCCTGATTAATCAATATTGTTTTAAAAATGTGTCATGATGTGTTTGGGTTCTGTAATGTCATGTATTGATTCCTAATTATTTTTCTTGCAATTATTATGTTTGGAGCCTACCAATGTTTCTTCTGAAAGTTATCTTGGAGTTGACCTAATTAAGTTTTTGAGTTGTTGTGGAGGATATATATAGAAGATCAAATCCATTTTTGAAGGTGTTGAAGGTGAAGGAATTGTAACTGAGTAGTATGTCAAAGATGAAGTGTGTGAAGTTAGTGTGAAGGGATAATTGTGTGAAAAAGGGACCGCAATATCAACATATGTTGGATGCTTATTCATAGCAGCTTATATTCATATTTCTCGTTATAATTTTCATGTATCCTAATCTAAGATAGTGAGTCTCATTAGGTCCCTTGTATCTTTCCCTAAGGTTGTACACCTTAGTTTGCAAGTCCACTGGCAGTGAGCCTAAGACAATATTGTAATCTTTATAAGTAGTGAGATTTATGTGAGTTAACTCTCATTGTGGTTTTTCCCTCATTGGGTTTTCCACGTAAAAAAACTCGGTGTCCTTGTGTGGTGCATGATTTATTTTTTACTCTTTTTTTAGTTTATGTGATGTGATGTTTTAATGTACAAATAGGAATGATTAAGTTTTAATATGTGTTGATTTACCCCCCCCCCCTCTCAGCACTTCGTTGTGTTCAACACATCCAAATTTTCTACTCCAAAAGCTTCCTCCACTTCTAAATCCCCTCACCCCCATCTAAGAATATTCCATCCCGAAAGTCTATTTTGGGTCCACATGCCCAAAAATCCATTATCCTAAGTCCTCTATCATTTCCTAAATTCATTTTTGGTTTTGATATACCAAAATCCATCATCACAACTCCTCCATCTATATTTCCCAATCCATAATCCACTTCTAACCCAGAACTTCAACCTCCATCATCAGGTGTGCAAATGTTGGTCCTAGTTCCCCTCAAACCCATGACATTATCCCACCCCCTATCACCCATTCCTTTCATATCACATCCACTATCCAACATATCTCCCCCATGACATCCTTTTCTTCCATGCCTTCACATAATCCACCTATCCACCATCCAACCTACATTTAAATGTGTTTCCATTGGCAATATTCTCCTCATACCAACTCTAATGGAACTATGTATCTCCTTTGGAGAAGCCTACTTATAATTCAAGAAGGTTTATACTAACATCTAATAGTCATTAAAAATAGGTTTCTATCACCTTGGTATAGAAATAGATGATTAAGTCCTTTCTACATCTCGCTATCCCCACCCACTATCTTCCCAATCCACTTATATTTTATCCAAATCCTTATCTTTCATCATTATCTACCTCTATCCATCCTATATTAAAAATCAAATATGAAAAAAAAATTAAAGAGAAGAAACAAAAATTAAAGAGAAATAATACATCTAATGGTGAAATCCACTTCCTCTAGTGCCTTGGGGAAGTACCATGATGAAAATTTGGTAAGTTCAAGAGTCAAGGAAATCCACCCACCCACTAACACTCTACACTTGAGGGCAAGCTTCATCCACTCCATCCTATCTCTTCCATCCCATCTAATTATCCATTATATTCACATCCACATATCATATCCCATCCTTTCCAATCTCTCCACCCTCCTTTCAATCTTGATAAGAACAAGGGAAAACTATCCCAACATGCTTTGGAGTTCATCCCTCTTGCATATCATACACCTCATAATATTTTACTACCTTTAACCATCAAGTTATTTGCCCACCTTCTCAGCCCCCAACCTCATCTTGTCTCATCCTAGTTTCACTCCACATTTTATATTATTAGAGTTGTGGAATAACTCACCACTAACCATGCCAAATGTTGGGAAAAGTTCATTTACCATTCCTCCAATCCTTCTATCCTATCCATCTATGATATAGATACTCTCTATGCCCACACTTCTTCCATTCAACCATAAAAGCACCACCATATCCCCTATCCTCTCTCCAACATCATCATATCATACATTTCCACAACCATCCCAATGCCTCATCATAGACGATATGCCTTGAGCAGGCCATGTTATTCCTATACATCATAGTCCTTGAAGATCCCATATCAATCCTATCATCCTCCATCATGAATCCTCCATATATTTCCACCCATTATCAACAATCCCTTTATCTCACCTCATCATATCATCTTATATTCCCATGTCCCTATACTTGCCCTTTTTCCTTGCCATTGGTATCAAGCTATAGGCTAACTCAGTGTAATCCAATGAAATCCCTCTCATTAGTCCAACACTCCTAAAAATCCAAAAAATGAAAGAAAATATTAGTCCACACATTCTTAGTAAGAAATATAAGAAAATTGTCCAATCACATCCATTGGTCTTGTTCCTAACATTTTTGAAAGCCTTGATAAAATTTTAATCATCATCATTAGGATATATTATTCCTAATCCTTGTGTTATTATCATGATATATTGTTCCCACATTAACAACTTTGTCCATCATCAATCAATCAATCTTTGATTTTTGAGATTGATTGAGGAAACATCATGTTTTTCTTTGTATTATTTTATGCATACTTGCTTTCTTGGCACACTAGGTATGTCAAAGATGTGCAAATTCAAATGAAAACGTGTATAAACAAGATTAAGTAATCTAATTCATTTATTTACACCTATATGCAACACTCTAATTGAGCATAAGGATTAGTTTAAAGCATTGATAAAAACATAAACAATGCTCCCCAATACAAACCCTTGTTGCACTAAGTCATGGTGATTGTGCTCCAAGATGATGGATGATGATTGAGAGTGCCAATACCAAAAAAATAACATTGTGTGAGGCTTCTTTCCTATTTTTATGGATTGATTTGATGCTAATTTATATATTTTTGGATGAAGGGCTCTCATTGCTTGAATGGCTTGGGATGATGAGGAGAGGACAAGTGTCTCCATGAGGTTGGTGGATATGGAGGAGTCTAAGATATAAGAGAAATAAATGGTTGAGAATTCCCTTGGGAGAAGTGGATGGATAATATTGGAAGGGTACCTTAAGATACATTTTGACCCATGTGATGTGTACCAAGACCCATACCCTATGTAGAAAGACCCATACCTTGTGTACAAGGACTCGCGCCTATCTACACTTTTGGAGGATGTGTAAGGTTTGAATGGATTGATAAAGTCTATGGATGTGAAAATGGGGAATAGTGAGCTAATTATTTTTAGCCAACTTAATGAAAAGTGGAGAAATATAAGAGAATTAAATAAATAGGGTATATTTATTTAATTTTTGGGATGGGGATGAGGGACTTAAATAGTTAAATATTTTGATTTATTTATCAAAAGTTGGAATATAGAAGAGGGTGATAAATGATTAAATTCTAGGTGTGATGTGGGGAAAAGGGATCTAGGGTCTAAATCACATGGGAAAAGACTAAAATTGATCTCAAACACCCACTTGGTTACTAACCTCAATGGAAGAGCTAGAATGGTGGATCAGTGTTTTAATCCTTTGGATGTGTGTGATGATATGATTAATTGATTGTTAATTGATTTAAATTGATAATGCAAAGATGTACCTAGGTTAACTATGAAAGTACAATAAATTGATATTATTTCTAGAAAGTACAAAACTAAAAGACAAAAATAGAGTTCAAAATAGTTGAGGGCAAGCATAAAGGAACCTGACATGTGAATTTGAGCTTAAAATAGCTAGATAGGGGTGTTGGATGCCCTAGACTTGGAAGAAAATACTCAGAATTAGGTGTTAGACTCTTGTTTCCTTCTGTTTGTAGGTTCTTCTTCTCTGGACTTAGTGTCAAAACTTCATCTATGGTTGATAAAATCCACTTTCCCTAATTTGTTGACTTTTAGGGCTTGAATGCTTGAATGAACAATTAGGTATTCAATGCTCTCCAATTTCGCTTTAGGTCTGTAACCTACATGCAAGGAAGAGGGGAAAGGGTTGTATGGTATAGGGGCTTGCCTAAGTTAAACCCTGTTTTGGTATTTATACATCCACAATGACTATGATGATGTAAATGAGAGCTTACCCTCGGTTGGGCAAAGGATAAATGATAAACAAGTGACAAATTGAAAATTATTGTAACTTACCACTCAGATCTGCATTCCTTGATGGAATGAATTTAGTGTACTCATTACCTTCAAGGAGAAATCAAGGAATGAATTTAGTGTACTCATTACCTTCAAGGAGAAATTTATGCTTGATTTGGGGTACTGCAAGTGTTAGTACTCACAAAATAAATAGACATGAAACATAAAGAAACTCACATGAAAATATGATGCATTGCTAACATGATGCATTACTAATATGATGCATTGCTAACATGATGCTTGACTGAAATAATGTTGCTATAGTTTTGCTAATTTTTCTCTTGACTGCTTAATTGCTCAATTTAAAATGCCAATATTGCTTCTCAAAGTTTCTAGGCTTTCAAATGATGAAAAAGAATTGTATTTATATGTAATTCTTTAATTTCACGCAAATTAATTATCAATAGCCAACAAATGACTTTGGATTTCTAAATGTCAAAATGCCAACACCAACATATTTTAAATTGATCCAAAATGGATTGGACAAGGGTGTTGGGCGCCCTAGCCCAAACCTATTATTTTGGGGCCTTAAGTATCAATAAATGAATATTAAATCCTTATTCCCAATTCAACCTCTGATTTTTTGAAGACTATTATGAAATGGTCAAATTAAATGCACAGTTGGGTCCAAGAACATGAGGGGGAGCTAAACCTAGTGTGAAATTGGCAAGGGTGACAATTTATGATGCTACACTAGGAATAGGGTTGGGAAAATAATGATGAATAGTGATTTTATTAATTTAAATAATTAAATATTATTTAATTAATAATTGGATGAAAATTGAATACTTAATTTTGAATATTAGGGATTTTTTCAATTAATTATAGAGGGAATAGTTGAGTGATGCCCTAGGATGAGGATGAGGGATGTTAATGTTCTTAAATTCTCCCTAACTCCTAGCCAAGGGGGGGAGAAAGCATACTCTCATAGTAGTATTAATGGTTGGGTGGGCATAGTTTTCTCAAACTCAAGATAGTGCTTTCTATAATGACAAATTGAGTTGAGTTATTTTATTCCCCTCTCCTTGCCATTAGAAATAATAAAGTTGTATCCGATCAGATTGTATATACATATTACCTTGATTGATTCAATGGGGTGAATATGGTACCAAACATTCAGTTGTCCAACCCTACAACACTATTCCTTTACCCTCAAGCACTCAAAGCATATGCCAAAAAAATTGTGATATCACACCTCATTACTACCCCTTAAAACAACTACTAAAGAATGACATTCATCTTCTTCACATTATAATGCATTGCATAAGGTGCATGGTGCACCTTAGATAACACAATAGTGCAGTCTCTACCTAAACCTCTTAATACTATGGATCCTTTAAAAGATACCTAAGAATGGGACCTTGAAAATCCATGCTAAGAGACAAAACTGAGATATCATGCCACCTCATGCATAAGGTATCTATGAGAATATTATCTTCCCCTTTAAGATAATAAGTAGTAAAGTCATATTCACATAAAAGAATTATCCATTGATACTAATGCATGTCCAAGTTTAATTGTGTGAAAATATACTAAAGGCTTTTTGATTAATATACAACTCAAATTAACTTCACAAAAGGAAATGTCTCCAAAACTCAACCAAATGGATAACTTCTAGAAACTCGAGATCATGGGTAGGGTAATTAAGCTCATGGTATTTGAGCTTCCATAATTCATAAGTAATCATGTGGTTTTCCTGCATAAGGACAAACCCTAACCCATCCATGAAACATCAATAAAATCCATAATATTTATTGTAGGATTGCACACTACAAGGACTGGTGCTAGTCATCCTCTTTTTGGGAACCTAAAAGGATTTATCACACTAATATAACCACATAAACATATTCACTTTCTATTTAATAAAATTAATGGGATGCACCTCTCTCAAGAAGTGCATAAAAAATCAATAGAAGTAACATGCTAAGCCCATGAAATTATGAAACTTAGAAATATTTACTTGTTTAGGCATATCCAAAATAGTATAAATCTTAAAGGGATGTAATGAGATAGCCTCTCTAAATATAACATGTCTTGAGTACTTCACCTTAGACTAAAAAAACTCACACTTCATCAAGTTACCATAAAAAATGGTTCTTGCACTTACACTACAAAACTTGGTGCAAGTGGATCTCATCCTCCTCCATTATCCTTAAATAGATCAAAATTTCATCAAGGAACTGTATAGGAGTGAATTTTCACCCCTTATGCAAATTCCCCTTTTTGCCTTCTCCACTTTAGAAAACCAAGTTCAGAGGTTTAATTCCACATAAGCCCACTGCTTGCATCCCACTTGGCACTTGTTTTAAGCATCGGTGGAAGCGTTTCTATTGGGGATGCCCACGCGATGCATAGACATCCGCGTGACGCACTTACGTCCCTAGCAGATTCCTGCGGCTAAACCTGCAAAGGCGTTACACTTCTTATTAGGGGTCAAGTTGTAACACCCCCTTCGGCCAACTGACCTGAATATGGCCATTTTTCTTCATTCTCCTTCATATTCACTCCTTCAATAAGCATTTGGGATCTTCTTCACAGCCTCAAGCATTCAATTTCGCACTCTCGCACTCACTCTCAAGCATTCTAGCAACACCCTTGCACCTCATTGTAGCAAATACATCACTCCATCACTTCGGTAGAGCAAGCTGGGAACAAACACCATTGTAGTAGAGGCTTGAGTACTCTCATTTCTCCCCCAAGTACCCTTGAGTGCTCTTGTTGGAGGTGGTAAACTCCCTTTCCTCTCCTTTATCACTTGGTTGAGTAAGCACCTTTAGTGTTTTGTAGTGCTTTAATGCTCTTTACTACTTTGTTTTCTTCATATCGCTTTCTGGCTGTCCATGGAGGTGGAAACACCTAAACAAGGGTCTAACTGAGGTAGGCCCCTATACAACCACCCAACATTTTCCTCTTTTTGTGTGTAGGTATACATTCTTTACAGAGCTAGCAGGTAAATAAGCTCTTCTACAAAATCATCTTCATCACTCTAGCTTTGGTATATTTGCTTGATCACATTCATTTGTACTTCTCATATTTCATAGTGTTGTTTTCTTCTTTTAGAAGTCGCTAGCTAGGTTGCTAGCTTGTTTTTTGATAGTTCATGTTGTACTTTCAGTCCTTTGGTCATACAGACGCCAGCGCACCATAGTGTCGTCTCAGAATTGAGCTCTCATCCTCGGACAAAGAGCTATCAGAGATACAGTATTGAGCTCGAAAACCAGCTCGCCTAACCTCATTTCAAATCTTGGGATTACAGAGTGGTTGCAAGACTTTATAGTCCTTATCATTCTCATTCTCATATCCTAACACCCGGTTTAGCTGAGGTAAGTTAGCGTAGCCTTCCGCATCTTGGCCCTCCGTGACTTGGGGCCTTGCACATGGTGGTCCCCCTCTCTTACATTTTTGGTGAACTTGACTTGAACCAACATCTATTCATCCATTGGCATTGAGACATCTCTTGTGTACCTTGTGACTATTATGTTCCTGAGTGTTGTGAAGGTTTATGAGCATCACAACCCAATCCACAACTTATGGGTATATCATTAGGAGAAGTATATGACACCTCCTGATGGAAATGATGAAAGTCTCTATTGGGTTATCTATAAGCCTTTTATCTGGTCTTGTCGTTAGTGTGGCCGCGCAAGAGCAATTGTCGAGGAACGAGATGGGATTTGTTGATGAAACCAATCATGTTCCCACTCCCCCTATCTCTCCTACACGTCATCGATAGACAAGTATGAGGTCGTTCAGATCCTTGCAGAATATGTCTCCGCCTTTGCTAAAGGGTTGGGAAACTTAGAAAATCACTTGGAAAGAAATCTGAAGATGGCTAGAGCCACTCTGGTTGTTAGGGAGTTAAAACATATGATGGACCAAGATTGAACAGGCATAGATCTTCTTACTAGCCTCCTCGATCTCACTAAAGCATGTGCTCCTTCGAACAATCCTAGCTTTGTACAAGGAGCCGCTTTCAAAGAGCATGAGCAACAGTTAGGAGTATTGATGCCTCCCACGTCTGTTTACATGGCCAACACAATCCCCTCTATCAATATCCCTTCTATCTTCGAACAACTCGAAACTATCAAAGTAAACAGGGTCCCTTTGGGCTTTAGCTTCACCCCCCTATCACCTCTAGTGGTGGAGGCTTTGGCAGGATGAGTGGTGGTGGCTTTGGTAGTGGTGGTGGATTCAAAAGTGGAGTTGGTGCTAGTGGAGGTGGTTCTGGTGGAGGTCATGATGGTGGCTCCGGCGGAGGCCCTATCGATGGCGATGGCTCCAGTAGTGGTTTTGGTAGAGGTCACACCAGTGGCGGTTTTGGAGGGGTTTTGACAGTGGGTCTGGAGGAGGTTCCTTTGGCCCTCTATCTTCTAATGACCCCATTTTGAGCACTCTTCTTCAAAACATGGGTAAGATGTAGAGCCAGTTAGCGAATCTTTCCCAAGCCTCTGCTCAGCCTATCTTCCAGCCCTTCTTCCAACATAGTCCATTTTCGGTTGTGATCTTAAACACTCCCTTCCCTCAAGGAATATAGGTTCCTAAGTTTGAAAAGTATGGCGGTAAAGGTGATCCACAGACACATGTGTCTGCCTTTAATGGCCTGTGCACGAACTTCTTCCACCACGATGCATTGATGGCCAAACTGTTTCCCCGATCTCTCAAGGACACAGTACTCAAGTGGTACTATTCCTTGCCTGACAATTCCATTTTCTCTTTCAACCAACTCGTAAATCAAGTCCTTAGACAATTTCAAGCAAACATCAGGCCAAAGATGACCTTTTCGAATGTCGTCCGATGTAAACAAGGAGATAATGAAAAAATCATTGATTTTATAACGCGTTATCAAGCACTTCTTTCACAAATCTCGTATCAATTGCCTAATTTCGACGTACAAAAGGTATTCATAGGGAACTTACAAAGGCTTTAGCAAGAGAAGTTCACCCTTATGAAGTACCCTTCTTTCACACACTTGTGTGCAACCTTACGAGAGTACCAACAAACGGTTGTTCAGTTTGAGGGATCCTCCTCGCGCTCCCATTCTAAGGGAAAGTCCATCGTATCAATCTATGGGAAAGGTAAGGCCGTTAAAAATGTAGTTGTCATTGTTGATAACAATGGCCTCAGGCATAACCGAAAATTCATGAAGTTATTAGAATCTTATTCTTCTATCTTGCAGAAGCAGTTGAAGGATAAGATCGTAACTTTGTCGAATCCAAAGCTTGTTAAGGAGCCTTACATATGATGAAAACACCTATTGTCAATACCATCGGGTTAATGGGAATGATATTGAATGTTGTATGCAGTTGCGTCATGAGATACAAAACCGCATCGAGGACGGTAGCATTCACCTCAATGGGAGTAAACAAAATGCTAACAAATTAGTAGCGAAAGCTAATAGTGAATTGCAGATATACATAGACCCGTTTCCATCACACTCTGCTAACATGATTGTAGATCCCATTGATTCTGCTACTCAATCTAGGGCCTCTATTAACATGGTCACGGTAACTTCCACTGCTCTACCTGCACCCGGTTCGTCAGACATTACATTCACATCACAAGATTCACCCTTAAACAATAAACCCTTGCCTCTCTACATTCTTGCTCACATCAATGGTAACATTGTGACAGGGGTCTTGGTAGACCCTGTGAGCCGCGTGAATGTTATCACAGAAGAAACATTAGTACTAAATTCATTACAAAAGGAAGAATATGAAGAGGCAAAATCTACCATTCGTACACACGATGGTATGTGCCTTAAACCTTACAGCTTGATAACTTTGTCTGTTTTGGTTGGACCCAGGGCTATTAACACAGTTTTCAATGTTATCCTATAGTCAGATCTGTTCAGGCTTAAGTCAGGCATACCTTGGTTAGCTTCCATGAATGAAATCGCCTCTGTTACTCATAAGTGTTTAAAATTCTCCCATGAAGGTGTCGTGCATGTAGTGCATGGCACTGGATATCAAACCTTGGTGTCCCGTGGTGGATATCTGTTGGATCACTTTTGGCCCTCCCCAGTTGGTTCACTTCCTCTGAGAACATATCTACTTTACAAGAATTATGTAAAGTATAAAACTAGGGGCCAAGGACAACCGAAGTTGACCCTTCCCATAATAAAACAATCGGTTGCCTCCTCTTCCCGAGAGGAGAAGGAGAAGCTTGTACCGACTGTTCTCTCTTCCTAGAAAGGAAAAGAGAAGTCCACACCGGTTCCCTCTCCTCCTTGTAAAGGTAAAGAGAAGGTTTCCTTCTCTCAGACTGCCCCGTCCTCTCCCCTTTCTTGGGAAGAGTTTTGGATGAGTCAGCCTAGTGGCTATCTACTAAGCCCAATGATTCCTCCTTAGCATAGGCCTAAGCTTAGGATCACAAATCTCCCTAATGAATACCCCGAACTGTGGTACTACTTATACGGTAGAAAGAAAGGTTCCCCAAGGGAATTTGATCCGTGACCTACTACCGCTCCTGCTCCTAAGGCATCGAACGGGAAAAGGCCCGTTGTCGAGGCTCTTGAGCTAACTCCCCCTATTGCTCCTCAACTTGTTCCTCCTGCTCCCATTCATGAATCCGTTCCTCTGCCATAAAAGACTATAGTGGATGTTCTCATGGTTAAGCAGGAACCTTTTGTTCCTTCACATCCTCCAACTCAAAGAGTCATAGAAACTGCCTTGAGCATGAGCGCAAGTGCTGGCAAAAGGCTCTCTTAGCTGAGCAGGCTGCCTCACAAAGGAAGGAGGAAGAAGTGAATTCCCCTACTTTAGGGCTTCGTGTAGTGTCGCCCTCCTCCCTTCCTTCTGCTTCTCTTCAATTTAGTCCTGCACCACTTCCGGATTTTCTTGCAAGTATGAATGCGCCTAACCCTAAGGGGGTACAAGTGCTCATCGCTCCTTCAGTGGAGCTGCCTTTGTTGATGTTCGCTCTGGATATCTAGCCTTTCCCAAAGCCCATGGATATGATTAATACTTCAATTGTATATGTTGTGGTTCTTTCCTCCTCTTCCTTCGCACCTTTAGCCTCATTTGTGGGGAGTTCATCTCCTCCAACGAAGAAAAAGGTGGAGGGTGGTTCTTCTAGCAACAAAGGATGTAATAGGAGTCTGCCTTCTCCGCAAGGTGGCCCTGCATTGACTTGTTTTGTCTTGGTGACAGAACCAGTCCTGGCTTCCCCTGAGTTTGTCACCACTTCTGAGTCATTTGGTGAGCCTAGCAGTGAACCTTGGGCACAACCTACCTCGTCCACTGAAGTTAGACACGACACTCCTATGGGCTGCATGTTTAACTCTGTAGATGAAGTCCCAGCCTTGTCAGCGATCTTCGCGAAGTCGCTAACCTTAGATCCACAAGAGGTCGGTGAAGAGGACCTTGCAGGGCCTTCTTCCTTGGCCCTTGTTGCGGGAGGGTCAGATGCATCCCACCACTGCAGGCTCATCCTCCTTCCCCTTATGATGACCTAGAGTGGGAAGCAGATGACCTCTTGATCGATCAGTGTTTGGAGGAGACCACTTCTTGATCTTTTGTGTGTGTGTGCATTGTGATGTGTTCCCCTATGATCGTACTATGTGTGCTTGGCTGACGCTTGTCCCCCCTGTTGGTGCTTGGATACAAGCATGGTTTTTGTGTCATAAACCTTCTTCTATTTGTATCATCATTCTTCCATGTTTTTGCTTGATCTTCGATAAATTGGGGACGATGCAAAGTGTTGGGGGCATTTAGGATTCCCTTCCATGTTGACCCAATTTTTTATTTTTACTTTGTTTTCCATGCATTCTTCCTGATTTGGTTGGGGATTGATGACCTTTCGCCTTGCACTGTGGTTACCTATTATTCATATGAGCTTAAATAGATTTGACCTCGCTAAACCAGATCCCCTTGCACCCTTTGTTTGTGTTGTTTTCTCTTTTGCTTTCTCTTTATCTTTATCTCTTCTTTGTTTGAGTTGTCCCTCACATGTGTGACAATGCCTTTCTTTAACACTTCAATTTTTAGAAAATGCATTCGTTACCAACAGATCTTTCTCAAAAATCCTTGCAAACCTTCCTTTAGAATCACATTCGCAACTTAGAACCCTAACATAACATGTTTCCTTCATCACGGGTTCGTAAAGAAAGGACTTGGAAAACTTCCTTCGAAGCGGGAACAACTTTGACCTTCCCCTCACATGGGGGCATATTCTTCCTTTTGAATTCCTTGATGAAGTGGACATCTTTCAAAGGATCCCTTGATGATGGATTGATTCAAGAAAGAAAACATCTACTTTCAAATCGTAAATCCATTGAGTGGACCCTCTTCTTCACGACTATCTACTTACTTGCCTACGTGGTTGCTTCTTGACTCTGCGGAGTCCACTTTCTTGGGTTTCCTCCATGCTAGAGTTTTTGGGGGACACCTTCCTTGTAGGTCTATGGGCCTGTAAGGCGCTTGCTTCATGGGTATCCTCCATGCTAGAGTTTTTGGGTGACACCTTCCTTGCAGGTCCATGGGCCTGTAAGGTGCTTTCTTCCTTCAACTTCATAGTTCTGAGCAACTATGAAGTCCTTCACTTGTCCTGCACCTTCAAGCTTGTCAGATTGTGGTATGCTTCCTGGACGGTTCAGGTATACATTTCTAACCTTACTCCTTCCTTGATCTACTTTACTGAGCACTCATCAGTACTTGTGCTTGCTAAAGTGGGGGCAAAATGTAGAGGAGTGAATTTGCACCCCTTATGCAAATTCCACTTTTCGCCTTCTCCACTTTAGAAAACCAAGTTCAGAGGTTTAATTCCATATAAGCCTATTGATTGCATCCCACTTGGTGCTTGTTTTGAGCATTGGTGGAAGTGTTTCTATCGGGGACACTCGTGTGGTGCATAGATGTCCACGTAGCGCATTTACGTCCCTGGCAAATTCATGTGGTTGAACCTGCAGAGGTGTTACACTTCTCATTGGGGGTCAAGTTGTAATACCCCCTTTGGCCAACTGACCCGAATATGGTCATTTTTCTTCATTCTCCTTCATATTCACTCCTTCAACAAGCATTTGGGATCTTCTTCATAGCCTCAAGCATTTAATTTCACACTCTTGCACTCACTCTCAAGCATTCTAGCAGCACCCTTACACCTCATTGCAACAAATACATCACTCCATCACTTCGGCATAGCAAGTTGGGGACAAACACCATTGTAGCAAAGGCTCAAGTACACTCATTTTCTCCCACAAGCAACCTTGAGTACTCTTGGTGGAGGTGGTAAGCTCCCTTTCCTCTCCTCTATCACTTGGTTGAGTAAGCACCTTTACTATTTTGTAGTGCTTTAGTGCTCTTTACTACTTTGTTTTCTTCATCTCGCTTTCTTGGCTATCCGTGGAGGTGGAAACACCTAAACAGGGGTCTGACTAAGGCAGGCCCCCATATAGCCACCCAACATTTTCCTCTTTCTGTGTGTAGGTGTACGTGCTTTGCGAAGCTAGCTGGTGAATAGGCTCTTCTACAGAATCATCTTCGTCACTCTAGCTTTGGTATATTTGCTTTATCACATTCATTTATACTTCTCATATTTCATAGTGTTGTTTTGTTCTTTTAGAAGTTGCTAGCTAGGCTGCTAGCTTGTTTTTTGATAGTTCACATTGTACTTTTGGCCCTCTAGGCGTATGGATGCCAACACACCTGAGAGATGCCAACATGTCGCGTTGTCATCTCAGAACTGTGCTCTCATCCTCAGACAGAGAGCTATTCGAGATATAGTGTTGAGCTCGAAAACCAACTCACCTAGCCTCATTTCGAATCTCAGGATTACAGAGTGGTTACAAGAATTTATAGTCCTCATCATTCTCATCCTCATATCCTAACACCTCATTTAGCTAAGGTAAGTTAGGGAAACCTTCCACACCTTGGCCCTCTGTGACCTGGGGCCTTGCATGTGGTGGTCCCCCTCTCTTATAGGAACATAAGGATAGATTAATGTAGGTAGGTGCAAAATTCCTCTTCATGAGGCTCATGAACATGTCAACAAAGTATTTATCAACCCAAATGAAACCATCGTAAACATGTAATATCCATAATGAGTTTTAAAAAGTAGTTTTATTAATATTTTCCTCTTGAATGGAGAGCTAATAATACCTTGACTTTAAATCAATCTTAGAGAACACTTTGGTTCCCTTCATATGATCAAACAAATCATCTATGCTTGGAAAGGGATATAAACTATTTTCCACACCTTGTTCAACTATTGGTAATTGATGCATGCAAACAAAGAGATCCATCCTTCTTCATGAATATTATTGGTGCACCCCAAAGAGATACGCAAGGAAAAAATTTCCCTTCTCTAGTAACTCTTCCAACTATAATTTGAGCTCATTGAACTCCTGAGTGGTCATCTAAGTGTATCACATGCATGAGATAGTCTCAACTCCTAAAATGAAATCAATATAAAACTCCACATCCTATTTTGGTAACATACCAAGGATGACACTTGGAAATACATAAAAAACTCCATTAAGAGTGATTCATGATCAAATAAAACCTCAACACTCATCTTTAGAAATATTTCACATGATAGCAAACATATGTCATCCTTTCCACACACATTGCTTTAGTTGCATGGATAAGATATTACAAAGGGAGATGGGTCTTTGAATTCCTACTATCACTATATGTTGACCGTGGTCATCAATGCATTCCACTACCTTTAAATGATAATCACTATTCATACGATGAGCATAAAGCTAGTCCATACCAAGGATGATCTCATAATATCCCAATAGAAGGACTCACAAATCTACGATAGTGGTGCAAATTATAAAACCCAACACACAACTACACACAAATTGTTTACTACCACCTTAGAACATATGATAAACTCATATTGCTAACTACTAGAATACCTTGTTACCACTAGCCTATATTGCTCAATCAATGATGGTGAAATGAAGGAATTAGAAGCTCCTAAATGCAATATTATGTAAACACACAAAATATCAGGTATACATGAGGTCTCAACCATTGTTCCTTGATGACTTATATGGTATTTATCAACTACTAAGAAGGTTCTCTGCTAGGATAACCACCCTATTGACCTTACTAAGGACTTTTCCTATTTGGTTGCTACTAGTACTAAGGAATCTTGGGTGATACTAAGAAAGTCCTAAAACTTTAGTTTTGTTGAGGTTGAGTTACCCAAAACCTAGGTCCTACCTAATAAGGTGTCATTTCTTGTGATCATCACTATCCTCTATGAACCCTCACCAATTATCTTTTTCAAGATTCAACTTCTCCATAATGATCTCCAAAGTCTTATGGTATATAATTTGAATGAATCCCACAATGAAAGAGTTGAATCCTCTCACAAATATGTTAATTTTAATCTTCTTTTCAACCATGGAGTATATATACTTACTCAACTGAAACAAGAGGTTATCATATTGGTAAAACATCATGCCAAGCTATTGAAGATTTTGAAATTCATTAAATTAATGCTCCCAAAAGTGAAATGGAAGGTATCATACATGAAAACTCTCCATAAAGGTTTCCCACATAATATTGGCAATACATAAATCATGATTGTACACCTCTTAGCAACACTAGGTGTGAGTATACCCACAAAGATGCATGATGGAAGAGTTACCCCTAGTGTTATTACCATAATATTGCACCATAAAGAATCAATCAAGTGCCAAAATCCAAGCCTCTACTTCAATCCCCTCTATTCAACCCTCAAATGTTTGTGGATGCCATTGAATATCTCTTTGTGGTTCATTAACACAATCCAATCATCCACTCCTTGTCTAGCCTCCTAACAAGGTTTCTAATTAAATCTAGACTGATTAGGGCTCTTAGAGTGATATATTTATCTCTTCTAGAGTGGTTCTCTCCCTTCTCACTAGAATCATGAGAACTAGTACTTGCTTGAGTTTTCACCTACTTGGGGGGAATCCTCCTTAAAGCTCATGCAATAACTTTGTTATCTTAGGAAGTCCAATTGTTTCCTTTGGATGAACATACCTAACTATAGGATATACCTTGTTTTAAAATTTAGGAGAATCTATATCAAGGCTTGCTTGACCTCATTGATAGGCATGATAATACTATAGAGTCACCCTCCTTCACAAAAAAGTTGTATTGATTAGAAGAAGAATAATCATTGATTTGATCACACCAACATGAAAGGTACATGAAACAAGAAATCACACAAATAATAAAAACAAAAATAGAAAAAACACAATCAAGAGATACTAATGCTACAACATGATATCTAATACTAGATTTAACTCTCTAAGCTTTTGCCTAAGATAATAAATACTGGATGAATAATCTTTTTTGTGATACAAATCCAACATCCACATGCTACAATATACATCTACATGCTTGAAATGTTGTAACACAACGCAACGAAACATAAAAAATTGAAAAAATGCACCAAGTATGATGGCATGTAAGTAGAAGACTTACTTGATCATGGGTCAAGGTCACAATGATAGCATTGCAAGGAGGTACAATTCTTTCTCTAACTTTGACAATCAGAGCCAAGAACATTATCTCCACTGCTCACCAAGTCAAGAATAGGGTGAGAGAATCATGCCATCTCAACCATTAAAGGACTAAATTTGACACAAAAACACATCAACAAGGATGTGAGACAAAAATCTTGATATAGAGATCACACACTCAAATGCTAAGATGATAGGGAGACTCAAGATCTCACCCAACATACTCTAGGCTTATCAACCTAACACTAATCACACATCCCAAAATAAAATAAGTAATAACTTTGAAAGTACATAAGATATTGACCAAACTTGGATTATAGAAAAGCAAGAAAAACCTTGGGGAATAACTCTTCTTTAGAAAAAAATCCTAAAAAGGTGTAGGAAGTACCTTTTAAATGAGGATCACCCCTTTTAGGACTAGATCACCCATCGTGATAGTTTAGGTCACCCCTAGTCTTCTTAGGTTGCCCTTGGCCTTCATGAGGTTTTTCATGTCATGCCTATCTACCAAACCTTGCTTTTATCCATCTTTTTACCTTGGTACTCCTTTCCAACCACCTTCGACACCCCAAGCTTTGCCAACTCTTAGTGCATTTTTTAAAAAAATTCAGACCTCCCTTCACCCCGGTCCCTCTTTTAAGGTATGACTGACATATCTTCTTTAACACCTTAGGAGTCTTTTCCTTGTCAAAATTCCCTCTTATTTGGTACCCATTTCCTAGTATGTTGTATCTTCAATCCTTAATAGTCCAAAGCATTTCTTACCTTCAGAGCGATAATTTATCCCTCAACCCCAATCCTTGATGCCCTAATAGATGGTATGAGGTATAGATTTGCTCTAACCTTCAAAATTGAAAACCCCTACTCATTTTTTGATACTCTCCTACCAACTCACCAAAATGGCTCTAAAAGCCATGTACATGTCAAAAAAGGTCTTGACATGCCATAAAGGCATTGATAGCTAACAAACATATATATTCATAGCCCAAGAAGGATTATACATGGTTTTGGTATGATTTTGGAGCAATTTTCAATGATAGAAACTAGAAACCAATTAGGGTTTCCTTTATTAGTCGATTTGGCCCTACACGTAGTTGAGAATAATTAGAAATATTTTATTATACCTTGAAGGTATGGATTTGACAAAAAGGAAATGCTATAACCATGCCAAAGTTATTACATGTGATCAAATCTTGTAGGGTTCAATTATTTATGCCATTTTGAGTGATTCTTCATCATATTTTGTGGATTTACCCACTCTAGGTCTATGCATGGATTTAGTTTTTAATTTATGAGTTGTTTGATGATAGATCTTTAAGGGACAATTTTATTGACTACAACTATGCTTTTTGACCCCAAGGTGATGTTTTCAAAGTTGGAGGACATGTTTCATGACATTGGTGGTGTGGTTTCTTCTTGCACAATCTATCAATTGCGTTCCTTGTGCTCTTGTTGTAAATCTATGTAAGGGCATTTGATTTTTATTCTAAAGGATGATTTTTTTTTCACATTTGTATAGAAAAAATATC
This sequence comes from Sequoia sempervirens, assembly GCA_007258455.2. Taxonomy (NCBI): domain Eukaryota; kingdom Viridiplantae; phylum Streptophyta; class Pinopsida; order Cupressales; family Cupressaceae; genus Sequoia; species Sequoia sempervirens. The sequence goes on from VDFB02000004.1 coordinate 655,971, forward strand.
ATCCAAGCCATATTGTATTTCATATATTACCTATGCATATGACTATAACTCAAATTTTTGAGTTTATATGACATTTGTAATGGCATTGTAAATATTTGCAAAAAAATTAATAAAAGACATTACTTTTATCTTGTTTTGCATTTTGGATCCATTGTTTTTTTAGAGTTTAGGGGATTCAAGGAAACCCTAGGATCACATTTGTTGTTCTACACGTCTAATCTTGGTTAGTTCACATCTAATGGATGTGGTAACACAACTTCATTTTCTACACATGTATGTCTTACAAGAAATCTTCCAAAACTAATACCTAAATTTGTAAAACAATTTAGGAATTATTAAGTAGAGATCACATTATTGAGATTAAAGGGCATTTAAGTGTTTGACCTTTGTAAGATAGAGCCAAGTATATTAAAATCATTTAAAAGTTAGGGTTTGTAGCACCATTAAGGTTTCATTAAATTAGACATTGTGTTGTAGGATTATGAACTAGTTAGATGATAGAAGGTCAACCACCTCACATTCATTGAAAATCAAGGAAAAGCATTTTAAAACCTTTTATCTATTTATTTTAATTTATTTGCCTAACCATTATGCATAGTCCATTGTTGTACATTTTTTCTAAGACTATTATGATCCTATGACTATTAAAACCCTAGAGGGTTGTGTATAATGTATTAAAATTAAATTAGTAGTCTTGTAAGCAACTATATCTTCAAGGGTTTGTGGCCAAGTTTTAATTCTAGTCACATCATTCAACCTAACTACATAAAATTAGAGATATCTAACTTGAATATAGGTAATCCTTAATAAATTACAACAATTAAAACATATTATAGAGTTTATTATGCCCCTAACCTTATAGTGTGTTTGGATTATGAGTAGTCAACTTATGGATACTTTAACCTTAATTAAGTCATATTATTAGTATTATAGTTAATTAGGTCAACCCACAAATTATATGTTGTTGTCTAAGTCAGCCTTGGTGATATCCTAGGCATAAATATAGTATATATAGGAGGTATATGTTAGTTATTATCATTATGTAGAGTATTCCGTTCTTATTTAAGAATATTGGAGGTATCTCCCTCGAAATGGATTCCTAGGTTGCCCCCTCGAAGTGATATTATTATTAATTATTTACAACATATTTCATATTATCTTCTTCTCTTGTGCAAGTTATTTCATAAAAAAATCATAATTATGTGAGGATTCATTTTAGTTTTATTTTTTATATCTTTAAAAGATCTTTGTGAATACCCTCTTGAGCTTGGCAGGGCTCAAAATGTAGAAGAGGTATATTATCATCTTGATTGTTGGCCTTTTCCAACCCTCAAACATGAACATAGGTGTTTTCCCTATGTAGTGGTCACCTTGACTACACTTAGGTCAAAGCCTTAGGGTGAGGGTTAGTGCAAAAAGGAACACCAACACAACCTATGTAAAACACACAAACATGCTTCATAGGTTGTCACAAGGCTTAAGAATCTAGAATTGACTAATTTGGATCTAGGCTTATAGGCCCACACAATACTCATCTCATAACTCAAGGTTGAGTGAGACATAGAATAAAACATCACATTTTTATCCAAGTTGATTATCTTCAATTATCAACTACGCTCTCAACTCAAACATCAAATATATTTGTAAAACATAACATAGTTGAAGCAAATTATATATCAACCAACAAGATATGATCTAAAAGATGATATCAATATACATATCTTACTAAAAATCATCTACCACTAACATGATTAAGATGCATAATAACTAATTACAATGTTGAACTCAATAAAATAAGCTTAATCACATATATAGTGAAAACGATGGCTAAACATTTGCATATTTCAAATAGATAAAATCCAAACATGTGTATCGAAAGTAAATAACCCATACATCTTAATGGTAATATAAAACATCATTGTAAAGTACGATATCAATATGAATACTCAAAATTGAGAAACAAAATGAGGCGCATGCAGTTGGAGCCTTATATTGCTAATCTTCTATTTATCTTCACATAATCTCTAATTTTGTCTTGCTCAAGACATGTTTGTCCCTTAGTCCACCTAGGATTTGAATCAAATCTAGTGCGCAAAAATTTGAATTGTTGTGCTCAACTCAACATGTAATGGTTAGTTACAAAGGGCTTGTCTGAAATTAAGATTAAATTTGAATTTAAAAATTTGAGGGTCAAATCCTTAGATACAATTTCGAACCAAGTTAAAATTATCAACTCAAAATAAAATAAAAAAATGTAAAATTATAGATTATGTCAAAAAATCTTAAAATAAATGAAATCAAATTTAATCAAAACTCATATTATTTATCAATTTTTATTAAAAATAGACCACTTACATACTAATTATTACACTAAACTAATAAATAAAAAACAATCAAGCTAAATATACAATAAACGATACAAAATTGCAAAAATTTGGTATACCTCTTAAAACTTAGAGGGCATTCCCTTGACTCGAGTAACTTAACACGCGGGAGAGGAACGAGTAAGTTCATAAAGCCAACGTTTCAGATGTGCATTCCTGCTTTTTTGGGTGTAGGGAGAGGAGTCTTCAGGTTTGCAAGAGTTGGGATGCTTCTTGACTCATTTATCATACTCTTAAATCCATACCCACATTGCCATCCAAAAGATGAACGCCTCGGGGACAATATATTCAGTGTGTATTGAATATACTCATTATGTACACATCAGTATGTATTGAATACACTCATCGTGTGTCACCTTTTGTTTGGTTACCTTGGGATATGGATTAAGCTTTCATGCTGTGAGATTATAGTGAAAAGAGTGACGGGTGGAGCGAGTTATGAATTTGGTCCGACGAGTTTTGGGTTTATGACTTCTCTAGTAGAATGTGAAGCTTCGATGAATGTTTGAGTTTGGTCTTAGAGTACTAGGAGCTGGGTCATTGGCGGGGCTAGAATTTTTTGATTGGATTCAGAAGGTGAGCATGATGTTTTACTCACAGTGTTTATTGGACAAGAAAGGTCCATTGGGAACCATATGGGTTGCTGCTCATCTTGAGAAAAAGCTTAGAAAAAATCAGGTCACTGAAGCCAGTATCAGTGCAGCTGTTGGTAAGTTCATTCTTTCTTAAACTCCTAGGATTTAGTTAAGTTTAAGTGGTTTTCGAAATTTTAATGGGTTTTGTCTTATGGTTAAGGTCCCATGTTCATAATACAGATTTATGAGCCCCATTCTGCTTTAAAATTTTTGGAGTTTGGTTTCGTTTTATTGGTTATTTGAATTAGCCGTTGTCTGTTGTTGGTTGCTTTTTAGAAATTCTTATTTTTGTTGCTTTGTGATTTCCGGTGGATATGCATGGAGACATTGTTCGAGGACTGTTATGCTCTTGTGGGATAGGTATTTTCCACGGGAATACCAAGCCCTGAAATCGTTTGTGAGGTTCTTAGTTTAGCAATTTGTAGTCTCCAAGCCTAGTTTGTGAGGTTAACTGCCTAGCATTTTGAAGATTCGTTACCTGTTGAGTGTTAAATATTTTCTATGTTTAGCTTATCACGTACTTTTTCGACGAGCAAGCATAAACATAAAATAGATAGCACTGTTTCTATAAACAAAGGTACAATGCGGTGTTTTTATAGCACCGAGAGATATCATGGCCTGCTTGTGAGGTTAGTTGGGTAGTGCCATGAAACCTCATGTGTTGCTCTGTCTTTACTATTTTCTAGCTTTAACTAATCAAGTTTGCTGTGGGTAAGCAACATAAATCGAAGAAAGGTAGCCCAGCTTCTCTAAAGAGAGATGCATTTTGTATTTATCTTTGCTTTGGGCTGCTTTGTTTGATGCTTAAATTTTTAATTATAGCTCACTCTTACAGGCATTGTTATCTCACTGGCATTTCTCTGCATGTTATACCCTTTTTCTTGCTGGGTATAGAAAATGTTGCTGTTGTCAGTTTATGTTTTTCCCGAGGTGTTTTATTTGCAGTTTTCAGAGATAATGGATTGAAATACTTTTTTGTAATGGACACTGGTAAGCTTCTTGACATATCCAGCTACCTGTAGAAACAGAGGCATTCAGATGATTCCTTCAGTTGGTTTAATCTCCTTTGGTTTTTGGTATTGAAATTTGTTTAAACAATCTTGAGTTAGAAGCAGAGTCAACTTAATTGGTGGACTATGTTGAATGTAGACAATGCAACAAAATTTAGATAACAAATGTAGATAGGAGGAAAGAAAAAGTAACAGGATTGATCTGGACAAGCATCTATTGGCTTCTCTAAATGGTGGAGGAATGTGGGAGATGGAGCAGTATTTATGTGATTTTCTAAATTGGAATGTGATGAATTTCTTCTGACATCATTGCTCTTTTGTACTCTTCAGGACCTCTGTACGTGTGTGGATTTACGTTCACTTTTTCTCATTGATATGTGACTGTTTGCCTGACTTTATTGATATTGATTTCTTGACTTTGACATTTATAACTTGGGTCAATTGTTCGATTATTGATCTGTAAAAGGATCGAATACTCATCTTAGACTTCATGGTGGAATGTAACACAGTTCGGAAGGCATGCATGTGCAGGGTATAGGCATAAGAAAGGAGAAAATGAAGAAAATTAGAGGTTTTACATCGAGTGAGAAAGGAAAAGTTTCTATGTAGAGTGCAAAGCTGTTGGTTTCACCAGGTGTGGCAACACTTTCATTACTGCAGAGAGTAGTCTGTTGGAAATGGCCAAGGAACATATAGGAAAGGAATTGAATTGAATTCCAAGAGAAATCATAGGTTACCATAGAAGCACAAATTGTGATTTATGCAAAAATAAAATTGCCCTGGCTGAGTTTTTGGTGATGAAATTGCAAATTTTGACCAATTAAAATGCCAGAAACTGCACACAATGATTAGTTGCCAATTTAAGCCCATTTTTGTCCTTTCTTTTCTTTATTTTTTTGAGGTTGGTCATTTTATTTTCCAGAAACCTATCTTCCATCAAGTTTCCTGGATAGGGACAGCAGAGGAGAGGGGGATGTGTTTTGAGGATGGATTTTTTGGAGGCCATTTTAGGGGACAGCAGGGGACGACAAAGGGGATGGCTATTAAAAAATAGAGAAATTTTAAAAAATATTTTTTTTTCAAATATTCATATAATAACATTGATAAGGCATTCATCATATACATTATAGATCCTTAATACATAACATTTACAACAAAATGCCCAAAGGCTGCAAGTTCCAACTACAAAATGACAAAAACATAGAAAATATGCTGTTACTCCTGAACTTGCAAAGAATTTGTACAATCAATGAGCCTATCTACCTTGTCTCAAAATTGTAGTGGTTGACACAAGTGACAACAAGTTCTTGACTTCGTATTGAGATTGGAAAGGAGGCTGCCTTAATAAGACTGAAACCTTTGCTGTTATATGTTGCAAACCTGCAATTTTTATGACTGCAAAAACAACTAAAAACTGTTGTTTTTAGCAATAGAAAGTCACTATCTTGGGACTGAAACACCACCTTGAGAGATACAAATGGAGCTTGAAATCCCAGGTATTGTTTTGACTGATTTTATTTTGAAAACCCTACTATTTTGCCAACTGAAATGGCTGAAAACTGTTTTCAAATCTTACAAAGTTAACCCTAACAAGATGTGACTGTCATACACCATAAAGGAGCTTGAAAATATGTTATTTTGCAGACTAAAATCTCTCATTTAGTGCTAAGAGTGGTGTGGGGACCCACAAAATAACAATAAAATGTTTTTTAATATATTTTGGGCCCATTTTTATAAAAAAAATGAGTGTAATTGAAAGGGGATGGCTGGCTGTCCTTGGGACGGTCAGGGGACGTCATTGATGCCCACAACTGTCTTGGGGATGGCTGGTGTCCCAATGTTTTTGGGATGTTAATGCCAATTTTATTTTGATCAGCAACGGAGGGGGACATTTCCAAGGCCTCTGTGAGTCTCCAAAATGTACCTGGTATGAGGATGTGTCAAAAAATGGTGGGGATGTGTCCTCAAGGAATAAAGCTAGAAACCATAACATTAACCTTAGTTTTTGATTCATAATTTTTGAAGGCTGTATGACTTTTTTTTTTTCCCTCAAAAACCCTAACCCTAACCCAATTTTTTCCCAATTAAATTGCATTTTTTGAAAAAAAATTGGTTGGCTGATTTATTCCCAGGAATGATTTTTGCTGCAGTGTAGGTTACAAGCGAACAACTGGACTATAATAGGTGAAATAGAACTGGAAGACAATGTTACAGAGCTGTTGTAAGTGATCTTAGGGGTGAACATTGTTTTTTCAGGTTTGTTGTGTGCCCAAGAGGCCTAAGATTGTAGTTGCCATTGGAGATAATGGGTAAGGGGTTCTTCTAGAATTTTCTCTTAGAATTCAGATTCTCTAAGGTAAAAATCCTTGTGCCTTCAATTGTTCTGTTGTTTGTTCTCATTTTCCTTTCAAGTTCAGATTTAATTGTTTGCCCAAAATGTACAGTTTATATTTCCTTCATTTCGATCTATATGCTGATGATTATTGTATGGTATAACCATACAACCATTGTAGCTTAGAGATCTGATTGGTATTAGAGGAAGTTCTTTCCTTTGGTGGAAGTTGTGAGTGATTTTACAGGTTAATGCCCACAACAAGATCAAGTGGGAAAGATTTGTTGCCTTTGCAAAGAGATATTGGATGTCATAGTTGGAGGAGAGAACTAGGAAGCATGACAAGAGATGTAGAAATCCTTGATGTAGAAACAAATTTCCTCAAGCTAGAAGTTGATGTTGCAAGCATATCTCACCCAATGGAGGCTCTCATGGAGAAGTTGTGCTTGTTGGAAGACATCAAGAGCAAGGGGAAAGCCCACTCCTTAGAAGAAGAGGAACAATTTCATGGTGAATCAAGTTGACTGTGGACACCTCAGTTTAAGGCTGAAGCAAATATTGAGATTTTGTCATTCAAAGGTGATGTGGATGTGCAAAAGTTTGACCAATGGTTGGCACAAGTGGATCTATACTTTACTAAGTTGCCGGTTCTGGTATTGGTTCGGGTTCGGGTTCGGTTTGCTGGTTCGGCTAAATTTTTTGGGGGGTGGGTTCTGTTCGTTTTGGGTCGTTAGTACAAAAAACATGTAAATATATATATGCAGCCTAGAAGCATGAATTAGGATTAGAAATTAGAATATCACATAACATCATATAAACAACAAATCACCATAAACTTGAATATCATTTAAAACATGCATGATAAATATTCATTGTTCAAACTTCAAGTTCAATATTACAACACTTTTAAAGTTTTAATCATCAAATGGATTCTCTAAATCATCCATATCAATGTCAACATTGACATTAGATGAAGTAGGAAGACTAGATGAATCACAAGTAGTGCCAATGGCATTGTCACTAGCACTAGTATTGTGCCCATGTTGCTGTTGGATATCGGACTCCTCATGTGCAATATGGTGGGAAGTGGAAGCATCCAAGTCAGTATCCTCTGGCTCTATATCCTACAACTTCGTCTCCCTTTCCTTGTAGTCACGTTGTTTGTGTGAAAGGAGACACAAGTTGGAATACACATATACTAAGCCCTTTGCTCTTTTTGAGAGCAATTTATTGCGCTTGATTGAGTGGATGAAAGATTATGTGCTCCAATTCCTCCCAGATGCAGATGAACTAGCAACCTATGAAGACAAAGTAAACAATTAAAAAATTATAAATTATAAATGAAATAATGAAACTTTTAAAACCAAGATATGAAAATTTATTAAACTTGTGAAAAAACTTTGATTGCAAGGGGCTGCAAATGTTGGAAGTATTGTCCATGGAAGTACCACCAACTATGAGCATCCTTTAAGAACCTATCACGAAGAGCATCAACATCTAGACCATTTGATTGCACAAAATCAGTGAACTCATTCGTGACTACACTTCGTAAATCTTGATCAGGGAAGAGTCTCACAAATGCTGCCTTGTACCCTTCAGCCACTTCTAAATCTCTATATGGAGGAAGCCTTCCTGGCAGTGAAAGAATCTGACTACTATAGTATTTTGGAGTCAATGCAAAGGCAAGAAGGTGTAATGGAGTTGTCACTTTGTTCCATCTTTCTTCAACAATTGTTTGCACTTGTTTGAAGAAAGCCTCTTCAGGGTCTTGCTCTCTCGCATTTATGGTGCACTTCATCATATATCTCTCCAATGCATGGCTTGTCCATGTCAATATAGCGAATCATACTCAAAATGGGCTTGATGAAGCTAAGGAGATACTCCACACGATCCCACCATGAGTCATCTAATATCATGCTCTTAATTTTTGTTGCTCTTTTAGTGCTGCTTTGCCTCCATATAGACCAATTGTTGCTAATCACCATGCTAGAAAGTGCTTCTCTAACTTTCACAAGTCGTCTCAAGACGATTGTGTTAGAGGCTAAGCGGGTCTCTACAACCTATTGCAAATTAAAAAAAATAATTAAAATTTAAAAATAAACTTTAAAGAAGAATTTAAATTAAAATGCACAATCAAATTATGAAAATCAGAAAATGTAAATATTACTTCACTTACCTTCAATAGCTCCAATTTTGAAAATGATCTAAAGATCCCTTGAGACAAGTGGTGGTGGTTGGTGACGAACATCTGAATGTCCTCAGCCTCAGCATACAATTCTTTGATCCATGCAATTTTATTCCCAATCTTTTGCAACATAAGATTGAGTGAATGGACCGCACAAGGTGTCCAAAAGATATGTGAATATCTTTCCTCAACCAACAACCCTGCAGCTCTACAATTCTTGGCGTTGTCCATTACAACTTGAACAATGTTGCGGGGTCCCACTTGCTCAATGGCTGCAATAAGAATATTAGCAATAAATTGTCCATCTTTTACTTGCCCCTACAATCCACAGCTTTCAAAAACATTGCCCCTTTAGGGGACACCGCTATAACATTGATCAAGGCCGATTTCTTGAGTCCTTCCAACCATCCGAAACAATGGACACACCTGTCTCAACCCATGAATCTCTTATAGGCTTCAATGAATCTTCAACCAACGAAACCTCCTTTTCCAATAAAGTGCCACACACCTTCTCATAACCTGGGCCCTTGTACCCTTTTGGAGCTTCATTAACCGTTCTCAACATCTCTTTCCAATATGGAGAACAAACAACATTAAAAGCTAATCCATTGGTATCTATGCATCTTGCTACACATTGGTCGACAATGGCTCTACTCTCATTTTGAAATGCAAGTTCCAAAGGCCCCTTTGTTCTTGTTTGCAATAGGTTGTGCACTTTGAGCTTGAGAATCCGGAGTGGCCATAAATGGGTGGTCTTCTACCACAATATTGGGATTTGATGGGGGCTGCATTCCCTTTGATTTTTTTTTTAATAAAGGGTGATTTCCTTTTTGGGCTTCTCGTTGATCTGTTGCGTCTTGCTCCATAATGTATTTTGCAACTATCTCAGGTGGAATAGGTGTATTGTCTTTTCTAGGGCAAGGCTTGATGCCTTTTCTAGTTATGCCACACAAATGTGCTTTCACCCTGTGGTATGAACTAGAATATTGAACTTCACATCCATTGCATTTCCAAATGTAACCGCCACCACCTGGAATTGGTCTTATCATTTCAACATACTTCCATAGAGGAGAATTTGGATCTGTTTTGAACTTTGGTTTAGTTACGGAGTCGGCGGTAGAACCCATTGACATTGTGATTCCTATGGCTTTTTGTTTTGCAAACAACACATTCAAAATTCAAAATTTAAAAAAAAAAACAAAAAACTTGAAAACAAAATATTGATTTATAAAACCTAGTTCTTTTGAGAAGAATGGAAAAACATAGATAAATCATAATATGAAACAAAACAAAGTTTCAAGTTTGTAAAACAAAAAAATGGATGAAAAAACTCAAAAAAATGAGAAAAACTTACCTCTTTGCAAAAATATCCTTCAACGGTCTTTGTGGTAGCTAATGAACACTTGGAAATTTGTAGGAATGGCAATGCAATCGTTTGTAGAAGCTTCAATAATCAAAGCCATGTTAAAGCAGCACACTTGAAAAGGTATATACAACATTCTTTTCACTGAAAATTGCAATTCAAAACACTTCCATCATGAATTCAACCAACATTGTAAACTATGCATGAAACCTTGAAAACATGTCTTTAAACTATCTTGCACACCCACAAACACACAGGTTCAACACATCTTCACGCCAATACAACTCCCAAAGAATAGCTCAACTAAAAATTATCTTCACACGAATGCCTTATTTTTTGAGCATACCCACAATCTATAGATGTAGCTAACGCGGCTCCCACACATTCCAGAGTTTGCACCAAGGAAATGATAGCAATAGCTTTTTAATGACCACGAATTTTTCACAAACCAACCAAGAAGAATGCAGATGACACGATGATGAAAGCGGCAAAGATGTTATTATCTACAAACATAGATACTGTAATGTCCCCAATTTTGCGAGCATCAGAGTTCGGTGGATTTAGCCTATTCTTAGCCCTCGTAGGCTAATATGTATGGTTAGAGGGTCTCTTGTTGGAGCTTGGCTTGGCTTTGGATTGTCAAAATTTACTAGTTGGCTTTCGTTCGGGGTCATTCGGACATCATTTGCCTGACTTGCTATTTTTAGTAAGTTAGGTCATTCAGCGGAGCACCCCTGCTATTTTTAGCAGTATGGTTTGGTCATGTGCAAAATCAATCACTTATTCACCAGCTTTAGACGGTTCGTTAATCGTACGTAAATTGAGAAAGATATTAATATTTTAATTGTCAAATTAAATATTAATTATTGAAGCATATAATATAAAGTTATAATATTATTTAATATTATAACTTAAGTGATTTCTTGAAGGGTTCGACCAACATTGAAGGGGGCCACTTTTTAATTATAATTTATAATTAAAAGTGCGTTCGAGACTTTGGAAATATTAAAAGATAAAATTCAATTTTATTTAAATGATGCCTTTTTGAGAAAAGTCGACCCTCTTGAGAATATAAGTATTTTTCATTGTGAAGAAAGTTCATTATGTTATGAAATCAATTTTTGATCAAGTATTCTTCCAGAGAACGGAGCCAAGGGTTTCAGTTGTCTTTTTGGCATTGGAGAACGAGCCATCTTCAGTGTTGCAGTTTAGAGGTTGTGAAATATCAGCTGATTTATTGCTTATCAGAGAGGTAGCTTCATTCAGAGGTTATCACAGAACTTATTCAGAGATTGCATCTTCAGGGTTTTTGGTTTGGAATTCATCCGGAAGGGTTCTTCATTTCCAGGCGCCATTTCCCAAAGATCTGGACACATCTTTCAAGGGTTTTACAATCTGCTGCAAATACCAGGTTTTTACATCAATAATATTGTTGCTTTTTAAGTTGCATGTCATCAGATCTTGCTTGTAATCAGCATAGGAGATCAATAAACCTATTGGTATCAATAAATCAATCAGTTTCCATCATTTGTAGACGTGTGGTATTTTATTTAATTTTTATATGCAATTTCTTTCAAAATCGCACTTCAATGGTTTATTCAATAAAAACGTTCAAAAATAAGCAAAACAGACAGTTTCAGAAAGGGGGTGAGGTGAGAGACAGGTCTCGGGGTTCCTGACAGTGGTATCAGAGTTGGATCCCGGGATGTCTCAGAGGGGTGCCGCTCAGACTCGCGGAGTCGAGGTGGTGGAGCTGTGATGTCCCGATGCGGGCCCCTATCGGAAGGTGACGTAGGTCTGTCCGAGCGGTTTGCCCAGCCACGTGTCCGGGGTCTTCGGCGGGAGTACCTATCCTGGGGATGCCCCCTTAACGCTAAGAGGGGTGCCGTTCACTACCAGTCTGGGCTTTTGGTGCAACGGTAACTAACTTGGTATCAGAGCTGGAGGTCTCGAGGTCGAGACTCGCTGTGATGTCCCGAGCCCCTATCGGAAGGTGACATAGGTCTGTCTAAGCGGTTTTCCCGATCGGGTCTGGCGGAGTAATTTATCTCGGGATGCCTGCGTGGCTACACCTATGCAACGGTAACCAACTGGTATGATGGAGGTAGATGTCCCGGCGCGCCCCTATCGTGACGAGATTTGTGGTTTGCCCAGCCCATGTGTCCGGTTCGGCGAGTACCTATCCCGGGATGCCCCCTTAACGCAAGAGGTGCCGCTCACTACTAGTCCGGGCTTTTGGTGCAACGGTAACTAACTTGGGTATCGAGCCGGAGGTCTCGAGGTCGACTCGCGGAGCGTGGTAATGTGGATGTCCCGGGCGCGTCTCCCCATCGGAAGGGTGACGAGGTCCGTCCGAGCGGTTTGCCCACCCACGTGTCCGGGTCTCCGGGAGTATCTATCCCGGGATGCCCTTAACGCTAAGAGGGGTCGCATCACTGGGCCCGGCTTTTGGTGCCGCCTGATGCACTCACGCCACCTTCCGATAGGGGCCCGCATCGGGACATCACAGATACTTATCACAACTCCCTAAAGAATGAAGTCCACACGGTCAAAATGCCACGAAAGCAAGACATTCACACACCCATCAAAACACTTGATCAACATCCTTCACTCAGAATCAACTAAGAAGAAATACATAAAACAAAAACAATTGAGGACGAATTTCAAAAACGTTAACATCTTCGTCGCAGCCACATTAAAGACGTGTATATCATTTTTACTTTTCAATTTTTGAGACTCCACACACACGTGAATTAACTCAAAACAACTATTTCCAATGTACAACCCATGTCAAAGTGGTAGTGATAGCCTTTAAGAATGAACATGTCCTCCATGCAAAATGACTCAGAATGAATGCAAGCCGTTACACTTAAGAATACGACAAAGGATAGACTTATGCAATCATAGGCATTTTTCACAATTGCCCATGCCAAGAATTGAATTTTCACGACTTCTACAAAGACTTGATAAAAAGCATTAAGTTGCCTGTATACCTATTGAGCTGAGTTAACATACAGTTAATGCCATGCATTGAAATAACAAACGCCATAAAAGGGTGAAGCCATTGCTGAGAATGGAGAAACCGTTAGAGGACAATGAATATACCACTCAACATGCAAGCCGCCATCATTCATTACATAGGTGTTACCAAATAAAGAATTCACATTTTGCTCGAATTAACACACACGACTCCCCTTTCATACAACCTGTGCCAATAATAAGCAATAGCGAAGGAGTTTGAAACAACCACAATCTTTTGACAATTCAAAACTGATGTGGCAATCCTTCCACGGTGGCATCCACTCAATGTATCCAGACTTGTGCACTTACTTGAAGCTTACACACCCCTCAAAAACTCATACACACCTTTGACATCAATGACAAAATATTCAACAATCTACCCCTTTGTCATTGATGGCAACACCTTTTGAAACCAATACTGCTCCCCCTGACTCACTACTCCCCCTTTGACATCTATGGCAAATCGAACAACCTACATAACTGAAACGGGGCTAATAAAATGTGACAATGAAAGCTCCCCCTGAGTGTAAACAACCTCTCAAAGATGGAGTGAAATCACTCCAAACTGCTTCCGCAAGTATTCAAATGTTTCCTTTTTGCTGATTTGAACAAGATTATCAAAATTCAAGTGTCCCATCCTTCTGTGCCATAACCATCCTTCATCTTCTTGACTCAAACAACACTTCTCACTTTTGATCTCATCAAGAATATAAAGATTGTTAGCAGCTCTACTAGCTTCAACAATATGTCTTCCATCCTTAGTGATTTCACAACTATCAGAGTCAAAAACAAGAATGTGCCCTTGGTCACACATTTGACTCACACTCAGTAAATTATGTTTTAGACCTTCAACATACAAAACATTTTCAACCTTAGTTCTTCCCTCATTCAACATAAGAGTACCTTTACTTGAAATTTTTGCACATGCATTGTCTCCAAACCTTACTGTACCACCATTTGTTTTCTTCAACTTGAGAAACTTGCTTTTGTCTCCTGTCATATGTCTATAAGAGCCACTATCAATGTACCATTGATCACTCTCATTCTGTGCGTGTAAGGCTGTTTGCACCATAGTTGTAAAATGTGGACTCAACAATTACTTGGCAAGCCCAAAAATTTTAAAAACTCGAGACTTGGCAATAACTTGGCAATTTTATTGAACATTTTAAAATACATGATTTTTTAAAATATTCTAAAAAACCACATATTTCACTGGGGGCAATGCCCCCAACGGGGTCGAGGGGCAATGCCCCTAGTAGGGTTGATGGTTAGCGCTCCTCATAGGGGTTTGGTGGCAACGCTCCCAACAGGGTCAAGGGGTAGTGACCCTTGTGCGGGTTTGGGGCAACGCCCAACAGGTTCGAGGGGCAACACCCCTTGTGGGGGTTTGGGGGAAACACCCCCAAGAGGGTCGAGGGGCAGTGCCCCTCGTGGGGTCCGGGGCCAATGCCCCTGGCGTGCTCCCTATTGCGGTACAAGGAGAGGTCGAGGGGTGGAGCCCTTGCCACCAAGCCCAAATTAAGGCCATTGAAACCACACAAACCTTCATGACACACACCATTTTCACAATTTTATGATAAATGCCTTATGTTATAACAAACTTTAAGATTTCCCATGCCTGGAACTATCGGTATCTATTCTTACTCATAATTGAAAGTTTGAAACTATGAAACGCAAATATTATTGTGAAGACTGAAGATATTATTTTGAATGCAAATTATATCATTAAAAATTATTATTATATAATTATATTTATAGATGTGATGATGTAGAATCGCAGAAGAAAAGGCACATGAAAAAAATCGCTGGATGAATCGTAGATAAATTGTCTGGTAAACAATATTATGAAAAAAATCGATCCCCAAATCTCTGCTCTCCATGCCCTCATCGCGAATATGCTTTCCCTCGTCGCGGATATGCTTGCCCTCGTCGCAGATATGGTTGCGAATGAAAAAGGAATTTTTCGGGTCGCATTACATTCACTTTGGCGGATTAAAGTCAAAACACTTTTTTTTGCCAAGTTTTAGAGGTTTTATGCGCGGGTTTTACAGATTAATGGCAAGTTTTTTCCACGAAAACACTGCAAGTAAATGAAATACACGGACGCGAGTTACTTGCTGCCATTTTTGGTGCATGAGTACTTGCGTGTCTACCGCTTTTTCCATGATTTTTTCATCTATGGTTTGCACAATCATAGATTTCTTTTTTTTCTACGTCTTTCTTCTACCTCCAAACCTTTTTATCAACTTCTTTTTCAGCCGCCTGTTGCTCTTTCTTTTTACTTTGCTTGAAAGATTCTGCAAAATTGCTTCTACAAGTCTTTGCAGTATGACCAAAATTATTGCATTTGTAACATATAATATTGTAATTCATCAAAGGAGCAAAAGAGTTCCTATTCAAGAATCCTTGGTTCCTATTCACAAATCTGAAATCACTTCTTCATATATTCTACAGTTTGTTGCCTTGTGACCAACACGATTGCATGTAAAACAATACCCATAAAAGAAAGAATTTTTAAACCTGGTCATGTGAGGTTGCCTTGAAATAGGAGGTCTTCTGAAAGTGCTATTTTTGATTTTGGATTGTGAACTTGTTGTGCTATCAAAGTTGGTCTTTTGCTTATCTTCTTTTGTTGTCTTGGAACTTTGACCTTCTTCATATCCAACTCCACTTTTATTAGCAGAAGATTTCTGTGAGCTAATAAGTTCATCCAATGACATAGAACTTTTCTGATATCTTCTTCAAATTTTCTTCCTTCATTTTGAGCAGATTTCTAATATCTTCTTCAAATTTTCTAGTTTCTTCAATATGAACTTTTAGAACAACAATCTTCTTTTCAGTTTCTTCAAGTGCTTGAGATATCATGACCTTTGATTCATTGTCTTGTTGTTGTTGTAATTTCAACTTCTGATTTCTTTTTCCGAGTTTCTTGATTTCACTTAGTGCACTGACAAGTTCTGCTTCAAGATCTACTTCTCCTTCATCATATTGCTCATCTTCTATATCTTCATCTTCAATCTCATGCATATTTTCTTTTTCAGCCATAAATAAGATCGCTTCATCAGAAAACTCTTCATCACTATCTTGTATTGAGCTGTTGTGATCTTTTGAGTAGAGACTTTTTGCAGATTTCTTAAATTTCTTCTTCTTACCTTGATATCCTCTTTTGAAATGTTTAAATTTCCTTGAACTATTGCTGTCCTCATTCTTAGTATAGGGACATTTAGATGCAAAGTGTCCCACTTTTCCACAGTTGAAGCATTTGAAAGGCAACTTGCCTTTGTATTTTCCTGAAACCTTCTTCAATTTCCTCATGAAGTGTGCCTCATCAGTATCTGAATCTTCATTTGAACTATCACTGGTTGCAACCTCCTTGTCTTTTCCCTTGCTTGAAACTTTAAAGCTTGCCTCCTTTTTGGCTGATTGATCAGGAATCGTTCTCATCTCATAGGCTGTGAGAATACCATGTAGCTCATCTACTGTCAACTTGTTAAGTTCCTTCATCTCCTCAATAGCTGAAACATTTGCATCAAAATGCAAAGGAAGGGATCTTAATATCTTCTGAACAACAGTGGATTCATCAATCTTTTCTCCTAGGCCTTTGACAGTGTTAACAATTTCATCTACACGACACGAAGTAGATATGCAGCAACATTTTCTTCTTCCTGCATCATAAGACTCAAAATGTCTCCTATGTGTTTGAAGCTTTGCCTTCTTGACTTTGTCATCTCCTAGTTTTCTAAAGTTTGTCCCAAATTTCATGAGCTGTGTCATAGTGCATGACTTTTACAAACTTAGTCTCTGCCAAACCACATAGGATAGCATTCATCGCTTTAGCATTGTTTTCAAAAGCTCTTTTTCCATTTGCATCCGTTGGAGGAGTTGATGGAATTGTATATCCATTTTTCATAGTTCGCCATATATCAAATCCAAGAGACATCAAATAAGTACGCATTCGTATACTCTAGAAAGCGTAGTTTGAACTTTGAACCGTCAAATAATGGAGCTTTTTTTGTAGGAAGACCTTCACGAGAACCCATGTGTGCTAACAAGATCTACCTTCAAGCGATTAAGCTCTCTTTTTGAAGGAACCCCGCTCTGATACCAATTGAAAAACACACAAAAAATACTGAGAGGGGGAGGGGGTTGTAATGTCCCTAGCTGATTCTACTCAGATTTTTAGTTTCAGCTCTTGGACATTTCGTCGAACGGTTGTCGTGCAACTATGTTCTTGCTGGTAATTATGTTTCAATTGCTTTTCTCATACAATGCATAAATTGATTTTAAATAAAGTATGCAAGGCCTGATCATTAGCTAAGAATGGAATGCAATGACTCAAAAATGTACTTGCAGCAATTATTTCCCCTTAAAATAAGCTTGTATAGTTGGGTGACATTTTGTCAAACAGTTTGTATGCAACCTTGAACTCATGCAAAACTCACCACCATAAGCAAACTTAATTTTTATATGCTTGCAATATTACAATGAATTGCCTTAGACCCGCATACATCTGATTTATTCAATGAGATAGAACTTGGATGATGACGCAGTATGAAACAATTGTCAAAAGTGGAAATGTAATCAGCTGAAGGAGGAATGCGCCAAGGCTGGTTCGATGTCTCTAGGGTGACGTTTCTGACCAAAACCCATCAGCTTGTTTCCTCCACATACAATCAGCATCCAAAATTGTCTTTTCCTCATATGATGAGCCACAATGCCAACCACCATATTGCATGACTTCAAGGTAATATCTCATGATGCGTCTCCCTTAATAACTTCTAAAGTACGACTTTCAGCAAAGTCGTCAATATCAGCCAATATCAAATAATCTGTCTTATCTTTCTGGCGCCTCCTGAATTGAGTAATGATTTGCCTCTGATGATGCCAAAAACATATTTCCTTGAGAAATCCCGCCTGATGAGAGTCTCCAATTTTTCTTTGTATTCCCTGATTCGATCCTTCTTTCCTTTTTCCTTTCCGCCAACCATGATGTCTTTTTGTTCTGCAAAGACTTCCCTCAAATATCCGCTAGTGTGGAGACTTTTGCTTAGTCATTTTCCTTTGAAAGAGTTTGACCAAGGTTTTGGGTGCATCGTTTGATCAAGGTGCTGACGATAATCTTTCTTAATTAATGATCGCTGCCTTTTAAATAGCGACTCAGATGCCCCTTTGTGATGGGGACATCACAAGTCTCCCCCGCTTGACTTTGCTTGTCCTCAAGCAAAACCACCTTAGTTTCTCTTGGGACTTCTTCTAATCTGTCACTCACGGCACACAGGTTAGTTACGTTTTTAAATGAGAATGTTCTATGATTACTCTATTTGAATGCGTAAAACATGTTATTGTATATCCATTAAAACATAAATATATGAAATATACTTATCTTTGATATTCTTGGGTGATGGGAACATCACAAGTCTCCTCCTCTTGTTTTTGCTTGTCCTCAAGCAACATGGGGTCTTCTTCCCTTCAGGTTCTTCATCTCTTGATTCTCTTGTCTGGAATGCCTGTCTTATCTTGGGAAAGGATTGTAACATTTCGTTACATCTAATCCATTCCCAGGCCTTCTGGACACCTTATTCTTAGGTCTATCCAGCCTTATAACCCTGGAAAGAGATTGTACCATTTCGTTACATCTAACCTCTTCCAGGTCTTCTGGACACCTTTAGGTCTATCCAGCCTTATAACCCTGGAAAGAGATTGTAACATTTCGTTACATCTAACCTCTTCCAGGTCTTCTAGACACCTTATTCTTAGGTCTATCTAGTCTCTTTATCTTGGGAAAATATTGTAACATTTCGTTACATCTAATCTCTTCCTGGTTTTAGGGATACCCTATATCTTGGTGTATCCATCTAAGACTCCTTGTGAGAGTTATGGCTTGATCTGTGCCTCATGGATACCAATAGTTAGTTTGTTTCTTGTGCTAGTCAAGAACTCTTAGGGGTTTGCCCTTCTTGACTTTGTTTATCTCTAAACGCTTTGATGGTTTCTTCTCTTTCCCCTTTAGAATGTTCTTTCTTTTATTAAATTTTCTTCCACAGGATGGTAGGATTATGTTCTGATACTACTGTCCTAGCTAATTCTACTCAGATTTTTAGTTTCAGCTCTTGGACATTTCGTCGAATGGTTGTCATGCAACTATGTTCTTGCTGGTAATTATGTTTCAGTTGCTTTTCTCATACAATGCATAAACTGATTTTAAATAAAGTATGCAAGGCTTGATCATTTAGCTAAGAATGGAATGCAACGACTCTAAAATGTACTTGCAGCAATTATTTCGCCTCAAAATAAGCTTGTACAGCTGGGTGACATTTTGTCAAACAGTTTGTATGCAACCCTGAACTAATGCAGAACTCACCACCATAAGCAAACTTAATTTTTATATGCTTGCAATATTACAATGAACTGCCTCAGACCCGCATACATCTGATTTATTCAATGAGATAGAACCTGGATGATGATGCAGTATGAAACAATTGTCAGAAGTGGAAATGTAATCAGCTGTAGGAGGAATGCACCAAGGCTGGTTCGATGTCTCTGGGGTGACGACCAAAACCCGTTAGCTTGTTTCCTCCACATACAATCAGTGTCCAGAATTGTCTTTTCCTCATATGATGAGCCACAATGCCAACCACCATATTGCATGACTTCAAGGCAATATCTGCGTCTCCCTTAATAACTTCTAAAATACGACTTTCAGCAAAGTCGTCAATATCAACCAATATCAAATAATCTGTCTTATCTTTCTGGTGCCTCCTGAATTGAGCAATGATCTGCCTCTGATGATGCCAAAAACATATTTCCTTGAGAAATCCCGCCTGATGAGAGTCTCCGATTTTTCTTTGTATTCCCTGATTTGATCCTTCCTTCCTTTTTCCTTTCCGCCAACCATGATGTCTTTTTGTTCTGCAAAGACTTCCCTCAAATATCCACTAGTGTGGAGGGGCGTGACTTTTGCTTAGTCGTTTTCCTTTGAAAGAGTTTGACCAAGGTTTTGGGTGCATCATTTGATCAAGGTGCTGATGATAATCTTTCTTAATTAATGATCGCTGCCTTTTAAATAGCGACTTAGATGCCCCTTTGTGATGGGGACATCATAGGGGGTGAATCAGTATTTTAAAACTTTTAAAACTTAAAACCATAAGAATCAACAATGAAAACAGTAAGAGCAAACATCAACAAGAACACCAATTTCACATGGAAAACCCTTTCAGGTAAAAAATCATGACATAACAATTGCTTTCATTAACTTCAAAGGGCTCCAACCCAGGAGACTGCAATATCTAGATTATAGAAGTGAGCAACAACTCACTGGAAGCACCAACTTCCTCGAATCACCAACTTTGAACAACTGAAGCACCAACTCCAGCGTGAGCACCAACCCACTGATCTGCAACAACACCTTGATCCTTTCTCAATTTTTAAGGACACTCTTCATAACCTGCTTATTCTATAAGATGCAGAACTATCCTGCTCTCAATTGCATATATCAGCCACCCAAAATCAGAAAAGGAAACCATGCTCAGATAGCACGTCTGTTACATACTTCGACCAATAATCAAAACCATGTTAAAGCAGCACACTTGAAAAGGTATATACAACATTCTTTTCATGGAAAATTGCAATTCAAAGCACTTCCATCACAAATTCAACCAACATTGTAAACTATGCATGAAACCTTGAAAACATGTCTCTAAACTATCCTGCACACCCCCAAACACACATGTTCAGCACATCTTCACACCAATACAACTCCCAAAGAATAGCTCAACTAAAAATTATCTTCACACGAATGCCTTATTTTCTGAGCATACCCACAATCTACAGATGTAGCTAACGTGACTCCCACACATTACACTGTCCACACCAAGGAAATGATAGCAATAGCTTTTTAGTGACCACGACTTTTTCACAAACCAAGAAGAATGCAGATGACACAATGATGAAAGCAGCAAAGATGTTATTATTTGCAAACATAGTCACTTATCACGACTCCTTAAGGAATGAAGCCCACACGGTCAAAATGCCACGAAGGCAAGGCATTCATGCACCCATCAAAACACCCGATCAACATCCTTCACTCAGAATCGACTAAGAAGAAATACATAAAACAAAAACAGTTGAGGATGAATTTCAAAAATATTAACATCTTTGCAGCCACATTAAAGAAGTGTATATTGCATTTTTACTTTTCAATTTTTGAGATTCCACACACACGCGGCGAATTAACTCAAAACAGCTATTCCCAATGTACAACCCATGTCAAAGTGGTAGCGATAGCCTTTAAGAATGAACACGTCCTCCATGTAAAATGACTCAGAATGAATGCAAGCCATTACACTTAACAATACGGCAAAGGATGGACTTATGCAATCGTAGGCATTTTTCACAACTGCCCATGCCAAGAATTGAATTTTCACGACTTCTACAAAGACTTGATATAAAAGCATTAAGGTGCCTGTATACCTATCTGGCTGAATTAACATACAGTTAATGCCATGCGTTGAAATAACAAACGCCATAAAAGGGTAAAGCCGTTGCTGAAAATGGAGAAACTTGTCAGTGGACAATGAGTATACCTCTCAAGATGCAAGCTGCTGTCATTCATTACATAGGCATTACTAAATAAAGAATTCGCATTCTGCCTGAATTAACTCACATGACTCCTCTTTCATACAGCCGGTGCCAATAATAAACAATAGCGAAGGAGTTTGAAACAACCATGACCTTTTGACAATTCAAAACTGATGTGGCAATCCTTCCACGGTGGCATCCACTCAATGTATCCAGACTTGTGCACTCACCTGCAGCTTACACACCCCCCAAAGACTCGTACAAACCTTTGACATCAATGACAAAATATTCAATAGTTCAGAAATTGATTCCAAATTTTCTTGCACTACTAAAAAGATCGTTTTAATTTTATGGCACAAGAGGAAAAGAGGCAATCAAAATTATTTAGCATTAAGATTCAAGTAAAGATTGTTAAATTTGTTGCACTTATTGATTATTGTCTCCAAGCTAACCTCATTTTACAAGAATTAGTTGAAAATCTTGGTTTAGAATTATATCAATGCCATAAGCCTTATGCTTTGAGCTGGATCAAAGAGGACATTGATTTACAGAAATGAAACTCTCCAAATCACGAACATGATGTACTCCCTAGTGTGTCTAAATCTCCTCCTTAAAGCTCCTCCATGAGAATCTCTCTTATTTAGATCTACAAATATTGTAGGATCTGAAGTGCCCAACCACAAGTGTGATGCAAATATTTCAAATATTCTGCTTCATTTTAGATTCAAGCATTGGAAAGATTTTATCCTTGTACCAAATGAGATTATCTATTAGCACATACTTGCCATCCCCTTTTTGCTGCCCATCATTCAAATATTGTTGATTCAAGAAAAACTTCAATCCTTTGTGATTTCTCTCCACCACAAATTTACCACAAACCAAATGAAAACTAAATTTTTTCCAAAGCATACATGGTGGAAAATACTCTTTCTCCTCATACATAGAGAAACACTTTTCTACATCTTTGAACTTCATGCTCTTAATTTCTATGGAGTTCCTCCTTTGCCTTGTAACCAAATCAACTCCCTTTCGTAAAGCATCACATTCTATAGTAAATGGTTGTGAGAAATATGAAATAGAAAATACATGAGATGATTACCTTCTTAAGCTTATCCAAACCTTTTTGTGTTTCACCCATCCATGTAAAAGCTCCTTTCTTTGTCATGTTGGTTAAGGGTGTTGCCACATAAGAGAATCCCTTATCAAACCTCCTCTCATGGCTGCATAAACTAGAGAATCTTCTCAACAAAGTTAGAGTTATAATGGCTGGAGTAGTTGTGACTAATATGTTGCAAGTATGAGCAGTTAGTGTTGTCATTGATGTCAACAAGCTTGTGTTGTCATTGATGTTTATTGTTGGGTGAGAGTGTGAGTAGTTGATGTTATCCATGCTTTGATTAGTTGCATTATGTTGTCATTAGTAAAGCTACTAGTGTCAACCTCTTGTGTTGCTTTGATAAGTTTCTATCTATGGATATGTGGTTGAGTTGCTATGTTCAGTTGTGTTGAGGAAGTGTTGATGATGAGGATGTGTCTCTGGTGCTTGGTTTCCAAGCGCTTTTGAGAAAATTTGATAAAAAGAGGAAACAATGTGTTGCAGTGGTGTTCTGGTTTTGCTCCGCATTTCTTCTAGGTTGAAGATTTTCCTGTGCATTTAAGATATGTTGGTGAGAGATGTTTAGAGGTGTTATATCCAGGATTTGGCGTGTTGGATCGCTATGCAGAAGAAGTTGTGTTCACCAATATGTGAACTGTGTATTGCAGAGGTGTCTGGGAGAAATATATTTGCTTCGCATTTCTCTGTAGTTATGTTTCAAGTCTTGTGGATTTGAGGGTGTGTTGATTGTGTTAGTATCTTTGTTCAGTCAAGATGGTTCGAGGTTTGGTGCTTCGGAAGTCAGTTTTTCAAGTAACAATGTATGGCAGAATTGTCTGAGTGTACTAGGTGTGTACATTCTTCAAGTGGAAGTTGCTGCAAAGGAGTTTGTTGGATTTCAGAGTGTTTGTGGAATATTCTAGATCATGTTCAAGCATGGTGTGTGGTTCACAAGTCGCCCTTGGATTTAAGGAAGCATGTACTTAAAAGTTTAATGGTGTTTACATAGGTAACGACCGACCTGGTGTTTACACTGATTGCGGTGAATAATTATTGTTTATAGAAGCATGTGATAGTGTGGTGTTATAGATTTGGGTCTCAGCTAAGTTGTGATGTGGTCCGCTTTCACTTCCCACGGAAGTGTTTTGGCGCTGACCTAATTTGAATTTGCACGGTTGATGTGGATAGCTGACCTTGGAGAAGGGTTTCAAGGTTGAAGATGGTATTAATATGAGTTGAGTTATTGAGGATGAGGTGATAGGAAAGAGAGATGCGAATGATGCGAATTGCTTAGTTATAGAGTGCAAAATTAAGAAGTGCAGTGCGAGCTTTCATGTGTTAGATTAGTGGATGCAGTGAGTAGGTGTCTACAATTCTTCAATCAAGGTGCAAAGGTGTTGATGATATTGTGGTGGATTCTTTGTTGCATTGAGATGAATTTCTCTGCGTAACATTCTTCTCTATCTTCTTTTCTATTATGGCAGTGAGTCTTTCTTTCTTTCTTTCTTTGGGTAGTGAGCCCTCTGACAGTAAGCCGTATTGTATTCGGTGTTGATATTACTTATATTGTGAGCTAATCCTCACCTTGGGTTTTCCACGTAAATCAGGTGTTCTCTTGTGTGTGGTGTTGTTGTGTTTAAGTTTCTGTTATTTGCTTTCCATGATAAATCATCATAACGAATTAAGGGTTTATTGAATGATAGTGGATCTGAATGTCAATGAGGGTTTTGAAGTTTTAAAGTACAACTGATTGACCCCTCGACCCCTCTCAGTTGTCTTGTGCATTCAACATAATAGTGGAGACCTTCCACTATCATCATCACGAAAGTAATCTTTCTTATAATGCACCGATCATCAAAATCAGCAATATACAAATGATTTAACAATTGCAAAAATGATAAACCTGTGCAACCATCATCAATGTGATCAATGTAAAATTAGTGGGCAACCATGTAAGGACTAACAACTCCCCATTAGTAGTTACAAGTTGGAAAATACTATTTCCCGTGACTAGAATCCCCACTATACTATAGGCTGCAATACTCATGAATGTGTACCGATCAGCTCATATGCAAGTGCACATGATTGCAATCAGCCATCCAAAGTCAAGAAATGTTAAAATTAGCAATATCAAAAAGGGTACAACAATAGTAAACTAATAATGCCAGGAATATGGTGGCTAGAATTAACCATACGATAGTAAAAAATCCCTCCACAAACATTTGCATACTTTTGGAACCCTTCAAAATCAGCAACCTTAAAAATACTTGTACAACTATAAGTAATGGATTATAGTAGCTATGAATGAAGATAACAACTCTCTTATAGCTGGGAATCATAGCAAACTCACTACTCTTTCTCATTATGACTTGATTGCTACCTTTGAAAATCATTACAAAAGGATTATGTAGTTCTAATAATATGCCATACTAATCATCTTCGTCAAGTTTTCTTGTGGTGCTAGTTACTTGCTCAAAAGGGAAAATATTCCAATATATCTCCTTCATGAAGGATCACATTCTATAACAATTGCTTGTGAGAAATCTGAAATGATCAGTACATGACACGAGTTCTTTACCTTTCCAAACCCTTCCAATGCTTCTCTTGTTGCATCCTCCTGTATTCCTTGAGCACTAGTGTCTTGGCCCCAGTATGTGACATCATTCTCTCATGTAGATTCTTGATACAAATTTGTTTCCAACTCTATGGCATGTTGGAATCCTCTATCTTAAATTAATCCAAATAAAAGTGACCAATGCATGACATAATAATCATCTTGTGTTTCAGTGGATCTTACCATGATACCACTAGTTGTACCTTTTAGCAAATGACATGGATCAGATTGTATGTAGGCTGTAAAGTGGCTGCAACAGCCATATGACACTTGAAATTTCTGCCAAAACAACACTATATAGCTAAGTTGCTAGTTCGGTTACGGGTATGGGTATGGTTGTACGGCAATTTTTTTTCATACTCATAAGACATAAACATAATTGCCAATAAATAGAATATTTAAATACCTCATATTCATAATTTGCAAAAATGTAAATACTCAAGCCTCAAAATGTCATTACACAATGAAAATTAAATTGCAATCAATATTTATTAGTCTTCATAATCGTTTTCATCAAAAGCATCAAGGTCCTGGTCAACACTTGGTTCAATTTCATTTGAACCACAATCGATTGGATTGCCACCCCCACTAGGTGTGTCAAGTGCAACAGTTGCCTCATCTATAGAAGGTAAGGCAAGTTGTGCAACTGTAACATCTAAATCAGCACACTCAAGGGTTAGATCCCAATTCTTTGTTACACCCTCATTGTATTCAGGTTTCTTATGTGACAAGAGACAAAGGTTGGAGTGTATATAGATCAAATCCTCTACTTTTTTTGCACCCAAACGGTTGTGCTTGAATGAGTCGATGGAGTATGTACAACAATTCTGTTTAGCTGAAGAAGAACTTGCAACCTGTTGAGTTTGCATACAACATTTAGTATTTAATTTTATAAATTCGAAACTTCAAATATAAATTATAAAATTATATTATTATAAAATAAAAATATAATATATAGCATAATAGCATCGAATGAAAAATGAAAAAATAAATAAATAAAAAGATTAATACTTGTGAGTTGTGAGAGTATTTTAATTGCAAGAGGTTGCAAGTAAATGGAGCCTTGACCATGTAGATACCACCACTCATCAACATTTTTCCTATATTTGTCTAGAAGAGCGGAAACATCATGATGTTTTGAAGATATGAAGTGGCCAAACTCGCTCAAGACAATACTTTGGATATCTTCATCTGAAAATATCTTTCTAAATGCAGCCTTATAGCTAGCAACAACCTCCCCATCCCGATATGGTGGCACCCTCCTCAGCAATGAAAGTACCTGTTTGCTATAATACTTTGGTGACAAAGCAAATGCTAAGAGATGTAATGGGATGGTCATCTTGTTCCAATGGTCAACAATAATCTTTTGCACAGTTTTGAAAAATGTTTCCGTTTAGTCATGTTCCTTGGCATCTATTATTGATCTTATTTTCTCCACCATGGAATGCATGCCATCATAAATTTCAATCCCAAACATGGGTGATCGGTATCAACATACCTAATCATGCTTATGATAGGCTTGGTGAAATTCAAAACATATTTCATATGAGCCCACCAGTCATCATCTAATATCAATGCTTTTACTTTTTGGGCTCTTTCTGTGCTTGATTGCCTCCATACATCCACAGGGCGTTGATGACCATAGAACTCAAGGCCTCTTGCACCTTCACAAGTCATCCTAAGACGATTGTGTGAGATGCAAATCGAGTTTTGACAACCTAACATGGTACAAAAAATA
The DNA here is from genome assembly GCA_007258455.2 of Sequoia sempervirens. Classification (NCBI taxonomy): domain Eukaryota; kingdom Viridiplantae; phylum Streptophyta; class Pinopsida; order Cupressales; family Cupressaceae; genus Sequoia; species Sequoia sempervirens. Next base: position 682,926 of record VDFB02000004.1, read on the forward strand.
CATGTCACAAATCAACAATGAAAAATTAAAATTAAAAAATTAAAAATTATATTAAAAATCAAATTTAAATTACCTTTAACAACTCCAACTTGGAGAAGGTCATGAAGATGCCTTGTGATATATGATGATTAGTCACAAACATTTGGATCTCCTTGCCCTCCGTGTAGATTTGTTTGACCCACTCAATTTGTGTGCCAATCTTTTGCAATATCAAATTGAGTGAGTGGATTGCACATGGTGTCCAAAAAATGTGACTATATGTACCCTCCACTACAAACTCAACTGCCCTACAATTTTTAGCATTGTTCATTATGACTTGGACAACATTTTCAAACCCCACCATTTCAATGGATTCTATGAGGATATTAACAATAAAACTTGCATCTTTTATTTGCCCCTCACAATTGATTGCCTTCAAAAACATCGCCCCTTTAGGGGACACTGCCATAACATTGATCAATGGTCTATTTTTGCAATCTTTCTATCCATTAGAAATGGACACACTTGTTTCGGGCCATGTATCCTTGATTACTCTCAATGATGCCTCTACTGAAGCTTTCTCCTTCACCAATAAGGTGGTTCACACCTTTTCATACCCAGGATTAACATAATCAAAAGTTGTATTGGAAATGGCCATCACCATTTCCCCCCAATAAGGTGATCTAACAAGGTTGAAAGGAGGCCCATTGCCATAAATCTAACAAGCAATGCTCTAATTTGCAATCTCCCTTGTTTCATTTTTGAAAGGCATTCTCCAATGGGTCTCTTTTTTCGTGAAGCTGAAACATTATCTCCTTCAGAAGATGGTGGTATTTGCATGAAAGGATGTGGGTCAGCCAGTTGTGATAAGCCACCAGGAGGTCTTTGCAAGCTTCTGTTGGCAAGAGGATGTGTAATAGCCTTTGATTTATTATATGCCATGTCAACCTCCTCTTGTTCTTTAATATAAGCCGATATTTGGTGTTTTGGCAACCCTTTTTTATTTGGCCCGAGGCAAACCTTTATTCCTTGTAAAGGAATAGCACATAAGTGAGCTTACACTCGAAAGTACGAGCTTTTATACTGAGTTCCACATTGGCTAGAATGCTAAACATAACCCCCACCATCGGAAATTTGTTGAATCATTGTCGTATGTTGCCAAAGAGGTGACGATGCATCATATTTCAATTGACTCTCTGCATCTGGGCCAATTGAATTAGAACTACTGACCATTCTATATGAACCTAAAATAATAATAAAAAAAACAAAAAAAAACATTACAAATTAACAACACAACTAATTTTTTTTTAGAAAAAAATGGCATCTAACCCCTTATTATGCATAAAAAGTTAAAAAAATCCAAAACTTACCAAAAAAAACTAAAAAAAACTTGAAAAATCTTTAAAATTTTTAATTGGAAACTTGAAAAAAATGAAAGATTCACTCACCTTTGATGGTTAGATCTTTGTGCAGCTATTTCTGTTGAACATAGGTTGTCATTGATGTTAGAGTTTGTAGTTAGAAGTTTGTCAAGGATGAAAGAGTTTGTAGGCGTACTTGAATTATCATTATATTCCCCTTGACTTAAAGTGTTGTATGTCAGAAGTTTAGTTTGTTCAGTGTTGGTAATTTTACTGTCATAATGCAAAATCAAGAAATATATTATCAGTTGTTGTTGCATGCTTGCAATATCTTGCTTGCATCTATTGTCTATGTTTGTGGTGGTTCGAAAGTCTGTATCAGTATGTTTTTGTTCATGGATATCTTTTGGGCAGAGAGATTTCTTTGGCAATACAATAATGGTCAGCATTTCTTTTATAAATACATTTTTGCTCTGCGGTTTGGAAGGAGAGTATGTCTACACTAGTATTATCAGATTCCCAAGTTTCTAGAGAATACGTTCAACATGCAAAAAGATTGAAGTAACAAAAGGTTCTTTGTCTCTTTCTGTCAACCAATTGAAGTTCAAGGCGTGCGCGGTAACGGCTAGTTGCATGTGGAATTCAAATCTTGCATGTGGAGTTAAGATAGGACCTAGTTAAGGTCTTTGTGGTAGCGCATGGTATCATGTTCTTTTGGTGGCAAGAAAATTTAATTTTGGACCATTGTGTTACACATTTCATGTAATTTGAATTTAGGTCCATTCTATGTTGTCTTGGCTATTTGCGGATCCTTGGCCGATATGGACGAGTGTTATTGTAATGCCATGCATATATTTCAAATGTTCAGGTGCATTAGCATGTATCTGTGAGTGATCGCATGAATTATAATTACATCTGTGTGAAGTAGAGTTGGTCGTTGGTGCAAATTGAAGAGAAGGTGGTGAAGATATAAAGGAGAGTTGCATTCCAATGTGTGTGCCTGTATCAAAAGATCATATTTAGTGAGGAAGAGCGTTATTTGTAACTCTAGCACGAGCTAAGTTACCTTGAAGATCTGCAAGCTTCATTGTATTTCGGTGGGACTGGTGTTCTACCTGCTGTACTATTTCATTTGGAAATTGGTGTTTCTTGTAGGTTGGTGCCTACAAACACAATAGGGGATTGTTGTCTCCGGTAGGTTGGTGCCTACTTCAATGTGTAAAATTCACTTGTACATTTCAGCATTGTGAGGCTGGATTTGGACAGTAGATCCAATCAACTTTTCTCACCGTGGTTTTTCCCATCCTGGGTTTCCATGTATATCTGATGTTCTCTTGTGCAGATGTGTGTGCTTATGTTGTCTCTTGATCATTAGCTTTTTGCTTTGTTTTAAGTATTGCTTTTGATATGTGCATTTGAGTTAAGAGTTTTAAATAGATTTGATCTACTGATTCACCCCCCCTCTTAGTAGATTGTTTGCCCTTCAATTTCTCCCTTGTTGCTGTAGGTCTAACTCCTTTGTAGTTCTCACCTTCGAAAAAAAGGACACAACCTTCAAAATCCAACAATGGCAGCTTGGAGGCAAAAAATGTTGTTTGTGGCCTTTCGTGTTTGTGAAATGAGTTGAGATGCATTTTACACAGTGTACCACGGGGATGCGTCCCCCCCCCTAAATCCCGAGCGTTCCCGGAATGAGGACGTCCCCGAGACTTGGGGACGGCGTTCCCAAGTTTCCAGTGGCGCCACCAATTTTGGTGGCTCGCCGCCAGGGACGCGGGGACGTCCCGACGTCCCCGGGACGCTGAGGGGGACGCCTGTGCGTCCCTCGAGCGTCCCAGGGACACCCAGGCGTCCCCCACGGCGGCAACTTAAATCACATGGGGTTTAAAAAAAAAATTAACACATTTTTTTATTATTTGACATTTTGATTTTGTACTTGTTTTGATATCATGCTACTCATTGTAATCATCTTTATGATCAGATATTTTTGATATCATATAATAGAAATCTTCCATTTGCCAATTCGACAATTGTAGTATTGAGTATTCTATTCTAATTTCTCATTAGTAATTCGCTATTGAAAACTTCAATGTTCAATGTTCAAGTATTTACTATTTAGTAATTCAATTTGGCATTTGCAATTTTGCTATTTTACTTCTTAATAGTCTTATACATCTTTTCATAACTAGCATTTTACGTACCATATGTATAGTATATAGTATATACACCCCGCTGCCATCCCCCCACTGTCCCCAAATTGAGGCCCCTTTGTCCCCCTGTCCCAGAAACCTGTCCCCCCGTCCCCGACGGTGGTGTAACATAGATTTTACATCTCACTTTTAGGGTGACCAAGACAATTTATGTAGTTTTTTAATGTTTAAAAAGTTTATTTTTTATTTATTTATTTTATCTTCTTAAGTGGTTGAGGCCGTGGGTCCTCTTGGGTTCGTCTAGGTACGCCCCAAGTATGCCCAGGGTTTTGCTTGGGCACCCCGGGTTCCTCGGGCAGAACCCCGGGCATACCCGAGGCCGAACCCGTCACAAACTTGGATTCGGACCGAACCCAACCAGGTACAGGGGGTAAAACCAAGGGACCCGACAACTTAGCTATATAGGTTGGAATGATGTTACTTAGTAACCCCAATAGTTGAGACCACCTACATATCACATTAAGCAAGGAGTTATTCCCAAAATTTGCATGTCTATAGCTGCTCATGGACGGTAACATCAGTTCAAAGCATGAAATTATCAAGGTGAATAGTAGAATCATCATACCATGGCTGTAATATTGCATTCCTTTGCTTAGACTCAAAAATGTCACGGCAAGAACCCACCCACCGCTTGCAAACACCTCAATAGGGAGAATGGGCTGAAAACTCCTTCACCATGTGACTGAAAACTCTTCTTTGGTAAAGGATGCGATTGTCACCCAATGGTCTTTCAACCACATAACCATTGCAGCTCTTGGACCCATGATAGAAGTTTTTGTGTATCTCTTGTTCACCCAAAAGGATCGTCAATTGTCTTGCCTTCATGATGCTAGAAGTTTGTGGTGTCTCATCCTTCATGAATCCTTCAACTTTTTGGTAGCTTGATATCCAAAACACCATAACATAATTAGTCACAAAATTTTGAACATCAAAATGATACCTATTTTACTTACCATAATCTAGCATCAAACACCCCAAGGTGACTACCTCCATTTGGCCATCACCATAATCTTATCTTCAAATGTGGTACTTTGCTCCCATGAGTGATCTATAAACCATGAACATTGACCTTTCACAATGTGGTTAGAATGCACAATAAAGCCTATTTGATTTCTCATAAACTTCCTTTCATTCCAAATGCAAGAGATGGAGAATAGTAACAACCATGGCTATCTATTTTGACCCTCAAGAGATTACTTGGATCCCATGTACATAAACAATGTGGAACTTGAAATAGAGAGTCAACATGCCTTATAGTATATACTACAAGTTGTATCCCTTACGCTATCACTATTTTTTGAATGCTTTCCATGATGACAAGAATTTGCAATGACATAGGAAACAACAAATATGGAATATTTCCATACCTTAGGTTGTGAACAAAATGCTCAACCTTTTTCGGCAAGAGAGAATTTGTTTAGATATCCTCAACACCTCCCTGTTTGTGGCTTAAAACTCCCAACTTAGGGCTAACCAAAATATTCTCCTCAAATGCATACTCATCAATCAATGGCTCACCATTTGGAAGTTTAAAAGATAGTGCATGATTTGGCACATCTTCATTCAACTTGAACCCTTCACATCCAACAAGTGGAAACCCTTTTGCCTTCACTTCATCAATAGTTTGCTACCACATGTAGTCATTAGAAACCAATAAAACGTCTTGTCCTACCAAATAATCTTTACCTTCAACTTGCGATTCTTTGATTTGCATGGTGGATTTCTCAATGGTTTGTTTCTTCTTACTTTCCTGTAGCTCTGTTTGTTCTTCTTCCTTAACCTTCTCTTGTGATTTGCCTCTAGTGTACCCTTCAATATTTTAGGTTCCACCATCTTTTCTGGTTCTTCTAATTCTTTCACTTCTAACTTTCTTTCTTTCTCATTCTCTCTACAAACGGATTATTCATCAATGCAGTCAAATTCTTCTAATTGAAATTCTTGCATTATTTCCATCATGATTCTTCAAATGTTGTCATCTTTCTGCATAAAAAATAATTTCATACCCTGCAGGCTGGCAAGATCTTAGCTCTGATACCACCGTAATATACCAGCCGAAGATTTTAATAGTAATTTTTAGATCGGAGAATCATCTAAATCATAATTCACCAAAACTACTTTAAATCATCGAAATTAACTAACTAGTCAACATCTAAACTGCAGCAAAAGAACCCAAAATTCTTGCAAACTTAATATAATGTTTCAGATCTGATTTTTACATTAAATAAGACTGTTCTAACAGTCATTACAACATCTGCAACAACACTATCAAATCTGGAAACAACAACAACAACAACAAAACTACTACAAGAAAAACTGACAAATACACAGAAAAATTACCCGAGTCACTGCCAAACTGCTCCAACTTGAGAGGAAAATGCTACAACGTAAAGGAATGATCATGAGCACTGTAATGACAGCAAATTTCACTTCACACAACAGCACAAATACCTACAGAAAATTTGGAAATCAAATTGCAACTTTATCCTGCACACAAACCCTCACCAAATCATTGCCAAACTGCACCCACACAAAGTGTGAATGCTACAGCTTGAAGGAATGGTCTTTAGCACTGATATACCAGTAAAAAACACACCATACAACAGCAAAAGCATCTACAACAGCTTGAAGGAATGTTCTTGAGCACTGATATACCAGCAAAAACCACACCATATAGCAGCAGAAACACCTACAACAAATCTGGAAATCAAATTGCTAACCCACACCTGCACTTAAGCACAACACACAAAAACTAGCTGATCTACAATAACCTATGAAGTTTCATTGTGCTCCTTGGATGAGAATGCCCTTCTGAGCCAAAGGGGTTTTGTCCTCTGACTCCTATAACTCATGGGTTTTAGTTTACAAGCTACAATCCTCTATGGATTTTTGTCCACAGAAGGATATCGTAGAACACTGAGTTCATACAATGAACAGTTGTGAAGATGAAATGGCAAAAGATGCTGAAATGTGACTTTGCTTGCAAACAAATAGAAGGCCAAATTTAAATGGCCCTCTCATGGAAAAATAAATAAAATAGTATTTCATCATTTTCCTCCAAAGAAGCTCACTATTTTGATCGTTTCCTAACCAAAGTTAGACAATAAATCCCCATATGCAAGTTGTCATAAAAACTGCTGAAGAATCTACCAATAATTGACTGCCACATTACAAACCTCCTCATAAGAAATCCCACAACCTATTTTGGGTTTCTATCACCATGAAATAATAAAATATATTTAATATCTAATACGACTCCATTAATATTCTTTGAAACTATAAATTACCATGGGCTTGAGAAGTAAATATAATTATTTTATTAAGTCCCGCCTTAGTCCTTGGAAAATATTGGAATGAGCATTTTGTCCATGAAATTAAATTAATTAAAAATATGGGACATGACATTCAAGACATAGGAACCTATCAACATAGTTTTCTTACAAGTCTAGAGACTCAATCGTAAGTTTTGAAGTCTGAGAAAGAAGTCTTCTGTGCAAGACATTCTTTTTATTTGTGGTGTCAACTTTGTGATAACTGCACCATTTTTTCCTTTTCTCTTTGTACTTCAAGGCAAGAGCTTTTGGTTGTGTAGTTGCTTGAAGCTTTGGTGAAGGTTGCCCACTGAGGTTGCTGTTGTGCAGTGTGAGCCTGTTAATTCCTTGAATATTTGTGCTTTGGAGGAGGGCAAAAGGATTAGGCTAAGATTTTCAGCTTCTTTTTGGTTTGTTCTTCCATCTTAACTGCTTGCTGATAGGCTTCCCTCAATGTTTGTGGTTGGAAACTCCATCATGACTTAAATGTGTGGATGGAATTTGTTTGTATCATTTGGAACTGACTGGTCCTCCTTTTAGTGAAACAATTGGAATTTCTTATGGACATCATGTTAATGTTTGAAGATTATATTGAGGATGTACCAACTTAACAAATTCATGCCACGAGTCCGTAGGCTTGGATTTACTCTCTTTTTTTGCATTAAAAGACTCATCTATAGAGAATTGAGGTAGACATTTTCAGTATTGCAAAGGTGACCTTTTATGCAGATGAGTTTGCTGATGGTGTAGTAAGCTTCTAATTGTCAAAGACATTTGTTCAGTGCTAGGATGTGCATTTTGCCATGGAATATCAGGATGTTGAGGTTGACTTGCTATGAAATAAAAATAAATGGAAAATGTATAATATATAAATTTATATAAATATAAAATATGAGATGAGATGAAAGATGAAAAAGATTTATCCCATCAAAACAGCCCATACTAATTAATTAGGATTATAACATTTGCACCTTGAATGGACTTTGGTGCTGAAAAGAAAAATTGGAAGTTGCTCAGGTGTAATCTTTGCTATTGGGCCTAGTTGAAGCAGTAGGTCATGTTAGTTTTAGGATCAGATATTAATAAGCAGATTTTAATTCAAATTCAAACAAATAGACACAGCATATATGAGGCTGATTACAAGGCCAAACAGCAGCACCACAACTTGTGCAATAACAGATTATTATCTTGCTCTTTCTAGATATCGAATGCAGCCTCCTTGAAGAACTTCGATCTGCTCTTGAACCAATTCGCACTTCTCTATGAACTCGCACTTGTGAATGAAGGAATGAATGTAATCGATGATAGAATGAACAATCAACAACTCATATAAATACACGGGAGAGAGAAAGATTGCACCTCTTCAAAGCATAATGTCGGCCTTCAATATGAACCGATATGTCTCCAAAGGTGGTGATCAACCAAAGTCGGCCACAAGTAATTATTAACAATAATTAATCTTTTGTTTATGTTTGCAAGTGAAGCGCCTCTTCACATTAATATCGACTTAAATAAATTGAATAGCCGATAGGCTATATTGAATTTATTCCTTCAAAGTCATGGCTGGAAGGATGAGGCCCGAAGCTCTACTAACATCAACACTCCCTCTTAGCTAGGGAGGAATACTTCCAGCTAACCAATGTCATGAAATGACATCCATAATGGCTACACCCAAATGTGAAAGGAGCTCATCACGGTGTCACTCAACGTGATATCAACCATCATGGCTACTCCCATGTATGGTAAAGCATTTGTGCACAAGTGCCCATCATGGAACCACTCAACGTGATGTCGTCATCTCATCATGACGTTCACCATGGCTACTCCCAGAGGGTGAATAAACACAAGTACAAGAAAATCATCACAGACTCTCTCATGTGATGTTGTCATGGAGTCACTCAACATGGCATCCACCATGGCTACTCCCAGAGGGTGGAAACAAGGGCTTTCACCTCAAATTTCTCTCACAGAGAAAGATGCATTAAACAAGGGCTTACACCTCAAATTTCTCTCACAGAGAAAAATGCATTAAAGCAAATCACAAAAGATCACTGATGCTAAGTCTCCCTCTTAGCTAGGGCTTCATTTTCCACAATTCCAA
>VDFB02000004.1:696910-825926 GCA_007258455.2 Sequoia sempervirens
ATCAATTTATACAAACTTTGTCAAATTCATCCAAAACTACTTTTCATTCAACCAAATCCATTTATTTCATTTCAAGTTATAAGGCTATTAGTAGCCAATTCACCATCTCCATATAGCAAACCATTTTCAGAATCAACTTTCAACTTTGTTCTTGTCATAAACAATACAACAATCACTCATCAACTCAACTTACCCCTTCAAGGAAAAAACAATCAAACACCTCTATTCCTTAGACCCGCAATCAAACATCATCCCAACCATTTAAGATATATTTGCTCAAATCAACACATCCATCATCCTATCTTCACTTAAACACCATCTGTAACAACAACCATCATTAGTTTAACACCGTCACCAGACCTTTAAGATACCAATTTCATCATGTTTTCATTGTAATATTCCAATATATTAGTATAGACACACTCTGACTACTTTGCATTCAAGAAACCATTGCCATATATTGGAAACATATGCCCAAATCATCAAATCTTTCACAATCTAACTTCAAAACATTACCAAGCATAGACACAACTGTGGCATCACAAATGAAACTGCTCCCAAGCACTTAACAACATTTCTTTCACTGTTTCTACATATTCTCTGTTTTTAGCAAACAATACCAAATATCTCTAGGAGGCCAACATTCCATCTAATCGGGTGATTCCTTTTCTATCATAATGCATTTACAAAATCCCAATATAGATTCTCAGGCCTATTTTGATCGTTTTCAACATACTATAAAATTTTATACACTTATTTCACAAAACATAGTAGAACCAACATGCTGTCTACTGGTAAAAGCCCTTAAATAGGTCAATTTATCAAAGCAAGTCATCATAGAACTACTCACTAATCCACCAAACCTGCAAAAAGTCTTAGGCCATGTGTAGAAACTCACAAATAAACAAGTTTCAAGATGGGAAACACCCATCAATACACAAAATCAGTAAACATTTGATTATAGGGTGAAAACACACCAACCATGAGGGTTTCTTTAATGAAACATTTGCAAAACCTCTACTACTCTGCCCAACAATTGAAACATGCTTCATTATGTCTGCAAATTATTTTGAAATCATTTCTAAGCTCCTCTACATGTTGTTTCCTCAAACCCTACTTGAAAACACCATTTTTTTGAATGAGAAAATTTAGAATTTTGTTCATGCAATAGTATCCTGACTTCTTATTTCTATTTACCCCTGCCACACACATCTTCACATTGAAAAGACACTAAATATGATCCTTTCCATCGACCTACTAGCCCTACATCGGTGGAATGGCTAAGAATCACTTTTTAGATTCTCTAAACAATTCTAAGGAAACCACAGACCGAGACTTAGGAAACTAAGTTAAAATTAGATTGATTATTTGAATTACAATTCCTACAACTTTCAAGAATGAAAGAAGTTTCTTTCCCTGACAAGAATCAAATCTTAGAATGCTTGAATCACTATGCAACCTGAAAACAAGAATAGAAAAGCTTTCCAAAATAACTGAGCAAAGGTTTTTTATTAATTTTATGGGATTTTGGGATACAAGATCTTCCCTTTCTCGAGCTTACACTTTTTAAAGGTGTCTAAATCAGTTGAAATAACTGCCTTCTTCATCTCATCAACCCATCCTTTCCCTTCCACAAAAAAGACTCTTCACCTTCCTGCTTTGTGCAATTTTACATTTTACAATAATTGACAACTTTTATAAAAATCAACTTTTCAATAATATCACCCAATGACCTATTTCATGGTGCAAATACATTGAAATACATCATTTAATGACCTTCACTCATCATATTTACTTGAACATTACAAATTGAACAAATTAGCCTTTTGAAGGAATTTCATGACCTAGGTGCTCCTACACCAGATTGTCATGTTACAACCTTACGTTGTCAATGGACATTTTTAATCACACAATTCAATACATCTTTCCATTACATTTTTTCAACCACATCTCTTTGAGGCATTTGTTAACTTAACAATCGGACTTTCTTTGTGTATGCTTCCAAAGCTATCATTGAGTTATTTTGTCAAATAGTTATACAAAACCGCCTTAACCATTGAATTTCTTTGTGTATGCTTCCAAAGCTTTCAATTAGTTAATTTAACAACTTAACACTTTTTTCACAGGTAAAATTATTTGTCATGCCGAAGAAACGAATTGTTAAAAGGAAAAAACTAACAAATGATCAGCTCCAAGCCATCAAAGATAAAGAGAAAAAATGGATGAGGGAATATCGTGAAAAACAGAAATTGGGAACGATTGATGAAAACAATCTAGTTGAAGAGGAACCTCAACTGTCAAAAAGAGAAAATAAATTGGCAGAACAAAGGGCATGAATGCGAAAGAGTCATGCTAGGGGAGATGTAGATACCGTAGTTGGAGACACACCCTCTACCGCAAGTGAATACAAAGGGACACCATTAAGCACAAGGGAATATGGAGGGACACCATCTACCACAAGTGAGTATGGTTGGACACCATCCACCACATCTGAAGTTGAGAGTACATCATCACTCGAAGTTAAGGAACAAGGTATTCCATCATCCCCACGTGAACCTCAAGGTATTTCTTCTATTCCACCCTTGATTGAAGGTATGCAATCTACCCCACATCAATTAAATATTGATGAAATTGCTAAAGTTGAGATGTATGTACCTAAGATAACACCACCTAGAATTTTGCATAGAAAGCCAAAGTTTTTGATTAATATTGATGAGGATATTTTGTAGCACATGGAAGGTAAGATTCCAGAACACACTTGTAGAAGATATGTTGATAAGATTTGGAAAATTTTCTTTGAAAGGCTAAATGAGACCACAAGATGTCAACTATTTGTTCAAATGATGCGGGGTTTAAAGTACAGAAACATCATGAAGACTCTTGGGTTGAGAACATTGAATGCATCAAGTGAAAACACTATTGTGAAGAATCTAATGGATGCTTATGATAGTATGGGTAAGACCTCACACTCAAAGGATAGTAATGTCACCCGACGTGTCATTACATCGACTTTGGTAAGCTATCAAACAAAGAGATCTCGCCTCATTAAAAAGACAAGTGAACAAATGGGAATTAGTAGAAAAATTTTATCAAAAGCCATTCACAGGCGGCAAAGAATTGAGGGCACCGATTCAAATGAATTATGGGCATTCTTGGGGAGACTACCACACAAAGATAAAAAAGTTGTTGAAGCATTGAGAACACTAATTGAAGATTATTGGAAGAATAATACAAGGCCATCTTCAAATCAAAAGGATGTCATAAGAAGGAGAATCAGTAGTCGAAACCGTGAGCCATATCCAAAGCATTTTTTGGATACGACTCAAACCCAATTTTTTCATAAATTTCAAAATTCTTATCATCAAATTAGTATTTCTCAAATATTTTTTGAAATGATTAAACCTTTTATGTCAAGATAAATCTCACACGAACTACTTGTTGTTGTAAACTACATATTGAATTCTCTAACCATTATGATGTTTATTGTTCTATATGTTTACATTTGAATACTAACAATGTTTTGCAGGATTGTGGCATAGAAGCCCCACCAAAATCTTCAAGAAAAATCTTATCAAATTTTTTTATGTGAAATAGAGGATGGCCAAATATTCTATAGGACAACATCCTTAGATGGTTCATGCGAGCGTTGCGGTGGCTTGCAACGAATGCTAGTATGTCAACATATGGAAAGCACATATGAGGCGGGACAAAAACTAGTAGAGTTCGGGAAGTATAAAACAGTGGCATATGCTACAAAAGATGGGTCTGAAGCAAAAAGGTGTGAGTTGGTTATTTAGAAGATTCCAGTGTATCAGTTCATGTCCATGTTTCATGAGAATCTAGTGTATGAGTATGCAAGGCATACCCATAGAGCCTGATGGATGGTCACACAATTCAAGCTATGCAAGGTCACCTTTCCACTTGGTAGCATAGTATCAGTGGTTGAGTTTGAAGAGAACTACACTCTACAGCCACAATGTGAGGTGCAGTCACAGTATTACAACTCAACATAGGTTTCAATATTTGTGCACATAGCATTCATACATGTAGCTGAAAGTACAGAGGACGAAAGGAGGTATTGAGGGAGTATCACTTTTATATTAGTGATGATCGCACGCATTCTCTAGAGTTCATGCAAGGTTGCTTCCAGATGTTCTACAATCATTTGGCTCAGAGGGGCATATCATATGATCGACATATAATATGGTCAGATAACTATGCAACACAGTTCAAGAACACGCGCATGTTCTACTGGTTGTGCAGGATGCATCTCGCTACATGTGTTCAACATATGTGGAAATTTTGTGAGGTCGGACATGGAAAGGGGGAGCATGATGGTGTAGGAGCATGCGTGAAAAGAGCATTATCACGAGAAGAGTTAAAGTATAAAGACAGTGCACAGTTGACAGATGCAAGATCAATCGTCAAGTGGTCTAATGGTTCGATGGGTCCAGGTAATGAAGGTACATCTTCAGTTCATAGATTTTTTTGGTTGATGGATGATACTAACATTGCACCATAAGAGGATTGTTATCAATTAATAGCATCGAAAGTGAGTTGCACTCTTTCCTTAGCTCAAATGCGTGTTCATGGAGTATTGATATTGACACAAGATGGCATGCTTTTGTTCATGTACAATGCAAGCCCCAAATGATTGTGAGTTAGGGAGTGGGTTGATTGTGGTTGACAAGTTATCTAGCCCGCCACACGCATCACCATGGCATTGAACTAACACGTGATGGAATCATCGGCTTCCATTCTTTGACCATGTATCGGACGAAGTTCAACCAGTAATATATCTACTTGCTTAGTATTTGAATTCCATATTATCTTACTTTGCAAAATATATATTCATAATGTTGACTACTTCAAGAGATATGTCAATAACATATAAAATGCAGGCATTTTTATGCAGTTATTGCAGATGAAGACAACGTAAGAGGATACAACTATTACTTGTGTTGTTGTGTTGAGGCAAAAATAAATTGGAAGCCCCAATTATAGATGGAGAAAACATTGAATACCCCAAAGGCTTAGTTGTTGTTACTAGAACGTATCGAAGGTACCACACATAAGAGTGCTAAACATTGGTTGTTTGAGGAATTTGACATGCATCGTAAGATTCTTTCATTACTCAAACCTTGTCGGCATCCAATGTTCATTTGAGAAAAATATGGGGTAGACTTTGAACAAGACCTTGTGGAAGGTCCTGAGTTTGACCATGAGGAAATACTTGACACAATAAAGAAAAGAGCGCATCTCGATGGTTCATTGGATTAATTTGTAAGTATATGCACAACGGTTTTTATTAATTTATACTTGTATCCATGCCAATTTGGTTGATGCCAATGCTATCATCTTATTTTACTTTGTGTATCTATATGTAACCAGGAAAACATTGATTGGTGTCCCCTTGCATAAAATGTAGATTTATGAGCCATCCAGGAGAATCTCAAGCGGAAAAGCAATGCAACATCCTTATTTTGATGATCTTGACAAATCTCAATTATGATTTTAAGCCATTACAAAAGTGTGTGTGAAGCTTGATGAGGCAATTTCAAGTTATTCATTTGAATTTAACCTTATCATGACCACCTATGATAAAGACATTATAAGAGCATCTCGAATTTCAATAAATTCTATTCATAAGAGCATAGACAAGGCAGTGAACTCTTTGAAAAAATGCCTCAAAAAAATGTGGTCTCATGGTGATGGAATGGCATGACGAATGCCATGACAAGAAAATTGTTGTGGATTGTCATGGCATTCCATCACCATTGAGACCACATTTCTTTGAGGCTTTTTTTCAAACAGTTTGCTACCTTTTCTATGCTAGTGCTTATTAGTATGCTTTGATAGATTTTTTCCAAGCATCCATAGCTTTTTTGGAAGCACCTATTTTAGGCTTTTAGCCATAGCAACAAGGAAGCGAACTGTTTGATAGAATGCTTTGGTAAACACGTATGATAAATGTAGTAGCATAGAGAAGGCAACGAACTGTTTGAAAAAATGCCTCAAAGAAATGTGGTCTCATGGTGATGGAATTCCATGAAAATATACAACAATTTTCTTGTCATGTGATGTATAGGGGATGGGACTTTAGTCAAAACTCAAAGTTTCAAGGATTACAGTGATGCAATCTCAAACACTCTTCCAGGCACCCTGATGGAGACAAGCCTCAATAGTGCACTTATAATTTAGATGCTTTCCTAATGGACCCAAAACCTTGGAGTGATCTCAAGGAACTCAAAAAAACTTTTCTTGAATGGTTTCAAAGCCCCAAACCTCTGTCTTAGACAAAACTCACTTTTTGCACCTTGACTAGGCTTCTAGCCCAACTAGGCTTCTAGCGATGGTTTTTTGACTTTTCACTCAACTTCCCCAAATGACTCCTCAATATAATGACTGATTCAGATGTGATTCATGATGATACACAACATATCAAATCCTTTATGGCACTTGTTCTAGATCAAACCTACCAAAATCTGTTGTTTCCTCAAATTTAAGGCCTAATTAACCCACTTTTTCAAAGCAACCCCTTTCTAAACTTATCCACTGACTATGAAACTTTCAAAAATGTTTTAAAATGTTCCCAAATGAAATATTTTCAAGGTATTAGTATTCTTTGACACCCTCAACACCCTAAATCACAAAACCCTCAATAAATTGCTCCAAAACTAGGGTCTCTTGAAAATTAGCTTTCCCAACACTCCCAAAACCTTCTCTTGGAATTTTCACCAATAACTAAACATATATAAACACCTTCAACTCAGAAATATACCCCTTATTAAGGTAGATCTCCTGCTGCTACACTTTAGGCACCATTTTCATGTCATTTTCCTTGCTAAAACTCGGTGTACACCCAAGAATCACTCTTTCCTGCACAATAACTTGTTAGATCTGCATAATAA
Source organism: Sequoia sempervirens (assembly GCA_007258455.2). NCBI lineage: Eukaryota > Viridiplantae > Streptophyta > Pinopsida > Cupressales > Cupressaceae > Sequoia > Sequoia sempervirens. The sequence continues at coordinate 703,822 of VDFB02000004.1, forward strand.
AAGTTATATATGATCCATTTCACAAGTTTTCAGTCACACTCTCCCATGAAATGGATCATTTATTCATGAAGACTCTCAAAACTAGTGAAAAATCTGTACTTTTTGAGGACAATCAGCAATATAACACAAGAAACTGATTCCCAATGTTATTCAGGTCATTAAAAAGGTTAAATTCATGTAAATACAAGTTATTAAACCATCCAAATGATCATGACACCAAAAGGAATCAGAGATTCATCAAAAAATCTCAAGAAAATGCAAAGAGATTGAAGTTTTTATTGATTTTCTGTAGCAGTCCGTACAACACTTGCAATATAAGCCAACCCTCTGTACAAATGCTTTCTCTAGGATTATAGACTCATCCTACAACTGTCCCAACCGATTAGAATTGATTTTATTACATTATTGTGATTAAAAATCCTAAAACTCACTTTTTCGCCCAAAGTTGGATTTCAAAAATTTGAATTTCCAACATTGCAATTTATTAACTCCTATTAACTATAAAGCTTCCAAAACTATTACATATCATCATTCAACCTTATTTAACCTAATTAAAACATCATATACCTATTTAAACTCCTAGAACATCATTGTTCCATTTACAAGTCAATTTGGTCCTATGGTCCTTATCAGGACCCTTAGGACTTTTGATCTTCCTGTTACACTCATCCATGCTAAATGCCATTATAGGCTTCAAAATGCTATAATTGATGCTCTGGAAAGGTTTATAGGTCTTCAAGACCCCTACCATCTCCTGACTCTCCAAATGATCCTCAAGGAGCTTGGGTGCTCCTGCACCATCATGGCATTCCACCACCATGAGACCACATTTCTTTGAGGCATTTTTTTCAAACAGTTCATTCCCTTGTCTATGCTATTGCTTACTATTATGCTATGATATATTTTTTCTAAGCATCCATAGCTTGTTCGAAAGCACTGCTTTTAGGCTTTTAGCCATAGCAGCAAGGCAATGAACCTGCTTACAATGCTTTGATAGACATGTATGAAAATGTGTTAGCATAGACAGGCAAGAACTCTTTGAAAAAATGCCTCAAAGAAATGAGGTCTCATGGTGATGGAATGGCATGACGAATGCCATGACAAGCAAATGGCTATGGATTGTCATGGCATTCCATCACCATTGAGACCACATTTCTTTGAGACTTTTTTTCAAACAGTTTGCTGTCTTTTCTATGCTATTGCTTATTAGTACGCTTTGATAGATTTTTTCCACTTGCATCCATAGCTTTTTTGCAAGCACCTATTTTAGGCTTTTAGCCATAGCAACAAGGAAGCAAACTGTTTGATAAAATGCTTTGGTAAACATGTATGATAAATATAGTAGCATAGAGAAGGCATCAAACTGTTTGAAAAAATGCCTCAAAGAAATGTGGTCTCATGGCATTGATGGAATGCCATGACAATCCACAACAATTTGCTTGTCATGGCATTCCACCACCATGAGACCACATTTCTTTGAGGCATTTTTTTCAAACAGCTTCATTCCCTTGTCTATGCTATTGCTTACTATTATGCTATGATAGATTTTTTCTAAGCATCCATAGCTTGTTTGAAAGCACCTGCTTTTAGGCTTTTAGCCATAGCAGCAAGGCAATGAACTATTTGGCTAAATGCTTTGATAGACATGTATGAAAAATGTGTTAGCATAGACAAGGCAGTGAACTCTTTGAAAAAATGCCTCAAAGAAATGAGGTCTTATGGTGATGGAATGGCATGATGAATGCCATGACAAGCAAATTGCTATGGATTGTCATGGCATTCCATCACTATTGAGACCACATTTCTTTGAGGCTTTATTTCAAATAGTTTGCTGCCCTTTCTATGCTATTGCTTATTAGTATGCTTTGATAGATTTTTTCCACAAGCATCCATACCTTTTTTGGAAGCACCTATTTTAGGCTTTTAGCCATAGCAACAAGGAAGTGAATTGTTTGATAAAATTCTTTGGTAAACATGTATGATAAATGTGGTAGCATAGAGAAGGCAGTGAACTATTTGAAAAAATGCCTCAAAGAAATGTGGTCTCATGGTGATGGAATGCCATGACAATCCACAACAATTTGCTTGTCATGGCATTCCACCACCATGAGACCACATTTTTGAGGCATTTTTTCAAATAGTTCATTCCCTTGTCTATGTTATTGCTTACTATTGGTGCTATGATAGATTTTTAGATCCATAGCTTGTTCAAAGCACCTCATTTTAGGCTTTTAGCCATAGCGCAAGGCAATGAACTATTTGATAAAAATGCTTTGATAGACATGTATGAAAATGTGTTAGCATAGACAAGGTAGTGAATTCTTTGAAAAAATGCCTCAAAGAAATGTGGTCTCATTGTGATGGAATGGCATGACAATGCCATGACAAGCAAATTGTTGTGGATTGTCATGGCATTCCATCACCATTGAGACCACATTTCTTTTGAGGAATTTTTTCAAACAGCTTCACTGCCTTGTCTATGATATTGCTTACTAATATGCTTTTGATAGATTTTTTCCAAGCATCCATAGCTTGTTCGAAAGCACTTGTTTTAGGCTTTCAACCATAGCAACAAGGTAACACTTGAACTATTTGACAAAATGCTTTGGTAGACATGTATGAAAAATGTGGTAGTATAGACAAGGCAGTGAACTGTTTGAAAAAATGCCTCAAAGAAATGTTGTCTCATAGAATGCCATGAAAACCAAATGCAATTGGCAGCTGCTCCTAGTTATTAGTTATGCAATGTGAAATAATTGCATAATTGCTTAGGTTGACTTTGTAAAAACTATATTGTAATTGAAAATTTGTCATCTATCAACATCTAGTTATTAGTTATGAAATGTGAAGCAATGCTTTCAATTTGAAAGATGTGCAATGCAATGTAATCAACATTATGAATATAAACTACAAAAATCTATTTTTTACTAAGTTACTAGTTCGGTTTTGGGTTTGGGATCGGGTTCGAGAACCCAGTTCGCCGGTTCGGGAATTTTTTTTTGGGGGGTTGGGTTCGTTTTGGGTTTGGTAATACAAAAACATATAAAAATCAGAAATATATACATATTTGCAGCAATAATCAAGTTCAGAATACACCACCATATTAATAGTCAAATAACATAGCAAAAATACACCACCACTTTCATAGTGAAATATTAAAATATTAGTGATCTACTCGAATGTCATGATACAAAATTATAAATTAAAGTTCAAACATAAAAATGTTAAGTGTTTACAATCAGCCATTATTGATCATTGATCAATCTGAAAAGTGTGAACATTTTTCTGTGTGGAAGGAAACAAGAAAACAGTGTTACATAATTATTTACATTGTGAAAGAGCCAAACCTTTTTCTTGCAGATCGTAGAAGAATCTCAGTGATTTTTTGGGTGTCCTTTTGGAACGGAACTATCTTGAGCCATGAATGATTGACCAGGAACTGTGAGAAAGAAATAAGATAAATCACATGCAACTTGTTGCAATTTCTTTCCTTGGGAAAAAGGGTAAAGTTTTCTTTTCAGGGAGAATCTCCTTTAGAGTTTGAACGTGCATTGATAATTTTCAAGATAGACTTAGCCAAATATGTCATCTAGGTTTGAAGCTTTTAGGTAAAATTTTTGCTTCTTAAAATTTTGTTCAAAATTCAAGATGTAGGCTCTCCTCCCTTAGGGAAGAGAAGGCCTATCAAACCTAACACTCTTATGCAACACTTCTTAAGTTCTTGTTGATGCAGTATTAGATGCGAAGTTTCAAAATAGGCATGGTTATATAAATTATCATCTCACAACTATCATTGCATCAAATTAAGAATTTTCAATCCTTTTTGGTCTAGACAAGAGAAGTATGGAGTAGTGTTCCAATGCTAAAGTCTTATTGTGAATCTCTTTGCTATGAGTGGTTCAAAAATGAGGAATCTGTCTTCTGCACCAAATGAGAAATATTCACAATATGTGCTAGGAAGGAATATAAGTCCATAAGATCGAGTATGCAAGAACTGAGAATTGCAAAATTGGCTTACATTTGACTTCCAAACACATAAATTTTCACACTTTTCGATGTTCACACGTAAGTCAAAAATTATATGTGCGTAAGTTGTAAAGTATACACTTGAATACATGTAACTCATATCTATTGAACCATGAATTTATAATTTGCAAATATGGACACCATCGATAAAAAAAGATTTGTATTAAGCAAATATCCATGTACACATACATCAATATATGTCGATATAAGTATAAAATATAGTTACAAAATATCCATATAGGCTTACGAGAATGCCATATAGGCATACAATGTCAAATATATCCAACACAAAATATGTACAAAATTGCCATGTAGGCATACAACAAAGGCCTCTATGCATTCAAAATTCATTTCTCTCCATGCTCTGGTTCAAATAAAATGTTCTTTCCCTTTGCTGGGCATCTGATGGCGATAATTCTGTCACCCGTTTCTGCTATGCTCGAAGAGTGCTCCTGCTGCTCCTCCTAGGGTTTAGCTCCTAGTGAAGTTTCAACTGTTACAATAAGAAGTAAATACATTAATATATAGAAATTACATTATAAAAATTAATATATTTAACAAAATAATCACTTACGGCCATCTCACGATCACTCTCCTTGATGGAAATATTTGCATGCTGATGCTCAGGCGTGCTCAAGCCCTACATAAACCATCCAAATAGGAATTAAACTATGAATCAATAATGGTTTGATTTTTCACTAGAACTAGTTCATCTATAACAATGAATGTAAATTGAAATTTAGTAATTTGCCTCATACCTCCCCTATCAGCCATCAAGGATTGTATAGCGGAGGAAACACCAATATCCATTGCCCGTAAATGTTTGATGGTGTTTTGTCACCAATATCTGAAAATAAAACAACAAATTATTCAATCACAAAAAAGTTACAATAGCGATCCATGTGATGACTTATAATGTATGAGATCTAATGAGCAAAATTTTCAGTACAAGTATTAAACATATATATTTCTGATTATTAGTTATCAAATTTGAAGTAATGTGATGTGTAATGCAACGTAACCAACAATATGAATATAAACTACACAAATCTATTAAACTTAGAATTCATTACTTAAGTTCTCTTTAAATTCTATATTACCTCCGTGAACGTTTGATCAAATCTACTGGCACTCAAAGGTGTTTCCTTGAAACCTCCAATAGTACCTTGTTCAACATCCAAAATCACATATTAAAATACCATTCGTAAAACAATGCTATTAACAAATGTAATAAATTTATAATTGTTTACTAACTTTACATACCCCATCGATAGGTGTACTACAAAAATAAGTACGTGGATGACTGGTGTATCCAGTCTCTACACTGTGACCCTGCAATTTTATTAAAATAGTAAAACTAAATTAGTTAATCTTGCATTTCACAATCGAAATTTAATAAATTAAATTCAATGAACATGCTAAATTTTACCTGAGTGTCAATGCCATATATGCAAAATGTCAGCCATCCTCTCCATCCCCGTCGATGCATACGGATCAGGCTGCGTAGTAGCATATGGATCCTACATAGCACCCTCCTGAGTGCCGGTAGGGTCATATGAACAAGTCGCCCCGCAAGATTGACACATATGGGTTCGAAGGCCACCACCTGAAGACTCCCCTGGATGGCACTGTACAATAGGGCTAGAGTGATGGATGACACTCCGGGTCAAAGTTGTGATCACTTGCAATGTCTCTATGTCAACACTCTCCTTCGCAATGGCAGGCATCACAATTTTCTCACGAGGTGGCTTACCGAGAGGTCGTCTCCCTTGCCACGTAGGATCCGGCTATGCACTGGGCCTATCCTGGGCTGACCCCCCACCTCTCCCCTGGAACTCCCTCATATCAAAATAATTTGGGATTTGGTTAAATACAAACTCACTATATATTTTCCTAAGAAAATATTGGGGGACTTCACAATTATTGCATGGTGGGTTATCAAAAACCATATACCATCTTTCATAAAAATGGTTCTTAATCTCTTGGTGGTGGCACCAATGAATAGGAAACCTCTTTGCATTGAGGGTAAGATTTTGATTTGTTTTAGGGTCAATGAATAGAGAGCACAAATCACCTTTAGTAATTTTAAAATATTTTACTTGTTTATATGATAATTTGTCTGCATAATATGCCCTAGCTGTCTGCCTCCTATCTTGCCATCCAGATATTTGTTGGGTGATTGCATCTACATTTTTAACATGTCTTTCAATGAATTTGCTAGAAGCATTCTTTCGTGGTTGAAGCATTTGGATCACTCAACCTACTGATAAGATCCTCAAGTTGTTTTTATTGTTCTCAATTTCACTCAAATTTTCTTGAGTGCTAGGAGGGAATTGAGAGAATGGTGGGGGAGGTTGATTTTGTTGAGGATTTTGCTGTTGAGGATTTACCTCCTCTTCTTGTTGAGGATTTGCAGGATTTCCTACAAATTTTAAAAAAAACAATCAAATCTAACCTAAAACAAACAAAATCAATTTCAAACTAACAAATTCAAAACAAATAGCAAACAATACTTACCTCTCGCATCTCTTTGTCGTCGTGGAGCCATATTTGCAAACAAAATCCAACTGTTCTTGATGAAATTTGCAGAAATCCTTCCTCCTAGAACGTGAGCATGAAAGTGAGGGATTTTGGCCGGGCAGAGCTGAGAAATAGTAAAGAGCAAATGATACACATTTGACTTTCTTTTTTCTTTTAAAATCACATAACGCGCTCACATTATAACGCCTTTTGCGAACCTTCATTTTTTGTTGAGTTATAGCCACATTTAGGAAACCTCAAGTTTCGGTTTTCGTGGGCCCTCGATCAACTTTTGTGACTACGATTGTGGATTATACTATAGTTGTGCATTATGTACGCATATTTTTAATCACCTTTCATGAACCTTCTTTTTTTGTTGAGTTATAGCCGCATTTAGGAAAATGCTCATGTTTGAGTTTTCGTGGGCCATCAATCAACTTTGGTGACTACGATTGTGGATTGTACTGTAGTTGTGCATTTTGTACATATATTTTTAATCGCCTGTCACGAACCTTCATTTTTTGTTGAGTTATAGTCGCATTTAGGAAAATGCTCGTTTTTAAGTTTTCATGGGCCATCGAACAACTTTGGTCACTACGATTGTGGATTACACTGTAGTTGTGCACTCTTTACGCGTATTTTCTATCAGCTTTCGTGAACCTTCATTTTTCGTTGAATTATAGCCGCACTTAGGAAGCTGCTCGTGTTTAAGTTTTCAGGGGCCACTAATCAACTACCTTGTGACATCAATTGTGGATTGCACTGTAGTTGTCCATTCTGTATGCATATTTTCTATTGCCTTTCGTGAATGTTCAATTTTTGTTGAGTTATAGCCACATTTAGGAAACCGCTCGAGTTTGAGTTTTCGTTGGCTATCGGTAAACTTTGATAAATACGCTTGTGGATTACATTGTAGTAGTGATTTCTATACATGTATTTTATATCTCCTTTCACAAACTTTATTTTTTGATGAGTTATATCCGCATTTAGGAAACCGCTCGAGTTTGAGTTTTCGTGGGCCATCGATCAACTTTGGTGACTACGATTGTGGTTTGTACTGTAGTTGTGCATTATGTATGCATATTTTTTGGTGAGTTATAGCTATATTTAGGAAACCGCTTGTCTTTGAGTTTTCATTGGCCATTGATCAACTTTGGTGACTACGATTGTGGATTGCACAATAGTTGTCAAATCTGTACGCGTATTTTCTATCGCCTTTCACAAACCTTCTTTTTTCATTGAGGTATAGCTGCATTTAGGAAACCACTCATGTTTGAGTTTTCATGGGCCATCAATCAACTTTGGTGACTATGGTTGTGGATTGGACTATAGTTGTCCATTTTGTATGCGTATTTTCTATCACCTTTTGTGAACCTTCATTTTTTGTTGAGTGATAGCCGCATTACGGAAAATGCTCTTGTTTGAGTTTTCGTTGGCCATCGATCAGCTTTGGTGACTACAATTGTGGATAGAACTATAGTTGTAAATTTTGTACGCATATTTTCTATCAACTTTTGTGAATCTTCATTTTTTCTTGAGTTATAACCGTATTTAGCAAACTGCTCGTGTTTGAGTTTTTGTGGGCCATCGATTAGCTTTGGTGACAATGCTTGTGAATTACACTGTATTTGTGCATTCTATATGCGTATTTACTATCGCCATTCGTGAACCTTAATTTTTTGTTGAGTTATAGCCTCATTTAGGAAACCGCTCATGTTTGAGTTTTTTAGGGTCATCTATCAACTTTGGTGACTATGATTGTGGATTGTACTATAGTTGTGCATTCAGTACGTATATTTTTAATCGCCTTTCACGAACCTTCATTTTTTGTTGCGTTATAGCTGCATTTAAGAAAATGATCATGTTTGAGTTTTCGTGGACCATCCATTAGTCAACTTTGGTGACTACGATTGTGGATTATACTGTAGTTTTTCATTCGATACACGTATTTTCTATCGCCTTTCAAAAACCTTTATTTTTCATTGAGTTATAGCTGCATTTAGGAAACTGCTCGTGTTTGTGTTTTTGTGGGCCATCAATCGACTTTGGTGACTACAATTGTTGATTGCACTGAAGTTTCCATTTTGTACACGTATTTTCTATAGCCTTTGGTGAACTTCATTTTTGTTTGAGTTAGAGTCGTATTTAGGAAACCGCTCGAGTTTCAATTTTCATGGGCCATCGATCAACTTTGGTAACTACGCTTGTGGATTACATTGTAGTTGTGCATTCTATACTCGTGTTTTCTATTGACTTTCGCAAACCTTCATTTTTTTATGAGTTATAGCCACATTCAGGAAGCCACTCGTGTTTGAGTTTTCGTGGGCCATCGATCAACGTTGGTGACTACAATTGTGGATTGCACTATAATTGTCCATTTTGTACATGTATTTTCTATCACCTTTTATGAACCTTCAAATTTTCTTGAGTTATAGCCGCATTTAGGAAACCGCTCGTATTTGAGTTTTCGTGGGCCATTGATCAAGTTTGGTGACTACGATTGTGGATTACAGTGTAGTCGTTCATTCGATACACGTATTTTCTATCGTCTTTTGTGAACCTTCATTTTTGGTTGAGTTAGAGCTGCATTTAGATAACCACTCAGGGTTGAGATTTTGTGGGCCATCAATCAACTTTGGTGACTACGATTGTGGTTTGTACTATAGTTTTGCATTATATACGCATATTTTTAATCGCTTTTCATGAACCTTCATTTTTTTCTAAGTCATAGCCACATTTAGGATACCACTCAAGTTTGAGTTTTCATGGCCCATCAATAAACTTTGGTGATTACGCTTGTGGATTACACTATAGTTGTGCATTCTATATGCGTATTTTCTATTGCCTTTCGTGAACCTTCATTTTTTGTTGAGTTATAACTGCATTTAGGAAAGTGCTCAAGTTTGAGTTTGTTGGAATTCGATCAACTTTGGTGACTACACTTGTGGATTACACTATAGTTGTGCATTCTACACTCGTATTTTCTATTGCCTTTCATGAACCTTCATTTTTTGTTGAGTTATAGCCGCATTTAGGAAACCGCTCATGTTTGAGTTTTTGTGGGACATCAATAAATTTTGGCGAATAAGGTTGTGGATTGTATTTAAGTTGTGCATTTTATACTTATATGTTTAATTGGCTTTTACAAACCTTCAGTTTTTGGTGAGTTATAGCTACATTTAGGAAAATGCTCTTGTTTGAGTTTTTTGTGGGCCATCAATCAACTTTGGTGAGTATGATTGTGGATTACACTAAAGTTGTGCATTCTATATGTGTATTTTCTATCGACTTTCATGAACCTTCATTTTTCATTGAGTTATAGCTGCAGTTAGGAAACTGCTCATGTTTGAGTTTTTGTAGGGCATCGATTAACTTTGGTGTCTATGATTGTGGAACTGTAGTTGTGCATTCTATATGGATATTCTTAATCGCCTTTCACAAAGCTTCATTTTTTGTTGAGTTATAGCTGCATTTAGGAAACACTTCGAGTTTCAGATTTTGTGGGCCATCGATCAACTTTGGTGACTATGCTTGTGGATTACACTCTAGTTGTGCATTCTATATGCTTATTTTCGGTTGCCTTTCGTGAACCTTCATTTTTTGTTGAGTTATAGTAGTATTTAGGAAACCGCTCATGTTTGAGTTCTTGTGGGCCATTGATCAACTTTGGTGACTACGATTGTGGACTGTATTGTAGTTGTGTATTTTGTACGCATATTTTTAATCGCCTTTCACAAACCTTCATTTTTTCTTGACTTACAACCGCATTTAGGAAAACGCTCGTGTTTGAGTTTTCGTGGGCCATTGATCAACTTTGGTGACTACGATTGTGGATTACACTATAGTTGTGCATTCTATACGCGTATTTTCTATCACCTTTCGGGAACCTTCATTTTTCATTGAGTTATAGATGTAATTAGAAAACCACTCGTGTTTGAGTTTTTGTGGGCCATCGATTAACTTTGGCAACTAAGATTGTAAATTGTATTATAGTTGTGCATTCTATACTCATATTTTTAATTGGCTTTCACGAACCTTCAATTTTTGTTGAGTTATAGCTGCATTTAGGAAAATGCTCTTGTTTGAGTTTTTCATGGGCCATCGATCAACTTTGGTGAGTACAATTGTGGATTACACTAAAGTTGTTCATTCTATATGCATATTTTCTATCGACTTTCACGAACCTTCATTTTTTGTTGAGTTATAGCTGCAGTTAGGAAACTGCTTGTGTTTGAGTTTTTGTGGGCCATCGATTAATTTTGGTGTCTACAATTGTGGATTGTACTATAGTTGTGCATTCTATACACATATTTTTAATCGCCTTTCACAAAGCTTCATTTTTTGTTGAGTTATAGCCGCATTTAGTAAACGCTTCAAGTTTCAAATTTCATGGGCCATCAATCAACTTTGGTGACTATGCTTGTGGATTACACTGTAGTTGTGCATTCTATATGCTTATTTTTTGTCGCCTTTCGCGAACCTTCATGTTTTGTTGAGTTATAGTCGTATTTAGGAAACTGCTCATGTTTGAGTTTTTGTGGGCCATCTATCAACTTTGTTGACTATGACTGTGGATTGTATTGTAGTTGTGCATTTTGTACGCATATTTTTAATTGTCTTTCATGAACCTTCATTTTTTCTTGACTTACAACTGCATTTAGTTAAACGCTCATGTTTGAGTTTTCATGGGCCATCGATCAACTTTGGTGGCTACAATTGTGGATTACACTGTAGTTGTGCATTCTATATGCATATTTCTATCACCTTTCGGGAACCTTCATTTTTCATTGACTTATAGATGTACTTAGGAAACCGCTCGTGTTTGAGTTTTCATGGGCCATCAATGAACTTTGGTGACTACAATTGTGGATATCAATGTAGTTGTCCATTATGTACGTGTATTTTCTATTGCCTTTCGTGAACATTCATTTTTTGTTAGGTTATAGCCGCATTTAGGAAACCACTCAAGTTTGAGTTTTCATGGGCCATCGATCAACTTTGGTGACTACAATTGTGGATTGTATTGTAGTTGTCCATTATGTAGGAAGATTCTTAATCGCTTTTCCCAAACCTTCATTTTTTGTTGGGTTATAGCCGTATTTAGGAAAACACTCGTGTTTGTTTATTCGTCGGCCATTAATCAACTTTGATGATTGTTGTCCAATTTATATGCGTATTTTCTATCACATTTCGCGAACCTTGATTTTTTGATGAGTTATAGCCGCATTTAGGAAACCGTGAGAGTTTGACTTTTCGTGGGCCATCGATCAATGTTGGTGACTACACTTGTGGATTACACTGTAGTTCTGCATTCTATATGCTTATTTTCTATTGTCTTTCGTGAACCTTCATGTTTTGTTGAATTATAGCCGCATTTAGGAAACCGCTCATGTTTGAGTTTTTGTGGGTCATCGATCAACTTTGGTGACTACAATTTTGCATTGTACTAGTGCATTCTGTATGCATATTTTTAATCTCCTTTTACAAACTTTCATTTTTTGTTGAGATATAGCAGCATTTAGGAAAATGCTCGTGTTTAGGTTTTCGTGGGCCATCAGTCAGCTTTGGTGACTACGATTGTGGATTACTATAGTTGTGCATTCTATACATGTATTTTCTATTTCCTTTTGTGAACCTTCATTTTTCGTTGACTTATAGTCACACTTAGGAAACCGCTCATGTTTGAGTTTTCATGGGCCATCAATCAACTTTGGTGACTACGATTGTGGATTGTGTTGGCATATGGCTTTGGGAAATTGTTTTTAGTTGCTAGTGTTGTCATTGATGGCAACTAAAGCCAGTAGTGTGGTCCATAGTTTAGAAACAGTTCCTACCGGCAAGGAAAGTAGAAGACAGTATTCTATCGGTAGAATGCATGAAGAACAGAGTATTTGGTTGGTAAGTTGATCTGAATACTTCACTGGATTAGTATTTTGTTGTGTGGATCCCTAGGGAAGCTTGTCAAGCATGTATGCTACCTGATTGATAAGTTTTATGATATTTTAACATTGATCCATGTACGAGTTTGGAGATTCAGTAGAATGATTTATTGTTTATTTTCTTATTATGGCCGACATGTTATATATGGCATGTTCTGGATGTATGAGGAATAGTTGTGTAACTATTCTTATGTTGGAAATTTTGATTTGGGTAAACAACCGACTTGTGTGGGTACACATTAATTCTAATTAGTGATTTGAGCTAACTTGTGGTAGAATATTATATATTTTTTAAAGCTGACATATAGAAATAAAATTCTTGTTAGTAGATATATAAATGAGATCGTTAATTCATTTTGCATGTGATGTTCGATGTGGTGAGTAGGTGTGTGTGTGAAAAAGTGTAGAACAACTACATGAGGCAATATCAGAGGATCTGTTCAGCGAATTTTGTTTGTGTAGTAGAAGGGTTTTTGTAGGAGAGCAGAGCATAGCAGAAGTGGGAATTGGATAGAAGGTCTAGAATCCGTTTCATGTGCTTCATTGGAACTAAATCTAGGCATTCAAAGATGTTATTTTCTCAGTTCATATTTTGAATAGTTTTAATCCAAACTCCTCTTGGATAGTGAGTCCTCTTATGTATTTTGAGCAGTGAGCTCTAGGTAGTGTTCCTAAGTGCAAGTGCATTCCCTTTTTATCATACTTTTAACAAAGTATACTTTGTGGATTAATCTCCATCGTAGTTTTTCCCCTAACAGGGTTTCCACGTAAAAATCTTGGTGTTATGGTGTTCATGTTGTCTTGTTATTGTGTATGCATGTTTCCTTTTGTTTACTTGTTGTGGATGCTATTAAAGGTTAAATATTGTTGTTGATAGTTTAAGATCTTATTTGAAATTCAAATATTCTAGAACACTGATTCACTCCCCCCCTCTCAGTGTTCCTAGTGTCCAATAATTGGTATCAAAGCAAGTTCATCTTCTGAGTTTAACAACTTCAGGTGGATCTTGGATTACAATGGATGCAGGTGGTCTTCGAAAAAATCTTATGGTGGCACTTGATGATCTTGAGATCAGTCTAAAGCAGAGGTCATGGAACTAAAAGCAAATCTTGTGGCTGCCGAAAAATTCATTCAATCATTGAAGGATAAAATAAATGAGTCAAGGGAAAAGAGGAAAGAACTATCTGGTCAGTTGAAGCAAAAAGAAACCAAAGGCCCAGAAGATGTTCATTTGAATCAAACCTTAAAATAAATAACAGAAGAATGTGAAAAGCTTCCTAAGGACAATACTGCTCTAAAGCTTGGAATGGAATTTGTGGCGCTGAAGTTAACCAAAGAGATTGAAGAAGGAAAGAAGAAGGAGGATAATCTAACCCAGTCCTTGAAAGAGAAGTTCGAGGAATGTAGCAGAGTTAATACTGGAGTCATTCAACTGGAGATTGAACTGCAACAATTCAGAAACAATGAACAAGAGCTTGAGAGACAGGTAGTTATTCCCATAGATGAGCTTGCCACTACAAATGAGTTTAAGGAAAAGTTTAAGATCAGTTTTGTTAAGCTTGATAAAATAACTAAAGGACAAAAGGATGCAAATGACAAGCGAGGTCTTGGCTATGTGAAGGATGAGAGCTCCGGATCTAAACGAAAGGACCCTGAAAAGAAAACTTAGAAGAACAAAGGCAGAAGATATCCGGTAAGACAACCTAATGCTCAAAAATTTAATGGATATTACTTTGTTTGTAATAAATTTGGGCGTATGGATTCTAAATGTAGAAGTAAGATAAGTTCTGCTAGTCCATCATTTTCTAGTAACTGTTTTAATTGCAAAAAGTTTGGTCATAAGTCATTAGAATGTAGAAGTATGTTTGTCAGTAAAAGGAATGTTAAATGTTACAATTGTGGAAGATTTGGACATATTACTAATCAGTGCAAATTAGGAAGAAATCAGTGGAATGGATGGTATAGACAAAAAAATCCAGTATGCTACAATTGTAACAGATTTGGTCACATTGCAAGATTCTGTAGGTACATAAACATGGATAAAAGAGGTCCAAAATATCAAGGCAGAAATTCATAGAAAGGTGATAAAGGAAAAGGAAAAGAATATGTGGAAGAGATAAGAGATCAGATCAATTAAACTTAGGTAAATAAGAATGGATTTGATGAATGTAATAAGGCAGTATCGGTAGCTCCCTCCGGTAGTTCATCCAACAATTGATCTCAGGCCATTGGCCTAGGGGGAGTTTTCATGAAAATCTTTTGTTCCCCCCATGTGTAGTTGATTGCGGATTGCAAGAAGTTGTCTACAATTGTGCTATTCATCCTCAAATGTATTGGTGATCGCTTCTTGAAGATCCGTAGATGGATTTTACTCTTGTTGTTTGAAAACAGAGTAACCAAAAATTCTAGGGAAAAGAATTTAATATGATAAGGAAGTTAGGTGTGCAAAGTTATAAAAGGACATTTGGAACCCTTATTTGTCACCGTACACTGAAGAAGAATAGTTGGAGAACCTTTTCAGCAAAATTTCAAAGGACCAAAATACAATTTAGCAGTGAATTCTCCAGGTATTTCTATTGATTATCAATTTCATACTTGTTTCGTGATCGGTAGAACCCTGTTCAGTACGAAAAATGAAGCAAATCAAAGGAACAGTAATTCTGGATGAATATAGTAGTCTAAAGGTTAGGGATGTAAGAAATTCGTTGTCTTCCATCGAATTGAAGAAGCTTGGAGGAATGAAACATGATAAATTAGACATCTTGAATGAATTTCCTCATTTCATCAACGTGGAGGTAGTTCGGTTTATCTTGAACAAATTGGATGGTGATATCCTTACTTTGGATAAACCCTATCAAATTTCTAAGGATGTAATCATAAATCTAACAGGTTTGTGCAATGTTGGTGATGTCCCAAAAAAGAAGTCTATTCAGAATATCGAAGTCGAAGCCCTAACCAGTGTAACAGGAGATCATAGGCCTTTAATGATTACAACGGTCAAAGATCCATTAACAAGGTATATTGCATATGGAATTTCAGACAAGATCTTCTTCAGAAATAGGGAAGGTGCAACCTCTGCAGACACAGTCTATATTGCGCACAAGATGATAATAGAAGATGAATACTTTGATCATGTGGATTGTTGAAGGATCAGTTGATGGAGAATGTGCAATTGATGAAGGATATAGATTAATCTTTCAGGTTTGGTACCCTAGCTATATGCATTATGATGTATTTTCTGAATTGCTTGTCTTAGAATGACAATGTGGTATGGAAGGAAAATATGCCGGTTTGCAAGCAAATTTTTGAGCATTTGAACTCTTTTGAAAATGGTGAACAAGTTTATGTAAACTTCTTTGGAAAGTTGTTAAAGTAAAAATCAAATCAATTGAAATCAAATCATCCTCTGGTAAGTCAGAGAAAAAGTAGAAGAGAGAAAGAGAGTTGGCTAGTGACACTCCTCTGATGCCTAAGTCAACAAAAGTTGAAGGAAAAGGTAAAAATCAGATAGTTGTGGATGTAGTCGATGAAGACTCTGAGGATATACACCAAGAGATGAACCAAAAGTAGATGAACCAATCGTGGTAATTGCAAAAGAAAGTGATTAAGAAGGTGCTTTATTCAAAGCAAAGATACTGCAGATTGTTCAAGAAGAAGATGAAATACAAAAAAGATGACTGACATATGGATGAATGGACCATCATATGAATAGGACTGCATTGAGGACACTCTAGGAAGATACTTTATTGACAACAACATTGAATTGAAGAGTTTGCAGAATTTACTTCCAGAAGAATTTATTGAATGTATCAAGGAGGCTATGGACTCTGTGTCTTAGGAAAAAAAAGAGTAAGAAATAATCTCACATCTGAAGATGTAGTTTAGGCTATCTCTCACCAAACTGAAGAAGAAAATGAATGTACTAAGACAATGCATTGACTCAGTGAATAACATCTACAATTATTGTCTCAAGTGGCCTCACGTGGTTGGAAAATCCAAGGACAAGTTGGAACAAATTAAGAATGAGCTTGTTAGAATCAGACAGGAGTACAGTATGGTTTGGGACAAGGATGGATAAGTTAAGAAGATTCATGAGTTGCAAGTTGAGCATGCAAAGGTTCACTCTTCCAGAAACACTCTTATGGACACTTTTTGGAAAGTGAAGCACCTGATTGAATATAGATTAGATCAAATGGTTGAAGTTCTAAAGAAAGGAGAAAAGTTGGAAGAAGCCATTACCATTCCTGAATCCCTTGTCCAAGTCATCAACAAAACATAAGAAAATAATAGTCTGATAATTGCTACTGGGATTGCAGTGGACTCTTGGGAGAAATTTCTCCCAGAAATGAAAGATAAGTATAAGATAATCTTCTGAATTCAGTAGCAATCGCTTTTTTTTTTAGAGAGAATGCAGTAAGGAAGAGTGTAGTAAATAATTTAAGGGGAAAATAAAAAATAGTGGAAGTTTTTGTCATTGATGTCCAAGGGGGAGAGAATGCAGTGAAAAATGCCTTGACATCCAAAGGGGGAGCAGTGTTTTGTTATGACGTGAAGTTTTGAATTTTGGTTTCGACACTTAGTCATTTTTCACTAAGTGTTGCCATCAATGCCAAAGGGGGAGATTGTTGGCATATGGATTTGGGAAATCATTTTTAGTTGCTAGTGTTTTCATTGATGGCAACTGTAGTCAGTAGTGTGGTCCGCAGTTTAGAAACAGTTCCTACCGGCAAGGAAAGTAGAAGACAATATTCTACCAGCAGAATGCATGAATAACAGAGTATTCGGTTGGTAAGTTGATCTGAATACTTCACCAGATCATTATTTTGTTGTGTGAATCCCCAGGGAAGCTTGTCAAGCATGTATGCTACTTGATAATTGATAAGTTTTATGATATTACATTGATCCATGTACGAGTTTAAAGATTCAGTAGAATGATTTAATGTTTATTTTCTCATTATGGCTGACCTGTTGTATATGGCATGTTCCGGACCTATGAGGAATAGTTGTGTAACTATTTCTTATGTTGGGAATTTTGATTTGGGTCTAGTCGTCTTGTGTGGGTACGCATTAATTCTAATTGGTGATTTGAGATGACTTGTGGAAGAATATTATATTTTGTTTAAAGCCAACATATAGAAATAAAATGAGATCGGCAATTCATTTTGCATGTGATGTACAAAGTGGTGAGAAGGTGTGTGTGCGAAAAAATGCAGAACAGCTGCATGAGGCAATATCAAAGGATTTATCGATCGAATTTAATTTGTATAGTAGAAGGGTTTTTGTAGGAGAGCAGAGCAGAGTAGAAGTGCGAATTGGATAGAAGGTCCATAATTTGTTTCATGTGCTTCATTGGAACTGAATCCAGGCATTCAAAGATGCTATTTTCTAAGTTCATATTTGGAATAGTTTTAATCCAAACTCCTTTTGGACAGTGAGTCCTCTTTTGTATTTTGAGCAGTGAGCTCAAGGTAGTGTGCCTGAATGCAAGTGCATTCCCTTTTTATCATAATTTTAATAGAGTATACTTAGCGGATTAATGTCCACCATGGTTTTTCCCCTAATAGGGTTTCCACATAAAAATATTGGTGTTATGGTGTTCACATTGTCTTGTTAATGTGTATGCATGTTTCCTTTTGTTTACTTATTATGGATGCTATTAAAGGTTAAATATTGTTGTTCATAGTTTAAGATCTAATTTGAAATTCAAATATTGTGGAACACTGATTCACCCCCCATCTCAGAGTTAATAGTGTCCAATAGATTGCACTATAATTGTGCATTTTGCACACATATTTTTAATCGCCTATCACAAACGTTCATTTTTTGTTGAGTTATAGCTGCGTTTAAGAAATCACTCGTGTTTGAGTTTTCGTGGGTCATCGATCAGTTTTGGAAACTACGATTGTGGATTACACTATAGTTGTGCATTCTGTACGCGTATTTTCTATCGCCTTTCGTAAACCTTCAATTTTTGTTGAGTTTTAGCCACATTTAGGAAACCACTCATGTTTGAGTTTTTGTGGGACATCGATCAACTTTGGCGACTACAATTGTGGATTGAACTGTAGTTGTGCATTATGTATGCATATTTTTAATCGCCTTTCACAAACCTTCATTTTTTGTTAAGTTATAGCCGCATTTAAAAAAATGCTCGTGTTTGAGTTTTCGTGGGCCAACGATCAACTTTGGTGACTACGATTGTGGATTACACTGTAGTTGTGCATTCTATACGTGAATTTTCTATCGCCTTTCACGAACCTTCATTTCTCGTTGAGTTATAGCCGCACTTAGGAAACCGCTCGTGTTTGAGTTTTCGTGGGACATTGATAAACTTTGGTGACTACAATTATGGATTGCAGTGTAGTTTCCATTCTGTACACGTATTTTCTATCGCCTTTCGCGAACGTTCATTTTTTGTTAAGTTATAGCTGCATTTAGGAAACTGCTCGAGTTTGAGTTTTCATGGGCCATCGATCAACTTTCGTGACTACGCTTGTGGATTACATTGTAGTTATGCATTCTATACATGTATTTTCTATTTCCTTTCATGAAACTTCATTTTTTGATGAGTTATAGATCCATTTAGGAAACCGCTCGTGTTTGATTTTTCGTGGGCTATCAATAAACTTTGGTGACTACGATTGTGGATTGCACTGTAATTGTCCATTATGTATGCATGTTTGAGTTATAGCTGCATTTAGCAAACCGCTTGTATATGAGTTTTCGTGGTCCATCAATCAACTTTGGTGACTACAATTGTGGAATACACTGTAGTTGTTCATTCTCTACATGTATTTTCTATCACCTTTTGTGAACCTTAATTTTTTCTTCAATTATAGCCGCATTTAGGAAACCGCTCATGTTTGTGTTTTTGTGGGCCATCAATCAACTTTGGTGACTACAATTGTGATTTGTACTATAGTTGTGCATTCTGTATGCATATTTTTCATTGCTTTTCATGAATCTTCATGTTTTGTTGAGTTATAGCCACATTTCAGATACCGCTCGAGTTTGAGTTTTCATGTTTTGTTGAGTTATAACTGCATTTAGGAAACCGCTAGAGTTTGAGTTTGTAGGAAATCAATCAACTTTGGTGACTACGCTTGTGGATTACACTATACTTGTGCATTCTATACACGTATTTTTTATTGCCTTTCGTGAACCTTCATTTTTCATTCAATTAGAGCCGCATTTAGGAAACCGCTCATGTTTGAGTTTTTGTGGGTCATCGATCAACTTTGGTGACCACGATAGTGGATAGTATTGTACTTGTGCATTTTGTAGTCATATTTTTAATCGTCTTTCATGAATCTTCATTTTTTGTTGAGTTATAGCTGCATTTAGGAAAATGCTCTTGTTTGAGTTTTCATGGGCCATCGGTCAACGTTGGTGACTACAATTGTGGATTGCACTGTAGTTGTCCACTTTGTACGCATATTTCCTATCGCCTTTCGTGAACCTTGATTTTTTGTTGAGTCATAGCCGCATTTAGGAAACTACTCGTGTTTCAGTTTTCGTTGGCCATTGATCAACTTTGGTGACTACGATTGTGGATTACACTCTAGTTGTGCATTCTATACACATATTTTCTATCACCTTTAGCGAACCTTCATTTTTTGTTGAGTTATAGCCACATTTAGGAAACCGCTCATGTTTGAGTTTTTGTGGGCCATCAATCAACTTTGGTGACTACGATTGTGAATTGTATTGTAGTTATGCATTTTGTACGTATATTTTTAATCGCCTCTCATGAAACTTCATTTTTTGTTTAGTTATAGCCGCATTTGGGAAAATGCTCGTGTTTGAGTTTTTGTAGGCAATCAATCAACTTTGATGACTACGATTCTAGATTACATTGTAGTTGTGCATTCCATATGTGTATTTTCTATCGCCTTTCGTGAACCTGCATTTTTCATTGAGCTATAGCCGCACTTTGGAAACCACTCGTGTTTGACTTTTTTTGGGCCATTGATCAACTTTGGTGACTACGATTGTGGATTGTATTGTAGTGCATTTTGTAAGTATATTTTTAATCGCGTTTCACGAAACTTCATTTTTTGTTGTGTTATAGCCGCAATTAGAAAAATGCTCGTGTTTGAGTTTTTGTTGGCCATCAATCAACTTTGGTGACTATGCTTGTGGATTACACTATAGTTGTGCATTCTATACACGTATTTTCTATCGTCTTTCACAAACCTTCAAATTTCATTGAGTTATAGCTGCACTTAGGAAAGTGTTCATGTTTGAGTTCTTGTGGGCCATCGAACAACTTTGTTGACTACGATTGTGGAATGCACTGTAGTTGTCCATTCTACACATGTATTTTCTATCACCTTTTGTGAACCTTCACTTTTTCTTGACTTATAGCCACATTCAGGAAACCGCTTGAGTTTGAGTTTTTGTTGGCCATCGATCAACTTTGGTGACCATGTGTGTAGATTACACTTACTTGTGCATTATATACGTGTATTTTCTATCACCTTTCATGAACGTTCATTTTTTGTTGAGTTATAGTCACATTTAGGAAGCCATCGTGTTTGAATTTTTGTGGGCCATCTATCAACTTTGGTGACTACAATGGTGGCTTACATTGTAGTGTTGGATTCTATACATGTATTTTGTATCACCTTTTGCGAACCTTCATTTTTTGTTGAGTTATAGTAGCATTTAGGAAACCGCTCAGGTTTGAGATTTTGTATGCGATAAATCAACTTTCGTCCCTACAATTGTGGATTGTACTTTAGTTGTTCATTCTGTACGCATATTTTTAATTGCCTTTCACAAACCTTCATTTTTTGTTGAGTTATAGCCGAATTTAGGAAAACGCTCGTGTTTGAGTTTTCGTGGGCCATTGATCAACTATGGCGAGCACGATTGTGGATTGTACTATATTTATGCATTATGTATGGATATTTTCAATTGCCTTTCACTAAGCTTCATTTTTTCTTAAGTTGTAACCACATTTAGGAAAACGCTCATGTTTGAGTTTTCGAGGGCCATCAATCAACTTTGGTGACTACGATTGTGGATTATACTATAGTTGTGCATTCTAAACACATATTGTTAATCGCCTTTCATGAACATTCATTTTTTGTTGAGTTTTACCCGCATTTAGGAAAACGCTTGTGTTTGAGTTTTCATGGGCCATCAATCAACTTTGGTGACTACAATTGTGGATTTCATTGTAGTTGTCCATTCTATATGTGTATTTTCCATCGCCTTTCGCAAACCTTCATTTTTCAAGTTGAGTTATAGACGCATTTAGGAAACCGCTCGAGTTTGAGTTTTCGTGGGCCATCGATCAACTTTGGTGACTACTTTTGTGGATTGCACTGTAGTTGTCAAATTTGAACACATATTTTGCATCGCCTTTCGTGAACCTTCATTTTTTGTTGAGTTATAGCCACATTTAGGAAACCACTCGTGTTTGGGTTTTCATGGGCCATCGATACACTTTGGTGACTATGATTGTGGATTGCACTATAGTTCTCCATTATGTACACATATTTTCTATTGCATTTCACCAACCTTCATTTAATGTTGAGTTATAGCCGCATTTAGGAAACTAGTCCTGTTTGATTTTTCATGGGCCATAGATCAACTTTGGTGACTACACGTGTGGATTACACTAAAGTTGTACATTCTATACACATATTTTCTATTGCCTTATGCGAACCTTTATTTTTTTTCAGTTATAGCCACATTTAGGAAACCCCTCATGTTTGAGTTTTTTTGGGCCATTGATCAACTTTGGTGACTATGATTGTGGATTGTACTGTAGTTGTGCATTTTGTATGCACATTCTTAATTTCCTTTCACGAACCTTCAATTTTTGTTGAGTTATAGCCACATTTAGGAAAATGTTGGTGTTTTGAGTTTTCCTGGGCCATCAATCAACTTTGGTGACTACGATTATGGATTACACTGTAGTTGAGCATTCTATATGCGTATTTTCTATCGCTTTTCATGAACATTGATTTTTCATTGAGTTATAGCCACACTTAGGAAACCGCTCATGATTGAATTTTTGTGCGCCATCGATCAACTTCGATGACTACGATTGTGGATTGCACTGTAGTTGTCAATTTTGTATGTGTATTTTCTATTGCCTTTTGCGAACCTATATTTTTTTGTTGAGTTATAGCCGCATTTAGAAAACCACCCATGTTTGAGTTTTCGTGGACCATCGATCAACTTTGGTCACTACGATTGTGCATTGCACTGTAGTCGTGCATTATGAATGCTAATTTTCTATCGCATTTCGCGAACATTCATTTTTTGTTGAGTTATAACCACATTTAGGAAACCACTTATGTTTGAGTTTTTTTCAGTCATTGATCAACTTTGGTGACTACGCTTGTGGATTACACTATAGTTGTTGCCTTCTATACGTGTATTTTCTATCGCCTTTCGTTAACCTTCATTTTTTGTTTAGTTATAGCCACATTTAGGAAATCGCTGATGTTTGAGCTTTTGTGGGCCATCAATCAACTTTTGTGAATATGATTGTGTATTGTACTATAGTTGTGCATTCTGTACGCATATTTTTAATCACCTTTCATGAACCTTCATT
This sequence comes from Sequoia sempervirens, assembly GCA_007258455.2. Taxonomy (NCBI): domain Eukaryota; kingdom Viridiplantae; phylum Streptophyta; class Pinopsida; order Cupressales; family Cupressaceae; genus Sequoia; species Sequoia sempervirens. The sequence goes on from VDFB02000004.1 coordinate 726,880, forward strand.
TTTTGTTGAGTTATAGCCGCATTTAGGAAAAAGTTTTTCTTTGAGTTTTCGTGGGCCATCGATCAACTTTGGTGACTACGATTGTGGATTAAATTGTAGTTCTGCTTTCTATATGTGTATTTTCTATCACCTTTCGCAAACTTTCATTTTTCGTTGAGTTATAGCCGCATTTAGGAAATTGCACATGCTTGAGTTTTTGTGGGCCATCGATCAACTTTTATGAGTACGATTGTGGATTGCACTATAGTTGTCCATTCTGTACCCGTATTTTCTATCGAATTTTGCAAACCTTCATTTTTTGTTGAGTTATAGGCGCATTTAGGAAACCGCTCGAATTTGAGTTATCGTGGGCCATCGATTAACTTTGCTGAGTATGCTTATGGATTACACTATAGTTTTTCATTCTATACACGTATTTTCTATCGGCTTTCACGAACCTTCATTTTTTCTTTAGTTATAGCTGCATTTAGGAAACTACTTATGTTTTAGTTTTTTTGGGCCATCGATCAACTTTGGTGACTTTGATTGTAGATTGTACTATAGTTGTTCATTTTGTATGCATATTTTTAATTTCCTTTCACAAACCTTCATTTTTTGTTGAGTTATAGCTGCATTGAGGAAAATAGTCTTGTTTGAGTTTTCCAGGGCCATCAATCAACTTTGGTGACTATGATTGTGGATTGCACTATTGTTGTCCATTTTGTACGCATAATTTCTATCGCCTTTCAAAAACCTTCATTTTTTGTTGACTTATAACTGCATTTACGAAACCACTCGAGTTTGAATTTTTGTCGTCCATCGATCAACTTTGGTGACTAAGATTGTGGATTTTCTATCGCATTTCACGAACCTATATTTTTGTTGAGTTATATCCACATTTAGGAAATCACTCGTGTTTAAGTTTTTGTGGCCTATTGGTCAACTTTGGTGACTATGATTGTGGATTGCATTGTAGTTGTGCATTATGAACGCTAATTTTCTATCCCATTTCAAGAACTTTCATTTTTTGTTGAGTTATAACCACATTTAGGAAACAACTCATGTTTGAGTTTTTGTTGGCAATTGATCAACTTTGGTGACTATGCTTGTGGATTACTCTGTAGTTGTCCATTCTATACGCGTATTTTCTATCGCCTTTCCTAAACCTTCATTTTTTGTTGAGTTATACCTACATTTAGGAAGCCGCTCATGTTTGAGTTTTTGTGGGCCATCAATCAACTTTTGTGACTGCGATTGTGCATTGTAAAATAGTTGTGCATTTTGTACGCATATGTTTAATCGCCTTTCATGAGCCTTCATTTTTTGTTGAGTTATAGCCACATTTAGGAAAATGCTCGTGTTTGAGTTTTCGTGGGCCATAGATCAACTTTGGTGACTACGATTATGGATTAAACTGTAGCTTTGTGTTCTATATGCATATTTTCTATCACGTTTAGTGAAATTTCATTTTTTGTTTAGTTATAGCCGCAATTAGGAAACTACACGTCTTTGATTTTTTGTGCGCCATTGATCAACTTTGGTGACTACAATTTTGGATTGCACTGTAGTTGTCTATTTTGTATGCGTATTTTCTATCGCCTTTCGCGAACCTCCATTTTTTCTTGACTTATAGTTGCATTTAGGAAACCACTTGAGTTTGATTTTTCATGGGCCATCGATCAACTTTGGTGAGTACGCTTATGGATTACACTGTATTTGTGCATTCTATACACATCTTTTCTATCAGCTTTCGCGAACCTTCATTTTTTGTTGAGTTATAGTTACATTTAGGAAACTGCTCATGTTTTAGTTTTTTTGGGCCATCGATCAACTTTGCTGACTATGATTGTGGATTGTACTGTAGTTGTGCATTTTGTATGCATATTTTTATTCGCCTTTCACAAACCTTCATTTTTTATTGAGTTATAGCCGTATTTAGGAAAACAGTCATGTTTGAGTTTTCATGGGCGATCGATCAACTTTGGTGACTACGATTGTGGATTGCATTGTAGTTGTCCATTTTGTACGCATAATTTCTATCGCCTCTTGCAAACCTTCATTTTTTGTTGAGTTATAACCGCATTTAGGAAACTGCTCAAGTTTGAGTTTTCGTCGTCCATCGATCGACTTTGGTGACTACAATTGTGGATTGCACTGTAGTTGTCCAATCTGTACGTGTATTTTCTATCGCCTTTCGCAAACCTTCATTTTTCTTTGAGTTATATCCACATTTAGGAAACCACTAGTGTTTGAGTTTTTGTGGGCCATCGATCAACTTTGTTCACTATGATTGTGGATTGCACTGTAGTTGTCCATTTTTTACGCGTATTTTCTATTGTCTTTCATTGACCGTCAATTTTCTTTGAGTTATAGCCGCATTTAGGAAACCGTTCGCATTTGAGTTTTTGTGGGCCATTTATCAACTTTGGTGACTAGAATTTTGGATTGCACTATAGTTGTCCATTCTATATGCATATTTTCTATTACCTTTCATAAACCTTCATTTTTTTGTTGAGTTATAGTCGCATTTAGGAAATCACTCATGTTTGAGTTTTTGTGGGCCATCGATCAACTTTGGTGACTACGCTTGTGGATTACACGATATTTGTGCATTCTATACGTGTAATTTCTATCGCCTTTCGTGGTCCTTCATTTTTTGTGATGCAGAAGCATCCTTGGTTGTTGGCAATCTTGCATCAACGAAAAATATTTTCTTTTAGTTTTCTTTTCTTGTTCTGTTCTTCCTAAGTTCATGTTGGTGGATTCATCATCTTTGCTCACCAGACCCTGTGGATCTTTGTGTACATCGTCGACATGTTCATTTTCCTTGTTCCAAGATTTGAGCATGATTGGATCCTTTTCTAGCAAGTTATTGCTTCCAAAATCTCATGGCAATTTCTTGAATCGGCACCAGAATAATTTCAAATTCTTCAGCTAGTTCAATCATTGTGTATTGTACCTGTGATTTGCGGGTATTAACGGTGTGATTTTATTTGCTTCGTGGAGTGTCCCTGACCTTCATTATAGGTCCACACTTCATCTTATGCACCCGTTGAAGAGTAATTCAAGTTTGAGACTGACCTATTCTTGCAAACGATACATTTTTTTTCCTTGGAAAATGTAATGATCTTTTGGCCGACGTGGATGTTTCCAAAATTGCAGATATGATATAAAGCTTTTAACCGATCATTAGAAGGGTTGTAGTCAACTAGTAGTCGATTAAGTAGATTAAGATAGATCTAATTTTTAATATTCAGCTCGCATATAGGAGCATGTTGTATCAAGCTTGTGAGCCGAATCTGTAAGCCTAGATGTTGTCGGCCAAATGTAATTGAGATTTCTGTTAATGAGAATATTTGCATCTACATTTTCCTCTATATTCAGTGTTGCTTTCATTGTGTTACTCTTGTTGAACGATTCAGATTGTTCTCTTTGAGGACCCTCCTACCATGGTTGCATTAGATTGGTATCAGATCTAGGTTTGATCTATGTGAGGTTGTTAGAACTCACGGAGTCCTGTTGAAGATTTTTTGTGGGGTGGCGGATTGAAGATCTGACCTGCAACTACAGAGGACTTGTGTAAAGATTGCGGGAAGAAGAAATGTTAGAGGAAATGGAGCGTGCGGAAATGCAGACCAAGCGATGATGGAGATGTTGAGAGGAATTTCTGCTAGATTAGAGGCAGTTGTAACAACCTAGAAGAGAGGTCGACCAGTTGATGATGTGAGTGATGAAGAGATAGAAGTTTAGGAGGAAAGAGGAAGAGAAGAGCAACTTGTCCTAGATCAAGGAGAAGAGAGGTTCATAAGAACCCTAACCCATGCATCCCTTTGGTGGGAACATTTGCAGACAGATAGGCAGAGAAGAGGAAAAGAAAAGATAAAATCATGGGATCTAATGGTGAACAAGTTGAAAACAAATTTTATGCCTGCAGACTATTAGATTAGTTTGTTTTGAAAGTTGCAAAATTTGAAGCAGAAAGAATCTAGTGTAACAGAGTATACTGAAGAGTTCTATAAGTTGAATATTAGATCTTGACATTCAGAGGAGGATATTGAGCAAGTAGCTAGATATGTGAATGGTTTGAGGTCATCTATACAAGATGAAATCAATTTGATCAAGTTTATAAGTGTGGAAGAGGAATATCGGTGTGCCCTAAAGGCAGAAGAGAAGTTGAGTAAAAGACATGAGCAGAGATAGAGAGGAAGGGGTGGAAGATTTCAAAGAGGAAGAGCTTTTACTAGAGGAGGAAGAGGCTCTTTTGCAGATTAGAACAAGGATAAGGAGGTTAGTAAGAATGATAATTCATATCAGAGAGGTGATGGTAACTCTTACAGGAGAGGAGGTTATGGTGGATAAACCAGAATGAGGGTTATAGGAGAGATGATGGACATGGGAAAAGGGTATTCAAAGGAACTTGCTTTAAATGTGGTGGAGAAGGACATAGAACATTTGAATGCAATCAGGGAGAGACAAGTATTAAGACAAAGAACAATAAAAGAACAACCTTTGTTGAGGAAGAACATGCTAGATTATCTAACAAACTAGATGATGGAGAAGTGTTGTTGAATAGAAGAGTATTGTGTCAAAGTGAGTTGGAAAAGGAGCCATTGCAGAGAAAGAATTTGTTTTAGACTAGATGCAAGGTGAATGGTAAATGTTGCAAGGTGATTGTTGACAGTGGAAGCTCTGAGAACCTGGTTTCTAAAGAGATGGTGACTAAACTAAAGTTGGAAAGGTTGAAACACTCGAAGCCCTATCAGATTGCTTGGATTCAGGATGAGCATAAGATACTGTAAGTGAACAATGTTTGGTGAAATCGAACATAGGAAATTACTATGATGAAGTTTTGTGTGATATTATGCCTATGGATATATGCCATGTTTTGTTGGGAAGACCTTCGCAGTATGATAGACAAGCTATTCATGATGGAAAGAAGAACATATATACCATTGTTGCTAATGGGATGAAGTAGATTTTGCTGCCATTGGAAGATGTTCCTACAATTGAGGTTTGTAAGAGTACTAGAGTTTGTTTGGTTAATGGAAGGAGATTCTTCGATGGGTTGAGATATGAGAACATGTTCTATATGTTAGTTCCTAAGAAGACTAAATATTTGAAGCATGTAGAAGAACAACCGAAAGAGATAAAGGAATTGTTGACAGAGTATGAAGAGATCATTTCAGAGAATGTACTTGATGGGTTACCACTTGTGAGGAGTATTAGTAATTGCATGGATTTGATTCCTGGAACTAGTTTGGCTAATAAAGTAGCACACTAGATGACACCGAAAAAGAATGAAGAGTTGAATAGACAAGTGCGAGAATTGTTGAGGAAGGGTTTGATCAGAGAAAGCTTAAGTCTATGTGCAGTAACTGTTGTGTTGCCACCTAAGAAGGATGGAGAATGTAGGATGTGTAGAGATTCTAGAGCCATAAACAAGATCATGGTGAAGTATAGATTTCCTTTGCCCCGGATGGATGGAATTATGGATTGTTTGAGTGGAGCTAGATACTTTACAAAGATATATCTGAAGAGTGGATATCATCACATCAGAATAAAAGAAAGGGATGAGCGGAAAACAACATTCAAGACAAATTAAGGATTGTATGAGTGGTTAGTGATGCCCTTTGGACTGACAAACACATTGAGTACTTTTATGAGGTTGATGAACAGTGTATTGAAGAAATTATTGGGTATGTTTGTGATCATGTATTTGGATCACATCTTAATTTTTAGTAAAACAAGGGAAGAACATTTGGTGCATATAAGACAAGTTTTGCAGAGGTTGAGAGAAGACCAGTTGTTGATAAACATTAAGAAGTGTAGTTTCATGAAGGAAGAATTGGTATATCTAGGATTTGTAAACTCTTTGGATGGATTGAAGATGGATCCTAAGAAAGTAAGATCAACTGTTGAGTGACCTACACTATATAGCATTGGAGAGGTGAGATCATTTCATGGATTGGCTAGTTTCTACCAGAAGATCATTAGGAATTTTAGTTCTATTTGTAGGCCTATGACGGAAACAATAAGAGGAGATAGAAAGGATTTTAGGTGGACATCTAGAGCAGATCAAAATTTTGAATTGTTGAACTAGAAGGTGACTGAGCAGCATGTGTTGGCTTTACCATATTTCAATAAGGTATTTCAAGTAGACTGTGATGCAAGTGGAAATGCAATTGGAGTAGTGTTGAGTCAAAAAGGAATACCTATAGCTTATTTAAGTGAGAAAATGAATGATGCTAGGAGAAGATATTCGGTGTATGAATAGGAATTTTATGCTATAATTCAAGCCTTGAAGAAGTGGAGACATTATTTGTTGCCTAAGGAGTTTGTGTTGTATACAGATCATCAGGCATTGCAATATTTGAATAGTCAAGGTAAGTTGAATCAAAGACACATGAGGTTGGTAGAGTTCTTGCAGTGTTATGCTTTTTTTTTGAAGCATAGGAGTGGAAATTCAAATAGAATTATTGATACTTTAAGCAGGAGAAGGAATTTACTGATAGAGATGAGAGTGGAGGTATCAGGGTTTGATGAATTGAAGAACTTGTATGAGGGAGACCTAGATTTTGCAGAACCTTGGAGAGCATGTAACGAACCAGTTTCAAAGGATAGAAGTCAGTGGTGGATTATTTCATTTAGGAGGACATGTTGTTTAGAGGAAATTAGTTGTGTCTATCCTGGAGTTCAATGAGGGATAACTTAGTGAAGGAGAAGCATAGTGGAGGAATGTCAGGACAATTTGGAGTTGATAAGATAGTAGCATTGGTGACTGAGAATTAATTTTGGCCACAGATTCATAAGGATGTTAGGAAATTTGTGCAGAGTTGTAGAGTTTGTCAAGTTGCAAAAGGGAGTAGTCAAAATGTCAGATTGTATTCGCCTTTGATAGTTCGGGAGAGACCTTTGGAGGATATCAGCATTAATTTCATACTTGTTTTACCGAAGACACAAAGAGGTAATGATTCTGTATTTTTGGTGGTAGATAGATTTTCTAAAATGACACATTTCATACTTTGTAAGAAGACAATAGATGTAGTACATGTAGTCGACTTGTTTCTCAGAGAAGTGGTCAGATTGCATGGATTACCCAAGAGTATTGTTTCAGATAGAGATGTAAATTTTGTTGGTTACTTTTGGAGGACACTTTGGAAGACGTTGAAGATAGATTTAAAGTTCAGTTCTACTTTTCACCCACAGACTGATGGACAGACAATGGTAGTAAATAGGAGTTTAGGGAATTTGATGAGAAGTTTGGTTGGAGAAAATATTGGCAGTTGGGATTTAGTCCTTGCACAAACAGAGTTTTCTTACAATAATTCAGTGAACATGAGTACATGAAAGATACCTTTTGAGATTGTTACAGGAGTTCATCCTAGAGGTATATCAAAATTAAGAGACATTAGTATTGAAGATAAGAGGAGTGTAGAAGAAGAACAATTTGCAGAGCACATGAAGAAAGTGCATACTCAAGTTCGACAACAGTTGGAAGACATGAACTGGAAGTACAAAGAGAAAGCAGATGAAAAGAGGACACACAAGGAATTTGAAGTTGGAGATGAAGTAATGGTATACTTGAGGAAGGAAATATTTCCAGTTGGAACATACAACAAGCTGAAGATGAGGAAGTTTGGACCTTGTAAGATCTTGAAGAAATTTGATTCAGGAAATGCATATGAAGTGGAGTTACTGGAAGGAATGGGCATATCACCTATATTCAACATTGCATATCTACATTAGTATCATGAAGCAAAATTCAATGAAGACAGTGAAGCAAAATTGGAGAATCAATTTCTTAAACAACAGTCAGATGAGATTGAAGAGATTTTGGATGTCAGAGATGGGAGAAAGACTCGTGGAAGACAGTACAAAGAATATCTTGTGAAGTGGAAAAGTAGACCAGTTGAGGATTCTTCTTGGATTTATTAGACTGAGGTAGACCATCTTTGTTTTCCTTTACCCCCGGAAAAGTGAGGGACTCACTTTTCAATAACATCAGATGTTTGAAGCAGGAGCATCCTTGGTTCTTGGAAATCTTGCATCAACCAAAAATATTTTCTTTCAGTTGTTTGTTCTTGTTCTGTTCTTACTTGGTTCATGTTGGTGGATTCATCATCTTTCCTCACCATACCCTGTGGATCTTTGTGTACATTGTCGACATGTTCATTTTCCTTGTTCCAAGATTTGAGCATGATTACATCTTTTTCCAGCAAGTTATCACTTCTGAAATCTAATGGTAGTTTCTTGAAACAACATCAAAATAATTTCAAACTCTTCGGCTAATTCGATCGTTGCAGATCGTCCTCGTGACTTGTAGATCTTAACGATGTGATTTTATTTGCTCCATGGAGTGTCCCCGACCTTCATTATAGGTCCACACTTCATCTTATGTAGTTGTTCAAGTGTAATTCAAGTTTGAGGCCGACCTATTCTTGCACACACTACATTTTCTTTCCTTGGAAAATTTAATGATCTTTTTGCCGACGCAGATGTTTCCAGAACTGCGGATATGATATAGAGTTTGTAATCGATCATTAGAAGGGTGGTAGTCAACTAGTAGTTGATTGAGCAGATTAGGATAGATCTGATTTGTAATATTTAGCTCGAATATAGGAGCATGTTGTATCAAGCCTGTGAGCCGAATCTGTAAGCCTGAATGTTGCTGATCGAATGTAATTGAGATTTCTATTAATGAGAATATTTGCATCTTCATTTGCCTCCATATTTTGTGTTTCTTTCGTTATGTTACTCTTGCTGCATGGTCCGGATTATTCTCTTTGAGGACCCTATAGTTGTGCATTCTATACACGTATTTTGTATTGCCTTTCACGAACCTTCATTTTTTGTTGAGCTATAGCTGCATTTAGGAAACCACTCATGTTTGAGTTTTTGTGGGCCATCAATCAACTTTGGTGACTACGATTGTGGATTGTACTCTAGTTGTGCATTATGTAAGCATATTTTCAATGGCCTTTCATCAACCTTCATTGTTTCTTGATTTATAGCCACATTTAGGAAAATGCTCATGTTTGAGTTTTCATGGGCCATCAATCGACTTTATTAACTTTCATTGTGGATTACAATGTAGTTGTGCATTCTATACACGTATTTTCTATCGCCTTTTGCTAACCTTCATTTTTTATTGAGTTATAGCCACACGTAGGAAACCACTCGTGTTTGAGTTTTCATGGGCCTATGATCAACTTTGGTGACTATGATTATGGATTGTACTATAGTTGTCCATTATGTACATTTCTTTTCTATTCCCTTTTGCGAACCTTCATTTTTTGTTGAGTTATAGCCGCATTTAGGAAACCACTCGAGTTTGAGTTTTCGTGGGCCATCGATCAACTTTAGTGACTACACTTGTGGATTGCACTGTAGTTGTGCATTCTATACGCGTATTTTCTATCGCCCTTCATGAACCTTCATTTTTTCTTGAGTTATAGCCACATTTAGGAAACCACTCATCTTTGAGTTTTTGTGGGCCATCAATCAACTTTGGTAACTACAATTGTGGATTGTATTGTAGTTGTGCATTGTATACGCATATTTTTAATCGCCTTTCACGAACCTTCATTTTTTGTTGAGTTATAGCCACATTTAGGAAACCGCTCGTGTTTGAGTTTTTATGGGCCATCGATCAACTTTCGTGACTATGCTTGTGGATTACACTATAGTTGTGCATTCTATACATGTATTTTGTATTTCCTTTTGGGAAACTTTTTTTTTTTTGAGTTTAGCTGCATTTAGGAAACCACTCTTCTTTGAGTTTTTGTGGGCCATCGATAAATTTTGGTGACAACGATTGTAGATTACATTGTAGTTGTGCATTGTATGCACATATTTTCTATTGCCTTTCGTGGACATTCATTTTTTGTTGAGTTATAGACACATTTAGGAAACCGCTCATGTTTGAGTTTTTGTGGGCCATCATTCAACTTTGGTGACTACGATTGTGGATTTTACTGTAGTTGTGCATTTTGTATGCATATTTTTCATCGCGTTTCACGAACCTTCAATTTTTGTTGAGTTATAGCCGCATTTAGGAAAATGCTCGTGTTTGAGTTTTCGTGGGCCATCAATCAAATTTGGTGATTGAGATTACACTGTAGTTGTGCATTCTATACGCATTTTCTATCGACTTTCGCGAACCTTAACTTTTTGTTGAGTTATAGTCGTATTTAGGAAACAACTCGTATTTGAGTTTTCACAGGCCATCAATCAACTTTGGTGACTACGATTGTGGATTGCACTATTGTTGTCCATTCTTTACACATATTTTCTATCACCCTTCGTGAACCTTTATTTTTCGTTAACTTATAGCTGCATTTAGGAAACCGCTCATGTTTGAGTTTTTGTGGGCCATCGATAAACTTTGGTGACTACAATTGTGGATTGCACTGTATTTGTCCATTATGTATGCATATTTTCTAATGCCTTTGTGAATGTTAATTTTTTATTGAGTTATAGCCCCATTTAGGAAACTGCTCGTGTTTGAGTTTTCATGGGCCATCGATCAACATAGATGACTACGATTGTGGATTGCACTGTAGTTGTGCATTATGAATGCTAATTTTCTACTGCCTTTCGTGAACCTTCATTTTTTTCTGAGTTATAGCCGCATTTAGGAAAATGCTCGTGTTTGAGTATTCGTGGGCCATCGATCAACTTTTGTAACTACAATTATGGATTACACTTTAGTTGTGCATTCTATTTGCGTATTTGCTATCGCCTTTCGCGTAACTTCATTTTTTGTTCAGTTATAGCCGTATTTAGGAAACCGCTCGAATTTGAGTTTTCATGGCCCATCAATCAACTTTCAGGACTACGCTTGTGGATAACACTATAGTTGTGAATTCTATATGTGTATTTTTTATCGCCTTTCGTGAACCTTCATTTTTTGTTGAGTTATAGCCGCATTTAGGAAATCACTCGTGTTTGAGTTTTCGTGGGCCATCGATCAACTTTGGTGACTACGTATGTGGATTACACTGTAGTTGTGCATTCTATATGTGTATTTTCTATCACCTTTTACAAACCTTCATTTTTTTGTTGAGTTATAGCTGCATTTAGGAAACCGCTCGTATTTGAGTTTCTGTGGGCCATCGATCAATTTTGGTGACAACTATTGCGGATTACACTGTAGTTGGTGACTACAATTATGGATTCCACTATTGTTGTCCATTCTGTACATGTATATTCTATCGCCTTTCACGGAACTTAATTTTTTGTTAAGTTATAGCTGCATTTAGGAAACCGCTCATGTTTGAGTTTTTGTGGGCCATCGATAAACTTTGGTGACTACAATTGTGGATTGCACTATAGTTTGTCCATTTTGTACACATAGTTTCTACCACCTTTTGTGAACGTTCTTTTTTTGTTGAATTATAGTTGCATTTAGGAAACCGATCGTGTTCATGGGCCATCGATCAACATAGATGACTACGATTGTGGATTGCACTGTAGTTGTGTATTATGAATGCTATTTTTCTATCGACATTCGTGAACCTTCATTTTTTGTTGAGTTATAGCCACATTTAGGAGAACGCTTGTGTTTGAGTTTTCATGGGCCACTGATCAACTTTGGTCACCACAATTGTGGATTACACTGTAGTTGTGAATTCTATACGTGTATTTTCTATCGCCTTTTGCATAACTTCATTTTTTGTTTAGTTATAGCCGCATTTAGGAAACTGCTCGAATTTTAGTTTTCATGGGCCATCAATCAACTTTTGTGACGATGCTTGTGGATTACACTATAGTTGTGCATTCTATATGCGTATTTTCTATCACCTTTTGCAAACCTTCTTTTTTTGTTGAGTTCTAGCTACATTTAGGAAATCGCTCGTGTTTGAGATTTCATGGGTCATCGATCAACTTTGGTGACAATGCTTGTGGATTACACTATAGTTGTGCATTCTATAAGTGTATTCTCTATTGCCTTTCATGACCATCATTTTTTGTTGAGTTATAGCTATATTTAGGAAACCGCTCGTGTTTGATTTTATGTGGGCCATTGATCAATTTTGGTGATAACGATTGTGGATTACACTATAGTATTGCATTCTATACGCGTATTTTCTTCCACCTTTTGTGAACCTTCATTTTTTGTTTAGTTATAGCCAGATTTAGGAAATCGCTCGTGTTTGAGTTTTCGTGGGCCATCGGTCAACTTTTGTAACTACGCTTGTGGGATACACTATAGTTGTGCATTCTATATGCATATTTCCTATCTCCTTTCATGAACTTTCATTTTTTGTTGAGTTATTGCTGCATTTTGGATACCGACCGTGTTTGAGTTTTCATGGGCCATCGATCAACTTTGGTGAGTACGGTTGTGGATTACACTATAGTTGTGCATTCTATACAAGTATTTTCTATCGCCTTTCGCGAACCTTCATTTTTTGTTGAGTTATAGCCGCATTTAAGAAACTGCTTATGTTTTATTTTTTGTGGGCTATCAATCAACTTTAGTGACTATGATTGTGGATTGTATTGTAGTTGTGCATTCTGTATGCATATTTTTAATCACCTTTCATGAACCTTCATTATTTGTTGAGTTATAGCCTCACTTAGGAAAACGCTCGCGTTTGAGTTGTCATTGGCCATCGATCAACTTTAGTGACTACAATTGTGGATTACACTCTAGTTGCACATTCTATATGCATATTTTCTATCACCTTTCATGAAAATTCATTTTTCATTGAGTTATTTCCGCACTTAGGAAACCGCTCGTGTTTGAGTTTTCATGGGCTATCAATCAACTTTGGTGACTACGATAGTGGATTGCACATTAGTTGTCCATTCTATACGCTTATTTTCTATCACCTTTCGCAAACCCTTATTTTTTGTTGAGTGATAGCCACATTTAGCAAACCGCTCCTGTTTGAGTTTTCATGGGTCATCGATCAACTTTGGTGACTACGATTGTAGATTAAAATATAGTTGTGCATTATATATGCGTATTTTCTATTGCCTTTCACGAACCTTCATTTTTTTTGAGTTACAGCCACCTTCAGGAAACTGCTCATCGTTGGGTTTATGTGGGCCATCGATCAACTTCGGTGACTAAGATTGTGGATTCTACTGTAGTTGTGCATTTTGTACGCATATTTTTAATCGCCTTTTATGACCCTTTATTTTTTGTTGAGTTATAGTCGCATTTAGGAAAATACTCGTGGTTGACTTTTTGTGGGCCATTGATCAGATTTGGTGACTATGCTCTTGGATTACACTGTAGTTGTGAATTCTATATTCGTATTTTCTATCGCCTTTCTTGAACCTTAATTTTTTGTTGAGCTATAGCCGCATTTAGGAAACCGCTCATGTTTGAGTTTTTGTGGGCCATCAATCAACTTTGGTGACTACGATTGTGGATCGTACTATAGTTGTGCATCTGTATGCATATTTTTAATTCCCTTTCACCAACCTTCATGTTTGAGTTTATGTGGGCCATCAATCAACTTTGTTGACTATGATTGTGGATTGTACAGTAGTTGTCCATTATGTACGTATATTTTCCATCACCTTTCACGAACCTTCATTTTTGGTTGAGTTATAACCGCATTAAGGAAACCGCTCGAGTTTAAATTTTCGTGGGCCATCAATCAACTTTGGTGACTACGCTTGTGGATAACACTGTAGTTGTGCATTCTATATGCCTATTTTCTATCGCCTTTCACGAACCTTCATTTTTTGTTTAGTTATAGGCACATATAGGAAACTGCTCATAATTGACTTTTTGTGGGCCATCGATAACCTTTGGGGACTACGATTGTGGATTGTATTGTAGTTGTGCATTATCTACTCATATTTTTAATTGCCTTTCACGAACCTTCAATTTTTGAGTTATAGCCACATTTAGGAAAATGCTCATTTTTTAGTTTCCGTGGGCCATCGGTCAACTTTGGTGACTACGATTGTTGATTAAACTATAGTTGTGCATTCTGTAAGCGTATTTTCTATCGCCTTTCACAAACCTTCACTTTTCGTTGAGTTATAGCTGCACTTAGGAAACAGCTCGTGTTTGATTTTTCATGGGCCATCGATCAACTTTGGTGACTACGCTTGTGGATTACACTGTAGTTGTACATTCGATACGCTTATTTTCTATTGCCTTTTGCGAACCTTCATTTTTTCTTGAGTTATAGCCGCATTTAGGAAACCACTCATGTTTGAGTTTATGTGGGCCACAGATCAACTTTGGTGACTAGAATTGTGGATTATACTGTAGATGTGCATTTTATACACGTATTTTCTATTGCCTTTGGCGAACCTTCATTTTTTGTTGAGTTACAGTCGCATTTAGGAAACTGCTCATGTTTGAGCTTTTTTGGGCCATCAATCAACTTTGGTGACTATGATTGTGGATTGCACTGTAGTTGTGCATTTTGTACACATTTTTTCAATCGACTTTCACAAACCTTCATATTTTGTTGAGTTATAGCCGCATTTAGGAAAACGGTCATGTTTGACTTTTCGTCCACCATTGATCAACTTTGGTGACTACGATTGTGGATTACACTATCGTTGTGCATTCTATAATCGTATTTTTTATCGCCTTTTGCGAACCTTCATTATTCGTTGAGTTATAACTGCACTTAGGAAACCGCTTGTGTTTGAGTTTTTTTGGGCCATCAATCAACTTTGGTGACTACAATTGTGGATTGTACTGTAGTTGTGCATTTTGTACTTAGTTATGGCCATATTTAGGAAAACGCTTGTGTTTGAGTTTTCATGGGCCATCGATCGACTTTCATAACTACGATTGTGGATTGCACTGTAGTTGTTGATTTTGTATGTGTATTTTTTATTGCCTTTGATGAACCTTCAGTTTTTGTTGAGTTATAGACGCATTAAGGAAACCGCTCATATTTGAGTTTTTGTGGGCCATCGATCAACTCTGGTGACTACGCTTGTGGATTACACTGTATTTGTGCATTCTATACGCGAATTTTCAATCGCCTTTTGCAAAAATTCATTTTTTGTTGAGTTATAGTAGCATTTAGGAAATAGCTATTGTTTGAGTTTTTGTTGGCCATCAATCAACTTCGATAACTATGATTGTGGATTGTACTCTAGTTGTGCATTCTTTACACATATTTTTAATCACCTTTAACGAACCTTCATATTTTGTTGAGTTGTAGCCACATTTAGGAAAACACTCATTTATTAGTTTTCATGGGCCATCGATCAACTCTGGTGACTATGATTGTTGATTACACTCTAGTTGTGCATTCTATATGGATATTTTCTATCACCTTTCGCAAACCTTCATTTTTTTTAGTTATAGCTGCATTTAGGAAACCACTCAAGTTTGCATTTTCGTGGGCCATCGACCAACTTTGGTGATGACGCTTTTGGATTACACTGTAGTTGTGCATTCTATATCCTTATTTTCTATCGCTTTTCGCGAACCTTCACTTTTTGTTGAGCTATGGCATCCTTTAGGAAACCGCTCATGTTTGAGTTTTTGTGGCCCATCGATCAACTTTGGTGACTACAATTGTGTATTGTACTTTAGTTCTGCATTTTGTACACATATTTTTAATCGCATTTCACGAACCTTCATTTTTTGTTGAGTTATAGCCGCATTTAGGAAAATGCTCGTGTTTGAGTTTTCGTGGGCCATCAATCAACTTTGGTGACGACAATTGTGGATTACACTATAGTTGTGCATTTAATACGCGTATTTTCTATTGCCTTTTGTGAAACTTCATTTTTTGTTGAGTTATAGCCCCATTTAGGAAACTGCTCTTGTTTGAGTTTTTGTAGGCCATCAATCAACTTTGATGACTACAATTGTGGAAATCACTATAGTTGTCCATTCTCTACGTATTTTTTTAATCGCCTTTCACGAACTTTCATTTTTTGTTGACTTATAGACGCATTTAGGAAAACACTCATGTTTGAGTTTTCGTGGGCCATCGATTAACTTTAGTGACTATGATTGTGGATTATACTATAGTTGTGTATTTTGTACACGTATTATCTATCGCGTTTCATGAACCTTTATTTTTTTGAGTTATAGCCGCATTTAGGAAATTGCTGGTGTTTGAATTTCTCAAGGCCATCGATCAACATGGTTGACTGCAATTGTGGATTGCAATTTAGTTGTTCATTTTGTATGTGTATTATTTATCGCCTTTTGTGAAACTTCATTTTTTGTTGAGTTATAGCTGCATATAGGAAATCACTCGTATTTGAGTTATAGCCGCACTTAGGAAACCACTCGTGTTTGAGTTTTTGTGGGTCATCGATCAACTTTGGTGACTACGATTGTGGATTGCACTGTAGTTGTCCATTCTCTACACATATTTTCTATTTCCTTTCACGAACCTTCATTTTTTGTTGAGTTATAGCAGTATTTAGGAAATTACTAGAGTTTGAGTTTCTGTAGGCCATCGATTAACTTTGCTAACTACGCTTGTAGATTACACTATAGTTGTTCATTCTATATGCGTATTTTCTATTGCCTTTCACAAACCTTCATGTTTTGTTGAGTTATAGCCGCATTTAGGAAACCACTCCTGTTTGAGTTTTTGTGGGCCATCAATGAACTTTGCTGACTATGATTGTGGATTGTACTGTAGTTGTGCATTTTGTACATATATTTTTAATTGCCTTGCACGAACGTTCATTTTTTGTTTAGTTATAGCCGCATTTAGGAAAACACTAGTGTTTGAGTTTTCGTGGGCCATGGATCAACTTTGCTGACTACAATTGTGGATTACACTGTAGTTGTACATTCTATACATGTATTTTCTATTGCCCTTTCATGAACCTTCATTTTTCATTGAGTTATATCTACAATTAGGAAACTGCTCGTGTTTGAGTTTTCGTGGGCCATCGATCAACTTTGCTGACTACACTTGTGGATTACACCTTAGTTGTGCATTCTATATGCGTATTTTCTATTTCCTTTCACGAACCTTCATTTTTTGTTGAGTTATAGCCGCATTTAGGAAACTGCTAATGTTTGGGTTTTTTTTGGCCATCGATCAACTTTGGATACTACGATTGTGGATTGTACTATAGTTGTGTATTTTGTATGCATATATTTAATCACCTTTCGTGAACCTTAATCAACTTTGGTGACTATGATTGTGGATTGAACTATAGTTTTTCATTCTGTATGCTTATTTTCTATCGACTTTCATGAACCTTCATTTTTTTTGAGTTATAGCCGCATTTAGGAAACCTCTCGTGTTTAAGTTTTCGTCGGCCATCGATCAACTTTAGTGAATACGATTGTGTAGTACACTATAGTTGTGCATTTTGTACACGTCTTTTCTATTGCCTTTCGCGAACCTTCATATTTTGTTGAGTTATAGCCACATTTAGTAAACCGCTTATGTTTGAGTTTTTGTGGGCCATCAATTAACTTTGGTGACTACGATTGTGGATTGTACTATAGTTGTGCATTTTGTATGCATATTTTTAATCACCTTTTATGAACCTTCATTTTTTGTTGACTTATAGCCACGTTTAAGAAAGTGCTCGTGTTTGAGTTTTTGTGGGCCATCGATCAACTTTGGCGACTACGATTGTGGATTACACTATAGTTGTCCATTATGTACGCGTATTTTTTATCGCCTTTCGTGAACATTCATTTTTCGTTCAGTTATAGTTGCATTTAGGAAACCGCTCATGTTTGAATTTTCGTGGGCCATCAATATATTTTGGTGACTACGATTGTGGATTATATTATAGTTTTGCATTCTATATGCGTATTACCTATCGCTTTTAGCGAACCTTCATTTTTTGTTGGGTTATAGCCGCATTTAGGAAATTCCTCATGTTTGGTTTTTCATGGGCCATCGATCAACATTAGTGACTACGATTGTGAATTGCACTATAGTTGTCCATTTTGTACGCATATTTTCTATCGCCTTTTGTGAACCTTCACTTTTTATCAAGTTATAGTCGCATATAGGAAATCACTCGTATTTGAGTTCTCGTGGTCCATCGATCTACTTTAGGGACTACAATTGTGGATTACACTGTAGTTGTTCATTCTATACACGTATTTTCTATCACCTTTCGCAAACCTTCATTTTTCATTGAGTTATAGTCGCACTTATGAAATCACTGAAGCTTGAGTTTTCGTGGGCCATCGATCAACTTTGGTGACTAGGATTGTGGATTGCATTGTAGTTGTCCATTTTGTACACGTATTTTCTATTGCCTTTCACGAACCTTCATTTTTTGTTGAGTTATAGAAACATTTAGGAAATTGATAGAGTTTGACTTTTCATTGGCCATCGATCAAATTTGGGGACTAGGCTTGTGGATTACACTATAGTTGTGCATTCTATACACCTATTTTCTATAGCCTTTCACGAACCTTCATGTTTTGTTGAGTTATAGCCGCATTTAAGAAACAACTCGTGTTTGAGTTTTTGTGGGCCATCAATCAACTTTGGTGACTATGATTGTGGATTGTACTATAGTTGTACATTTTTAATCGCCTTGCACGAACCTTCATTTTTTGTTTAGTTATAGCTGCATTTAGGAAAATGCTTGTGTTTGAGTTTTTGTGGGCCATGGATCAATTTTGGTGACTACAATTGTGGATTACACTATTGTTGTACATTCTATAGATGTATTTTCTATTGCCTTTCGTGAACTTTCATTTTTTGTTGAGTTATAGCGGCACTTAGAAAACCATTCATGTTTTGAGTTTTTGTGGGCCATCGATCAACTTTTCTGACTACACTTGTGGATTACACTTTAGTTGTGCATTCTATAATCATATTTTCTATTGTCTTTCGTGAACCTTCACTTTTTGTTTAGTTATAGCTGCATTTAGCAAACCGCTAATGTTTGAGTTTTCTTGGGCCATCAATCAACTTTGGAGACTATGATTGTGGATTGTACTGTAGCTGTGTATTTTGTACGCATATATTTAATTTCCTTTCATGAACCTTCATCTTTTCTTGAGTTATAACCGCATTTAGGAAACTGCTCGCGTTTGAGTTTTCGTGGGCCAACGATCAACTTTGGTGACTATGATGTGGATTGCACTATACTTTTCCATTTTGTACACTTATTTTCTATTGGCTTTCGTGAACCTTCATTTTTTGTTGAGTTATAGCCGCATTTAGGAAACCGC
Source organism: Sequoia sempervirens (assembly GCA_007258455.2). Lineage (NCBI taxonomy): Eukaryota > Viridiplantae > Streptophyta > Pinopsida > Cupressales > Cupressaceae > Sequoia > Sequoia sempervirens. The sequence continues at coordinate 745,982 of VDFB02000004.1, forward strand.
TCGAGTTTGAGTTTTCATGGGCCATCGATAAAATTTGGTGACTATGATTGTCGATTACACTATAGTTATGTATTTTGTACACGTATTTCGTGAACCTTCATATTTTGTTGAGTTTTCGTGGGCCATTGATCAAGTTTGGCGACTATGATTGTAGATTACACTGTAGTTGTCCATTCTATACGCATATTTTCTATCGCCTTACGTGAACATTCATTTTTTGTTGAGTTATAGTTTCATTTAGGAAACCTCTCGTGTTTGAGTTTTCATGGGCAATCGTTTCACTTTGGTGACTACGCTTGTGGATTACATTGTAGTTTTACATTCTATATGCGTATTTTCTATCGCCTTTCGAAAAACCTTCATTTTTTGTTTAGTTATAGTTGCATTTAGGAAACAGCTCATGTTCGAGTTTTTGTGGGCCATCGATCAACTTTGGTGACTACAATTGTAGATTACACTATAGTTGTGCATTCTATACACGTATTTTCTATCGCCTTTAAGAAATATTCATTTTTTATTGACTTATAGCCCCATTTAGGAAACTGCTCTTGTTTGAGTTTCTGTAGGCCATAAATTAACGTTGATGACTAAGATTGTCGATTGTACTCTAGTTGTCCATTCTCTATGCATATTTTTAATCGTCTTTGACAAACATTCATTTTTTGTTGACTTATAGATGCATTTACGAAAATCTCATGTTTGAGTTTTCGTGGGCCATCGATTAACTTTGGTGACTAGGATTGTGGATTATACTATAGTTTCGCATTCTATACGAGTATTATCTATCACCTTTCATGAACATTCATTTTTTGTTGGGTTATAGCTGCATTTACGAAATTGCTCGTGCTTGAGTTTTCGTGGGCCATCGATCAACATTGGTGACTATGATTATGGATTACATTGTAGTTGTCCATTTTGTACACACAATTTCTATTTCCTTTCACAAACCTTCATTTTTTGTTGAGTTATAGCAACATTTAGGAAATTCCTAGAGTTTGAGTTTTTGTGGGCCATCGATCAACTTTGGTGACTATGCTTGTGGATTACACTGTAGTTGTGCATTCTATACACGTGTTTTCTATCACCTTACACGAACCTTCATGTTTTGTTGAGTTATTGCCGCATTTAGGAAACCACTCATGTTTGAGTTTTTGTGGGCCATCAATCAACTTTGGTGAGTATCATTGTGGATTGTACTGTAGTTGTGAATTTTGTAAGCATATTTTTAATTGCCTTGCATGAACCTTCATTTTTTGTTGAGTTATAGCCGTATTTAGGAAAACGCTCATGTTTGAGTTTTCGCGGGCCATCGATCAACTTTGGTGACTACAATTGTGGATTACACTTTAGTTGTGCATTCTATACACGTATTTTCTATCACCTTTCGTTAACCTTCATTTTTTGTTGAGTTATAGTTGCACTTAGGAAACCGCTCGTGTTTGAGTTTTCATGGGACATCGATCAAATTTCCTGACTACGCTTGTGGATTACACTTTAGTTGTGCATTCTATACGATTATTTTCTATTGCCTTTTGCGAACCTTCATTTTTTGTTGAGTTACAGCTGCATTTTGGAAACCACTAATGTTTGAGTTTTTTTGGGCCATCGATCAACTTTGGAGACTACAATTGTGAATTGTACTGTAGTTGTGTATTATGTACACATATATTTAATCGCCTTTCATGAACCTTCATCTTTTCTTGAGTTATAACCGTATTTAGGAAATTGCTCGTGTTTGAGTTTTCGTGGGCCATCGATCAACTTTGGTGACTACGATTGTGGATTGCACTATAGTTTTCCATTTTGTAGGCTTATTTTCTATCGGCTTTCAGGAACCTTCATTTTTTGTTGAGTTATAGCCGCATTTAGGAAACTGCTCATGGTTGAGTTTTTGTGGGCCATTCGATTGTGGATTACACTATAGTTGTGCATTTTGTAAATGCATTTTCTATCGCCTTTCACGAACCTTCATATTTTGTTGAGTTATAGCCACATTTAAGAAACTGCTCATGTTTGAGTTTTTGTGGGCCATCGATTAACTTTGGTGACTACGATTGTGGATTGTACTGTAGTTATGCATTTTATAGGCATATTTTTAATCGCCTTTTATGAACCTTCATTTTTTGTTGACTTATAACTGCGTTTAGGAAAGTGCTCATGTTTTAGTTTTCGTGGGCCATCGATCAACTTTTGAGACTACGATTGTGGATTACACTGTAGTTTTCCATTATGTACGCGTATTTTCTATCACTTTTTTGTGAACATTCATTTTTTGTTGAGTTATAGTTGCATTTAGGAAACCGCTCATGTTTGAGTTTTCTTGGTTGATCAATATACTTTGGTCCCTACGATTGTGGAAGGCACTATAGTTGTCCATTCTATAAGCGTATTTTTTATCGCCTTTCACGAACCTTCATTTTTCATTAAGTTATAGCCATATTTAGGAAACCACTCGTGTTTGAGTTTTCGTGGGCTACCGATCAACTTTTGTGAATACAATTGTGGATTGAAATGTAGTTGTGCATTATGAACTCTAATTTCCTACCGCCTTTCGTGAACCTTCATTTTTTGTTGAGTTATAGTCACATTTAGGAAACCGCTTGTGTTTGAGCTTTTGTTGGCCATTGATTAACTTTGTTGACTACGCTTGTGGATTACACTGTAGTTTTGCATTCTATAGACGTATTTGCTATCACCTTTCACGAACCTTCATTTTTTGTTGAGTTATAGCCGCATATAGGAAACCACTCATGTTTGAGTTTTTGTGGTCTATCAATCAACTTTGGTGACGACGATTGAGGATTATAATGTAGTTGTGCATTTTGTACACATTTTTAATCGCCTTTCACGAAACTTCATTTTTTGTTTAGTTATACCCGCATTTAAGAAAACGCTCATGTTTGAGTTTTCATGGGCCATTGATCAAGTTTGGTGACTACGTTTGCGGATTACATTGTCGTTGTGCATTCTATACACATATTTTCTATCGCCTTTCGCGAACCTTCATTTTTTGTTGAGTTATAGCCGCATTTAGGAAACCACTCGAGTTTGAGTTTTCGTGGGCCATTGATCAACTTTGGTGACTATGCTTGTGGTTTACACTATAGTTGTGCATTATATACACGTATTTTCTATCGCCTTTTGCGAACCTTCATTTTTTGTTGAGTTATAGCCACATTTATGAAACCACTCTTGTATGAGTTTTTGTGGGCCATTCACTACGATTGTGGATTGTAATGTAGTTGCTCATTTTGTACGCATATTTTTAATCACCTTTCATGAACCTTCATTTTTTGTTCACTTATAGGTGCATTTGGGAAAATGCTCGTGTTTGAGTTCTCATGAGCCATCAATCAAATTTGGTGACTACGATTTTTTATTACACTATAGTTGTGGGTGAGATCACAATACTATGTCTCATTTCTGCCCAAGATGAACATTTACATCAATATTTTTAACTGAATCTTCATCTTTTGAGACCTATAGCAGGTAAACCATAAATAATTTGAAGATGATGTGAACTAGTCATTTGTGGCACTTTGTATGTATATTCTAAATATATTTTTTTTCAAATTTTCTGAAATAAATAATGAATCTTTAAACATCTCCTTTAATAACTGGTTTTAGATAGAAAACAACATTTTCATAAAGTAACGTTTGTGTCGTACAACATAACTTTTTTTCTATAAAGGTTTAAATTCTAATTTTTGAAATATAGATTCTCAATATCAATATCTATGGAAAGGATATTTTTTCATAATTTTTTAAAGCATATTTTTTTAAAATTAATTTTTGAAGTCACTGTTACTATAATTTGGACATACGTGTGTGTCGTACAACCTAACTTTTTGTGTATATATTGAAATCCAATTTTTCTTTTTTTGGATGAAACAAGGAAATCAATATCTAGGGAATGGGTATTTTTTGAATTTTTTTTTACAATGGTTTACTATTTTTCCACCTCTGCACAGCAAAGAGCTTGATGTTTATAGAAAAACATATGTTTAGTAAAAATTGAAAATTAAATACATGTTAAAATGAAAATATATGAAACCTATACTTGTTGGAAAGTTAGTTTCAAAGGCTATGATCTTGAAAAATATAATTTTTAAATGATATTATTTAATCCCTCAAAAGGTAAAGAAAAAGTGGTTTTTTTCCATCATTTTGATAGCTATGGAGGAGACTCCATTGTGGGTATGATTTAATACTATAGGGGTTCTATCCAAGGGGGTTTGATGTAAGGGGGTCTTATCTATCCCTCTTCAATTAAAAACCTTTAGATCGAGCCTCTCAAGACTTAAATCATTAGTTTTTTTTTCTAAAACCAGTGATTTCAGACAAAAAATAGCACATCCCAAAAGTAAGACATAGTATTGTGGCAGCACCCTTGTGCATTCTATACATGTATTTTTTATCGCCTTTCACAAACATTCATTTTTCATTGAGTTATAACTACTCTTAGGAAACCGCTCGTGTTTGAGTTTTCATGCGCCATCGATCAATTTTGGTGACTACGATTGTGGATTGCACTGTAGTTATCCATTCTATATGTATATTTTCTATAACCTTTCGCGAACTTTCATTTTTTGTTGAGTTATAGCCGCATTTAGAAAACCGCTCGAGTTTGATTTTTCATGGGCAATTGATCAAATTTTGGTGACTACGGATGTGGATTACACTATAGTTGTGCATTCTATACGTGCATTTTCTCTCACTTTTGAGAAGCTTCATTTCTTGTTGAGTTATAGTTGCATTTACGAAATTGAACATGTTTGAGTTTTTGGGGACATCAATCAACTTTGGTCAATATGATTGACGGTTGTACTGTAGTTGTGCATTTTGTACACATATTTTTAATTTCCTTTCACGAACCTTCATTTTTTGTTGAGTTATAGCCGCATTTAGGAAAACACTCGTGTTTGAGTTTTCGAGGGTAGTCGATCGATCAACTTTGGTGACTACGATTATGGATTCCATTGTAGTTGTGCGTTTTATACACATATTTTCTATCACCTTTCATGAACATTCATTTTTCATTCAGTTATAGCTGCACTTAGGAAACCACTCATGTTTGAGTTTTCATGAGCCATCAGCAACTTTTGGTCACCAAAGTTAATCGATGGCCCACAAAAACAAAAACATGAGAGGTTTCCTAAATGCTGCTATAACTCAACAAAAAAAGAAGGTTCACGAAAGGCGATAGAAAATTAGTATTCTTAATGCACAACTACAGTGCAATCCATAATCTTAGTCACCAAAGTTGATCGATGCCCCATGAAAACTCAAAAATGAGCGGTTTCCTAAATGCGACTATAATTCAACAAAAAATGAAGGGTCATGAAAGACGATAGAAAATACGCATACAAAATGGACAACTACAGTGCAATTCATAGTCGTAGTCACCAAAGTTGACCGATGGCCCATGAAAACTCAAACATGCGGCTATAACTTAACAAAAAATGAAGATTCACGAAAGGTGATAGAAAATACACATATAGAATGGACAACTACAATGCCACCCACAATCAAAGTCACCAAAGTTAATCGATGGAACACAAAAACTCAAACACGAGCGATTTTCTAAATATGACTATAACTCAACGAAAAATGAAGGTTTGCGAAAGGCGACAGAAAATAAGCGTATAGAATGGACAACTACAGTGTCATCCATAATCATAGTCACCAAAGTTGATTGATGGCCCATGAAAACTCAATCACGAGCGGTTTCCTAAATGCGGCTATAAGTCAAAGAAAACTGAAGGTTCATGAAAGGTGACAGAAAATACACATATAGAATAGACAACTACAGTGCAATCCACAATCGTAGTCATCAAAGTTGATTGATGACCCACGAAAACTCAACTATGAGTGGTTTCCTAAATACGGCTATAACTCAATGAAAAATGATGATTCGCGAAAGGAGATAGAGAATAAGCATATAAAATGGACAACTATAGTGACATGCACAATCATAGTCACCAAAGTTGATCGATGGCCCATAAAAACTCAAACACGAGCTATTTCCTTAATGCGACTATAACTCAACAAAAAATGAAGGTTCATGAAAGGAAATAGAAAATGCACGTACATAATGGATAACTACACTACCATCCACAATCGTAGTCACCAAAGTTGATTGATGGCCCATGAAAACACAAACACGAGCCGTTTCCTAAGTATGGCTATAACTGAACAAAAAATGAAGGTTCACGAAAGTTGATAGAAAATACGTGTATAGAATGCACAACTACACTCTAAACCACAATTGTAGTCACCAAAGTTGATCAATGGCCCACGAAAACTCAATTATGAGCATTTTCCTAAATAGGGAAATAACTCAACAAAAAATGAAGGTTAACGAAAGGCAATAGAAAATATGTGTAAAGAATGCACAACTACACTGTAATCCACAATCATAATCACCAATGTTGATCAATGGCCTAGGAGAACTCATACATGAGTGTTTTACTAAATGCATCTATAACTCAACAAAAAAGAAGGTTCAAGAAAGGCGATTAAAAATATGCGTACAGAACGCACAACAACAAAAACTCAAACATGAGCGGTTACGTAAATGCGGCTATAACTCAACAAAAAAAGAAGGTTCGTGAAAGGCAATAGAAAATACGGTATAGAATGCACAACTACATGTAATCCAAAATCGTAGTCACCAAATTTTCTCGATGCACCACAAAAACAAAAACACGAGCAATTTCCTAAATGTAGCTATAACTAGAAAAAAAATGAAGGTTCGCAAAAGGCAATGGAAAACGCGTCTATAGAATGGACAAGTATAGTGTAATCCACAATCATAGTCACCAAAGTTGATTGATGGCCCACGAAAACTCAAGCATGGGCATTTTCCTAAATTCGCATATAACTCAAAAAAAAATGAAGGTTCGTGAAAGGTGATTAAAAATATGTGTATAGAATGCACAACTATAGTACAATCCGCAATCGTAGTAACCAAAGTTGATCGATGGCCCACAAAAACTCAAACATGTGTGATTCCCTAAATGCGGCTATAACTCAACAAAAATGAAGGTTCGTAAAAGGTGATTAAAAATATACGGACATAATGCACAACTACAATACAATCCACAATCATAGTCACCAAAGTTGATCGATGGCCCACAAAAATTCAAACATAGGAGGTTTCCTAAATGCGGCTATAACTCAACAAAAAATGGAGGTTCACAAAAAGTGATAGAAAATATGTGTATAGAATGAAAAACTATAGTGTAATCCACAAGCGTAGTCACCAATGTTTATCAATGGCCCACGAAAACTCAAAATCGAGCAGTTTCCTAAATGTGTCTATAACTCATCAAAAAATGAAGGTCTGCGAGAGGCGATAGGAAATATGTGTACTAAATGGACAAGTACAGCGCAATCCACAATCACAGTCACCAAAGTTGATCGATGGCCCACGAAAAAACCAACACAAGTAGTTTCATAATTGCGGCTATATCTCAACGAAAAATGAAGGTTCACAAAAGGCGATAGAAAATACACGGATAGAATGCACAACTACAATGTAATCGACAATTGTAGTCACCAAAGTTGATTGATGGCCCACGAAAACTCAAACAAGAGCGTTTTTGTAAATGCGACTATAACTCAACAAAAAATGAAGTTTTGTGAAAGATAATTAAAAATATGCGTATAAAAAGCACAACTACAATACAATCCACAATCGTAGTCACCAAAGCTAATTGATGGCCTAAGAAAACTCAAACATGAGCGGTTTCCTAAATGCGGCTATATTCAACAAATAATGAAGGTCTGTGAAAGGTGATTAAAAAAGTGTGTACAAAATGCACAACTACAGTACAATCCACAATCGTAGTCACCAAAGTTGATCGATGACCCACATAAACTCAAACACGAGTGTTTTACTAAATATGGCTATAACTCAACAAATAATGAAGGTTTGTGAAAAGTGATTAAAGAATACACAATTATAGTACAATCCACAATCGTAGTTGCGAAAGTTGATTGATGGCCCACAAAAACTCAAACATGAGGAGTTTCCTAAATGCGGCTATAACTCAACATAAAATGAAGGTTTGTGAAAGGCGATAAAAAAAACCTATATAGAGTGTACAACTATAATGTATTCCACAATCGTAGTCACCAAAGGTTATCGATGGCACAAAAAAACTCAAACACGATCGATTTCATAAATGCGGCTATAACTCAACAAAAAATGAAGGTTCATGAAAGGCGATTAAAATTATGAGTACAAAATGAACAACTACAGTATAATCCACAAGCGTAGTAACCAAAGTTGATCCATGGCCCACAAAAACTCAAATTTGAGCGGTTTCCTAACTGTGTCTATAACTCAACAAAAAAAGAAGGTTCACAAAAGGCGATAGAAAATATGTGTACAAAATGGACAACTTCAGTGCAATCCAGAATTGTAGTCACCAAAGTTGATTGATGGCCCACGCAAACAGAAACACAAGCAGTTTCCTAAGTGTAGATATAACTCAATGAAAAATGAAGGTTCACAAAAGATGATAGAAAATACGCGTATAGAATGCACAACTACAATGTAATCCACAATCGTAGTCACCAAATTTGATCAATGGCCCATGAAAACTCAAAGACGAGTGGCTTCCTAAATGCGGCTATAACTCAAAGAAAAATGAAGGTTCATGAGAAGCGATAGAAAATACACGTACAGATTGGACAACTATAGTGCTATCCACAATCGTAGTCACCAAAGTTGATAAATGCCCCAGGAAAAGTCAAATACGAGCGGTTTCCTAAATACTGCTATAAATGAACAAAAAATGAAGGTTTGTGAAAGGTGATTAAGAATATGCATACAAAATGCACAACTACAGTGTAATCCACAATCATAGTCACCAAAGTTGAATGATGGGCCACGAAAACTCAAACACAAGCAGTTTCCTAAATGTGGCTATAACTCAACAAAATATGAAGGTTCATGAAAGGCAATAAAAAATATGTGTACAAAATGGACAACTACAGTGCAATCCACAATCGTAGTCACCAAAGTTGATCAATGGCCCACAAATAATTAAACACGAGTGATTTCCTAAATGTTCCTATAACGCAACAAAAAATGAAGGTTCGTGAAAGGCGATAAAAAAATACACGTATAGAATGCACAACTATAGTGTAATCCAATAGCGTAGTCACCAAAGTTGATCAATGGCCCATGAAAGCTCAAACTCAAGCGGTTTACTAAATGTGGCTATAACTCAACAAAATATGAAGGTTCATGAAAGGCAATAAAAAATACGTGTACAAAATGGACAACTACAGTGCAATCCACAATCGTAGTCACCAAAGTTGATCGATGGCCTACAAATAATTAAACACAAGTGATTTCCTAAATGCCCCTATAACGCAACAAAAAATGAAGGCTCGTGAAAGGCGATAAAAAAATACGCGTATAGAATGCACAACTATAGTGTAATCCAATAGCGTAGTCACCAAAGTTGATCGATGGCCCATGAAAGCTCAAACTCAAGCGGTTTACTAAATGTGGCTATAACTCAACAAAAAATGAAGATTCGTGAAACACAATAGAAAATAAACGTACAGAAAGGACAACTACAATGCAATCCACAATCATCGTCACTGAAGTTGATCGATGGCCCACGAAAAACTCAAACACTAGCGGTTTCCTAAGTTCAGCTATCACTCAACGAAAAATGAAGGTTCGCAAAAGGAAACAAAAAATATGTGTATAGAATGCACAACTAAAGTGTAATCCACAATCGTAGCCACCAAAGTTGATCGATGGCCCCCGAAAACTCAAACTCAAGCAGTTTCCTAAATGCAGCTATAACTCAACAAAAAATAAAGGTTCGCGAAAGGCGATAGAAAATAAATGTACATAATGGACAACTATAGTGCAATCCACAATCGTAGTCACCGAAGTTGATCGATGGCCCACAAAAACTCAAGCAATAGCAGTTTCCCAAATACGACTATAACTCAACCAAAAATTAAGGTTCACGAAAGGGGATAGAAAATACACGTATAGAATTCACAACTATAATGCAATCCATAATAATAGTCACCAAAGTTGATCGATGACCAATGAAAACTGAAACACGAGCGGTTTCCTAAATTCGGCTATAAATCAACAAAAAATGAAGGTTCGTGAAAGCCGATAGAAAATACATGTACAGAATGGAAAAATGCAGTGCAATCCACAGTCGTCGTAACCAAAGTTGATTGATGGCCCACAAAAACTAAAACACAAGTGGTTTCCTAAGTGAAGCTATAACTCAACAAAAAATGAAAGGTCGCAAAAGGTGATAGCAAATACGCGTATAAAATGTAGAACTATATTGTAATCCACAATCGTAGTCACCAAATTTGATCAATGGCTCAGGAAAACACAAACACGAGCATTTTTCTAAAAGCGGCTATCACTCAACAAAAATGGTCTATGAAAGGTGATTAAAAATATGCACATAGAATGCACAACTACAGTACAATCCACAATCGTAGTCACCAAATATGATCGACGGCCCACAAAAACTCAAACATGATTGATTTCCTAAGTATGGGTATAACTCAACAAAAAATAAATGTTCACAAAAGGCAATAGAAATTACATGTATAGAACACACAACTATAGTCTAATCCACAATCGTAGTCACCAAAATTGATCAATGGCCCACGAAAAGTAAACACGAGCAATTTCCTAAATGCGGCTATAACTCAACAAAAAATGAAGGTTCACAAAAGGCGATAGAAAATATGCGTACAAAATGAACTATAGTGCGATCCACAATCGTAGTAAAGAAAGTTGATCGATGGCCCATGAAAAATCAAACACAAGCGATTTCCTAAGGGTAGCTATAACTAAACAAAAACTGAAGGTTCACGAAAGGCAATAGAAAATATGCGTATAGAATGCACAACTACAGTGTAATCCACAATTGTAGTCACCAAAGTTGATCGATGGCCCACAAAAACTCAAACACGAATGTGTTTCCTTAACTTGGCTATAACTCAAGAATAAAAGAAGGTTGGTGAAACGCAATTAAAAATATCTGTACAGAAAGGCCAAATACAACAAAGTCCACAATCATAATGACCAAAGTTGATCGATGGCCCAAAAAACCTCAAACATGAGTAGTTTCCTAAATGCGACTATAACTCAAAAAAAAATGAAGATTCACAAAAACTGATAGAAAATACGCATATAGAATGCACAACTACAGTGTAATCCACAACCGTAGTCACCAAAGTTGATCGATGGCCCACGAAAACTCAAACGCGAGCATTTTCCTAAATGCGGCTATAACTCAACAAAAAATCAAGGTTCGCGAAAGGCGATAGAAAATTAACATACAAAATGGACAACTATAGTGCAATCCACAATCCTAGTAACCAAAGTTGATTGATGGCCCACGAAAACTCAAACACGATTGGTTTCCTAAGTGCAGATTTAACTCAACAAAAAATGAAAGGTCACAAAAGGAAATAGAAAATACGCGTATAGAATGTAGAACTACAGTGTAATCCACAATAGTAGTCACCAAATTTGATCGATGGCTCATGAAAACTCACACACAAGCATTTTTCTAAATGCGGTTATCACTTAACAAAAGTGAAGGTTCGGGAAAGGTGATTAAAAATTTGCACAAATAATACACAACTACAGTATAATCCACAATCATAGTCACCAAAGTTGATCGATGGCCCACAAAAACTCAAACATGAACGGTTTCATAAATACAACGATAACTCAACAAAAAATGAAGGTTCGTAGAAGGTGATAGAAAATACATGTATAGAATGCACAACTATAGTGTAATCCATAATTGTAGTCACCAAAGTTGATCAATGGCCTATGAAAACTCAAACAAGAAAAGTTTTCTAAATGTGGATATAACTCAACAAAAAATGAAGGTTCATAAAAGGTGACAGAAAATATGCGTACAAAATGGACAACAACAATGCAATCCACAATCGTAGTCACCAAAGTTGATCGACGGCCCACAAAAAATTAAACACGAGTGGTTTCCTAAATGCGGCTATAACTCAACAAAACATTAAGGTTCATGAAAGGTGATAAAAAATATGCATATAGAATGCACAACTATAGTGTAATTCACAAGCGTAGTCACCAAAGTTGATCAGTGGCCCACGAAAGCTCAAACTCTAGCACTTTGCTAAATGCGGCTATAACTAAACAAATTAATGAAGGTTCACGAAAGGCAATAGAAAATACACACACATAATGGACAACTATAGTGCAATACACAATCGTAGTCACCAAAGTTGATTAATGGCCCACGAAAACTCAAATATGAGTGGTTTCCTAAGTGTAGCTATAACTCATCGAAAAATGATGGTTCATGAAAGGCGATAGAAAATACGCGTATAGAATGGACAATTGCAATTCAATTCACAATTGTAGTCAACAAAGTTGATCGATGGCCCACGAAAAATTCAAACACAAGTGGTTTCCTAAGTGCGGCTATAACACAACAAAAAATGAAGGCTCACGAAAGGTGATAGAAAATACACTTATAAAATGCACAACAACATTGTTATCCACAATCGTAGTCACAAAAGTTGATTGATGGCCCACGAAAACTCAATCATGGCTGTTCTCTTAAATGCAACTATAACTCAACAAAAAATGAAAGTTCGCAAAAGGCGATAGAAAATACACATATAGAATGAACAACTATAGTGTAATCCACAAGGGTAGACACCAATGTTGATCGATAGCCCACGAAAACTCCAACTCAATCGGTTTCCTAAATGCGGCTATAACTCAACAAAAAATGAAGGTTCACAATAGGTGATAGAAAATATGGATACAAAATGGAAATTTATAGTGCAATCCACAATCATAGTCACCAAAGTTGATTGATGGCCCACAGAAACTCAAACATAAGCGGTTTCCTAAATGAGGCTATAACTCAACAAAAATTGAATAATCATGAAAAGTGATAGAAAAGACCTGTATAGAAATCCCAACTACAGTGTAATCCACAATCGTAGTCACCAAAGTTGATCGATGGGCCACGAAAAGTCAAACACGTGATTTCCTAAATGCGTCTATAACTTAACAAAAAATGAAGTTTCACAAAAGATGATATCGTAGTCACGAAAGTTGATCAATGGCGCACGAAAACTCAAACACAAGTGGTTTCCTAAGTGCAGCTATAACTTAATGAAAAATGAAGGTTAGCAAAAAGCGATAGAAAATATGTGTATATAATGTACAACTACAATTTAATAAACAATTGCAGTCACCAAAGTTGATCGATTGCCCATGAAAACTCAAACACGACCATTTTCCTAAACATGGCTATAACTTAACGATAAATGAAGGTTCATGAAAGCTGATTAAAAATATGCATATAGAATGCACAACTATAGTACAATCCACAATCGTAGTCACCAAAGTTGATCTATGGCCCACAAAAACTCAAACATGAGCAATTTCCTAAATACGACTATAACTCAACAAAAAAACAAGGTTCGCAAAAGGCATAGAAAATACGCATATAGAATGCACAACTACAATGTAATCCATAAGCGTAGTCACCAAAGTTGATCGACGGCCCATGAAAACTAAAACTCGAGCGGTTTCATAAATATGGCTATCTAAAAAAGAATGAAGGTTCGCGAAAGGCGATAGAAAATACACGTACATAATGGAACACTACAATGCAATCCATAATCGTAGTCACAAAAGTTGATCGATGGCCCACGAAAACTCAAACATGAGCGGTTTCCTAAGTGCGGCTATAACTCAATAAAAAATGATATAAAATATGTGTATAGAATGCACAAGTACAGTGTAATCCATAATCGTAGTCACCAAAGCTGATCGATGGCCCACAAAAACTCAAACACGAGCGATTTCCTAAATGTGGCTATAACTCAACAAAAAATGAAGGTTCGTGAAAGGCGATAGAAAATACGCGTATAGAATGCACAACTATACTGTAATCCAAGAGCGTAGTCACCAAATTTGATTGATTGCCCACAAAAACTCAAACTTGAGCATTTTCGTAAATGCGGCTAACTCAACAAAAAAAGAAGGTTCGTGAAAGACGATAGAAAATACACATATAGAATGGAAAACTAGAGTATGTAATCCACAATTATAGTCACCAAAGTTGATCGATAACCCATGAAAACTCAAATATGAGTAGTTTCCTAATTGTAACTATAACTCAACAAAAAATAGGCGTATAGACTGGAGAACTATAGTGTAATAAACAATTGTAGTCACCAAAGTTGATTGATGGCCCACAAAAACTCAAACATGAGCAGTTTCCTAAATGTGACTATAACTCAACAAAAAATATGCCCATAGAATGCATAACTATAGTGTAATAAACAATTGTAGTCACCAAAGTTGAACGATGCCCCACGAAAACTCAAAAATGAGTGCTTTCCTAAACATAGTTGTAACTCAACAATAAAATGAATGTTCATGAAAGGAGATTAAAAATATGTGTACATAATGCACAACTACAATACAATCCACAATTGTAGTCACCAAAGTTAATCGATCACCCTCAAAAACTCAAACACGAGAAGTTTCCTAAATGTCACTATAACTTAACAAAAAATGAAGTTTCACGAAAGGCAATAGAACATACCCGTATATAATGCACAACTATAGTATAATCCACAAGCGTAGTCACCAAAGTTGATCAATGGCCCACGAAAACTCAAACTCGAGCGGTTTCCTAAATGCGGCTATAACTGAACAAAAATGAAGGTTCGCGAAAGGCGATAGAAAATACGTGTAAAGAATGGAACACTACAGTGCAATCCACAATCGTAGTCACCAAAGCTAATCGATGGCCCATGAAAACTCAAACACGAGTGGTTTCCTATGTGTGGCTATAACTCTAAAAAAATTGAAGGTTCATGAATGGCAATAGAAAATACGGATATAGAATGCACAACTACAGTGTAATCCACAATCGTAGTCACCAAAGTTGATCAATAGCCTATGAAAACTCTAACACGACCGTTTTCCTAAATGCGGCTATAACTCTACAAAAAATGAAGCTTCCTGAAAGGCGATAGAAAATATACATACATAATGGATAACTACAGTGCAATGCACAATCGTAGTCAGCAAAGTTGATCAATAGCCCATGAAAACTCAAACATGAGCAGTTTCCTAAGTTCAGCTATAACTCAACAAAAAATGAAGGTTCGCAAAAGGCGATGGAAAATACGTGTATAGAATGCACAACTAGAGTGTAATCCACAAGTGTAGTCACCAACATTGATTGATGGCCAACGAAAACTCAAACTTGAGCGGTTTCCTAAATGCGGCTATAACAAAACAAAAAATGAATGTTCACTAAAGGGGATAGAAAATATGTGCACAAAATGGACAACTAAAGTGTAATCCACAATTGTAGTCACCAAAGTTGATCAAGGCTCCACAAAAACTCAAACACGAGCAGTTTGCTAAATACAACTATAACTCAACAAAAAAATGAAGGTTCACGAATGGCGATAGAAAATACACATACAAAATGGACAACTACAGTGTAATCCACAATCGTAGTAACAAAAGTTAATTGATGGCCCATGAAAATTGAACCTTGAGCAGTTTCCTAAGTGCTGCTATCACTCAACAAAAAATGAAGGTTCACTAAAGGCGATACAAAATATGCGTACAAAATGGATAACTACAGTGCAATCCACAATCATAGTCATCAAAAATGATCGATAGCCAACGAAAACTCAAACATGGGTAGTTTACTAAATACGGCTATAACTCAACAAAAAATGATGGTTCGCAAAACGCGATAGAAAATACGCATATAGAATGCACAACTAAAGTGTCAGCCACAAGCATAGTCACCAAAGTTGATTGATGGCCCACAAAAACTCAAACACGAGTGGTTTCCTAAATCCAACTCCAACTCAACAAAAAATGAAGGTTCGTGAAAGGTGTTTTAAAATATACGTACAAAATGCCGAACTATAGTAAAATCTACAATTGTAGTAACCAAAGTTGATCGATGGCCAACAAAAAATATAACATGAGCGGTTTCCTAAATGCAGCTATAACTCAACAAAAAAGGAAGGTTCACAGAAGGTGATAGAAAATACGTGTATAGAATACACAACAATAGTGTAATCCATAATCATAATCACCAAAGTTGATTGATGGCCCATGAAAACTCAAACACGAGCGGTTTCTTTAATGCGGCTATAAATCAACAACAAATGAAGGTTCATAAAAGGCAATAGAATATATGCATACAAAACAGACAACAATGCAATCCACAATCGTAGTCACCAAAGTTGATCGACGGCCCATGAAAACTCAAACACGAGCAGTTTCCTAAATGAGGCTATAACTCAACAAAAAATTAAGGTTCGCAAAAGGCAATAAAAAATACATGTACATATAGAATGCACAACTATCGCGTAATCCACAAGCGTAGTCACCAAAGTTAATCGATGGCCCACGAAACCTCAAACTCTAGTGATTTCCTAAATGTGGCTATAACTCAACAAAAAATAAAGGTTCACGAAAGGCTATAGAAAATACACGTACAAAATGGAAAACTACAATGCAATCCACAATCATAGTCACCAAAGTTGATTAATGGCCCACGAAAACTCAAACATAAGCGGTTTCCTAAGTGTAGCTACAACTCAACGAAAAAAAAAGGTTCATGAAAGGCAATAGAAAATATGCGTGAATGGACAACTATAATTCAATCCACAATCGTAGTCATGAAAGTTGATTGATGGCCCATGAAAATTAAAACATGAGTGGTTTCCTAAGTGCAGCTATAACGTAACAAAAAATGAAGGTTCACGAAAGGTGGTAGAAAATACGCGTACATAGAATGCACAACTACAATGTAATCCACAATCGTAATCACCAAAGTTGATCGATGGCCCAAAAAAACTCAAACACAAGCATTTTAATAAATGTGGCTATAACTCAACAAAAAATGAAGGTTCGTGAAAGGCGATTAAAAATATGCGTATAGAATGCACAACTACAGTACAACCCACAATCGTTGTCACCAAAGTTGATAGATGGCCCACAAAAACTCAAACATGAGTTGTTTCCCTTAATGTAGCTATAACTCAACAAAAATGAAGGTTCGCGAAAGGGTGATAGAACATGGGGTATGTGCGGGATCATCATGGAAAAAACACCCTTAAGTGGCAAAAATTGAGAAAAATCGAGTTAAACAACATAAAAATTTGAATAAGTTATCTACATTATTTCAAAATATGTAAGAATAGAATCTGTAGCAAATTGAATGTAGTTTCTAAAATACTAGGTTTATTTAAAAATACATATATCTATTTTTCCTAAGTAAATAATTAATTATGAATTTTTATTACAAAATTTTAAAAAATATAAAAAATTGTATGTCTAACAACCTTAACTTGGTCAAAACTTCATGAAATTCAATTTTTATTTTTTTAATCCTATAGTATGCAAAGCATAGAATGTGACGCATGTTTTGGATTCAAAAAATGTGATACTGTTTGAAATCTATAGATGTTTTTAAATCAACCTACCTATTAGGACTTTAGTCTTAATTCAAATAGAAAAAAATAATAATTATTTATTAAATTCAAAGTAAAACATAATTTATATTGGTGGAAAGCTGAGAATATCCTTTAAAAACCCTTATCATTTCATCAATTTTGGGTAAAAAAAAAGTTGTCAGCCACATACCCTACACATACCCATCATATCGCCACTTTTTTGGCACATCATGATCCTACACATACCCGCATATAGAATGCACAACTACAGTGTAATCCACAAGGGTAATCACCAAAGTTGATCGACGTCCCACAAAAACATGGGTATAGAATGCACAACTACAATGTAATCAACAATCCTAGTCACCAAAGTTGATCGATGGCTCAAGAAAACTCAAATACGAGAGTTTTCATAAATGCAGCTATAACTCAACAAAAAATGAAGGTTCATGAAAGTTGATAAAAAATATGTGCACAAAATGCACAACAACAGTACAATCCACAATCGTAGTCACCAAAGTTGATCGATGGCCCAAAAAAACTCAAACATGAGCGGTTTCCTAAATGCGGCTATAACTCAACAAAAAACGAAGGTTCACAAAAGGTGATAGAAAATATTTGTATACAATGCACAACTATAGTGTAATCAACAAGAGTTGTCACCAAAGTTAATTGATGGCCTACGAAAACTCAAACTCGAGCGCTTTCCTAAATGTGGCTATAACTCAACAAAAAATGAAGGTTCGCAAAAGGAGATAGAAAATATGCGTAAATAATGGACTACAATAATTCCAACAATAATAGCCACAAAAATTGATCGATGGCCCACGAAAACACAAACACGAGTGGTTTCCTAAGTGTGGCTATAACTCAATGAAAAATGAAGGTTCGCGAAAGGTGATAGAAAATATGTGTATAGAATGCACAACTATAGTGTAATCCACAATCGTAGTTACCAAAGTTGATTGATGGCCCACGAAAACCCAAACACGAGCATTTTCCTAAATGCGGCTCTAACTCAACAAAAAATGAAGGTTCGTGAAAGGCGACTAAAAATATCATACAAAATGCACAACTATAGTACAATCCACAATTGTAGTCACCAAAGTTGATTGATGGCCCACAAACACTCAAAGATAAGCGATTTCCTAAATGCGGCTATAACACAACAAAAACTCAAACATGTGCAATTTCCTAAATGCGACTATAACTCAAAAAAATATGAAGGTTCGTGAAAGGCGAGTCAAAATATGCGTACAAAATACACAACAAGAGTACAATCCACAATTGTAGTCACCAAAGTTGATTGATGGCCCACAAAAGCTCAAACATGAGCGATTTCCTAAATACGGCTATAAGTCAACAAAAAATGAAGGTTCGCAAAAGGAAATAGAAAATATGCGTATAGAATGTAAAAATACAATGTAATCCACAAGCGTAGTCACCAAAGTTGATAGATGGTGCACAAAAACTCAAACAGGAGTACCTTCCTAAATGCGACTATAATTCAACAAATAATGAACGTTCACGAAAGGCGATAGAAATTATGCGTACAAAATTGACAACTACATTGCAATCCACAATCATAGTGACAAAACTTCATCGATGGCCCATGAAAACTCAAACTCGAGCGTAGAAAATGGACAACTACATTGCAATCCACAATTGTAGTCACCAAAGTTGATCGATGGCCCCAAAAAACTCAAACATGAGTGGTTTCCTAAATGCAGCTATAACTCAACAAAAAATGTAGCTTCACAAAAGGCAATAGAAAATATGAATATAGAATGCACAACTATAGTGTAAACCACAAGTGTAGTCACCAAAGTTGATCGATGGCCCACAAAAATTCAAACATAAGCATTTCCTAAATGTGGATAGACATCAAGATTAAATGAAGGTTCTTTAAAGGTGATAGAAAATAAGCGTATAGAATGCATGACTATAGTGTAATCCACAAGTGTAGTCACCAAAGTTGATCAACAGCCCACGAAAACTCAAACTTGAGCGGTTTCCTAAATGCGGCTATACCTCAAAAAAAATGAAGGTTTACGAATGGCGATAGAGAATATGTGTACAAAATGGACAACTACAGTGCAATCAACAATTGTAGTCACCAAAGTTGATCGATGGCCCACGAAAATTCAAACACGAGCGGTTTCCTAAGTATGGCTATAAATTAAGGAAAAATGAAGGTTCGCAAAAGGTGATTGAAAATGTGTGTATAGAATGTACTACTACACTATAATGCACAATCGTGGTCACCAAAGTTGATCAATGGCCCATGAAAACTCAAACAGGAGCGTTTTCTTAAATGCGGGTATAACTAAACAAAAAATGAAGGATCATGAAAGGTGATTAAAATTTTCCGTACAAAATGCACAACTATACTACAATCTACAATCGTAGTCACCAAAGTTGATTGATGGTCCACAAAATCTACGCGTATAGGATGCACAATTATAGTGTAATCCACAAGTGTAGTCACCAAAGTTGATTGATGCCCCACAAGAACTCAAACATAAGCGTTTTCCTAAATGTGGCTATAACTCAACAAAAAATGAAAGTTCATGAAAGGTGATAGAAAATACATGTACATAATGGACAACTACACTGCAATCCACAATAGTAGTCACCAAAGTTGATTAATGGCCCACAAAAAGTGAAACATGAGCGGTTTTCTAAATGCAGCCATAACTCAACAAAAAATGAAGGTTCGTGAAAGGCGATATAAAATACGCGTATAGGATGAACAAGTACAATGTAATCCACAAGCGTAGTCACCAAAGTTGATCGATAGACGAGAAAAACTCAAACATGGGTGATTTCCTCAATGCGACTATAACTCAATAGAAAATGAAGGTTCGTGAAAGGAAATTAAACATATGCTTACACAATACAAAACTAGAGTATAATCCACAATCGTAGTTACCAAAGTTGACTGATGTCCCATAAAAACTCAAACAATAGTGGTTTCCTAAATGCGGCTATAACTCAACAAAAAATGAGGGCTCACAAAAGGGGATAGAAAATACATTTATAGAATGCAAGACTACAGTGTAATAAAAAAGTCTGGTCACCAAAGTTGATCAATGGCCCACAAAACTCAAACAAGAGCGGTTTCCTAAATGCGACTATAACTCAACAAAAAATGAAGGTTCACGAATGGCGAGAGAAAATTAGCGTTCATAATCCACAAGTATAGTGCAATCTACAATCATAGTCACCAAAGTTGATTTATGCCCCACGAAAACTCAAACACGAACGGTTTCTTAAATGCGGATATAGGTCAACAAAAAATGAAGATTCATGAAAGGCAATAGAAATTATGTGTATAGAATGGACAACTACAGTGCAATGGCCCATGAAAACTCAAACACAAGTGCTTTCCTAAATGCGGCTATTACTCAACAAAAACTAAAGTTTAATGAAAGGTGATTAAAAATATGTGTACATAACGCACAACTACAGTACAATCCACAATCGTAGTCACCAAAGTTGACCGATGGCCCAAAAAAACTCAACCATGAGAAGTTTTTTAAATACAGCTAATATCTCCACAAAAAATGAAGGTTCACAAAATTCAATAGAAAATATGCGTACATAATGCACAACTACAATGTAATCCACAAGTGTAGTCACCAAAGTTGATCGATGGCACAAAAAAACTCAAACACGAACATTTTCCTAAATGTCACTATAACTCAACAAAAAATGAAGGTTAGTGAAAGGCGATTAAACATATGCGATCTATTTTGGTTACTACGATTCTCGATTGCACTGTAGTTTTTCGTTGTGTATGTGTATTTTCTATCAAATTTCATGAATCTTCCTTTTTTGTTGAGTTATAGCCGCATTTAGGAAACTATTCAAGTTTGAGTTTTTGTGGGCCATTGATCAACTTTGGTGACTATGCTTGTGGATTACACTATAGTCATGCATTCTATACGCTTATTTTCTATCGCCTTTCAAGAACCATCATTTTTTGTTGAATTATAGCTGCATTTAGGAAACTGCTCATGTTTGAGTTTTGGTGGCCCATAGATCAATTTTGGTGACTATGATTGGTGGATTGTACTATAGTTGTGCATTTTGTCTGATGACCCACGAAAATTCAAACATGAGCAGTTTCGTAAACGCGACTATAAATTAACAAAAAATGAAGTTTCACAAAAGGAATTAGAAAATATGTATAAAAAAAGGACAACTGCAATGCAATCTGATTGTAATCACCAAAGTTGATCGATGGCCCAAGAAAACTCAAACACGAGCGGATTCCCTAAATGCGGCTATAACTCAAAAAAAATGAAGGTTCACGAAAGGCAATAGAATATACATATAGAGAATGGACAACTACAGTGCGATCCAAAATCATAGTCACCAAAGTTGATCGATGGCCAATGAAAACTCAAACACGAGCGGTTTCCTACATGAGGCTATAACTTAACAAAAAATGAAGGTTCATGCAAGGGGATAGAAAATAGAATGCACGACTACAGTGTAATCCACAATCGTAGTCACCAAAGTTGATCGATGACCCATGAAAACTCAAACATGAGCGTTTTCCTAAATACAGTTATAACTCAACAAAAAATGAAGGCTCATGAAAGGCGATTAAAAATATGCATACAAAATGCACAATTACATTACAATCCACAATTGTAGTCACCAAAGTTGATTGATGGCCCACAAAAAGTCAAACATGAGAGGTTTCCTAAATGCGGCTATAACTCAACAGAAAATGAAGGTTCATGAAAGGCAATAGAAAATATGCGTACAGAATGGACAACTATAGTGCAATCCACAATCGTAGTCACCAAAGTTGATCGATGACCTACGAAAACTCAAACATGATTTTTTCCTTAATGCAACTATAACTCAACAAAAAATGAAGGTTCACTAAAGGCAATAGAAAATACGTGTACAAAATGGACAACTACTTTGCAATACATAATCGTAGTCACCAAAGTTGATCGATGGCACACAAAAACTCAAACACGAGCGGTTTCCCAAATGCGGCTATAACTCAACAAAAAATGAAGATTCATGAAAGGCGATAAAAAAATATGCATACAAAATGCACAACTACAATATGATCCACAAGCATAGTCACCAAAGTTGATGGATAGCCCATGAAAACTCAAACATGAGCGGTTTCTTAGATGCGGCTATAACTCAACAAAAAATGAAGGTTCACGAAAGGTGATAGAAAATACACATACATAATGGAAACCTAAAGTGCAATCCACAATCATAGTCACGAAAGTTGATTGATGGCCCACAAAAACTCAAACACGAGCGTTTATCTAAATGTGCCTAGAAATCAACAAAAAATGAAGGTTCGTGAAATGCGACTAAAAATATGTGTATAGAATACGCAACAACAATACAATTGACAATTGTAGTAACCAAAGTTGATTGATAGCCCACAAAAAGTAAAACATGAGCGGTTTCGTAAATGCGGCTATAACTCAATCAAAAATGAAGGTTCGCGAAAGGTGATAGAAAATATGTGTACATAATGGACAACGACAGTGCAATCCACAATCATACTTGCCAAAGTTGATCGACGGCCCACGAAAACATATACACGAGCGGTTTCCTATGTGCGGCTATAACTCAACGAAAAAAGAGGGTTCACAAAAGGCAATAGAATATACGCATATAGAATGCATAACTACAATGTAATCCACAATCGTTTTTACAAAAGTTGATCGATGACCCATGAAAACCCAAACACGAACGTTTTCCTAAATGCAGCTATAACTCAACAAAAAATGAAGGTTCATGAAAGGTGATTAAAAATATACGTACAAAATGCACAACTACAGTACAATCCACAATTGTAGTCACCAAAGTTGATCAATCTCCCACAAACACTCAAACATGAGCGGTTTCCTAAATGCGGCTATAACTCAACAAAAAATGAAGGTTTTTTAAAGGCGATAGAAAATAAGCTTATTGAATACATGACTACAATGTAATCCACAAGTATAGTCACCAAACTTGATCAATGGCCCACGAAAACTCAAACACGAGCAGTTTCCTAAATCCGGCTATAATTAAACAAAAAATAAAGGTTCGCGAAAGGCGATAGAAAATACCGTACAGAATGGACAACTACAATTTAATCCACAATCGTAGTCACCAAAGTTGATCGATGGCCCACGAAAATTCAAACACGAGCGGTTTCCTAAGTGCGAATATACCTCAAGGAAAAATGATGGTTCATGAAAGGCGATAGAAAATACGCATATAGAAAGCACAACTATACTGTAATCCACAATCATAGTCACCAAAGTTGATCGATGGCCCACAATAGCTCAAACACAGGCGATTTTGATCCGTAATTAGAGTTTACAAAATTAACCTATAAATAAAATCTAATTAAAGTAATTTCCCGATCTAATACAAAATTGTGTGATTATGCTTTTTAATCGTTGAAATTACAAAATAAGCACTTAGAAATTCAAATACTGAATTTAAACTAGAGAGTAAATTGAGACAAAAGAGAGAAGAATGAGACAAAGAAATAGAAGGATCACAACGTGTAGATTGATAACGAAGTTCGTCCAATGTGGACTAAGTCTCCGGGTCCGCTTCTCAATGCTGGGACCGCTTTATTGATATCGCCAAGCAAAATTATGCTTTGTTACAATACCCAAGCTCCAAGAACCTGCAATAATCTCTCTAGAATCTCTCACTCTTTTACAATTTTTGGTGTACAAAAACACCTTGTAAATACTCCTCCAAAGAATTATTTCTCCCAAAATGAACTTGAATAATTCTCCCTGTTACAATTCTTTCCAAGAAAATTCTCTTACAAAATTCTCTACTCAATAATTTCCAATCCCTTTACAAAAATCACCCCTTTATATACACATTTATTTGCTAATATGGTTTTAACCATATTATTTTGCAACTATTGCATATCTCCCATATACAAGTAAAAATTCCAACAATTTCCCCCTTTAACAATAAAAATCACTACTATCTAGTTAGTATAACAAATTAGTCTTTCAAAAATAAATCCCCCTTTGGCTTTTATAATTTTAAGCCATACAATTAAAAAATGAACCCCTTTAACTATGGGCCGTTATAATTTTGGACTTACAAATAATAAAATCCCTTTTAAATGAATGGCTTATAATTCAAGCCTTTAATCCTTTCGGGATTTACTCCTTTAATAATCTCTATGAATTATTTTAATTCTTATTTAAGCCCCTTAAAATATTATAACTTGGGCTTACAGGGGTTAATTGTTGAAATATGAGTTTACGAGCTTTTTTTCCTCTCCTTGTTTTATGGGCAAGGGAAGAGGATTTTAAAGGATAAAATCCCACCAAATCCTCCTTGAAATCATAAAAATCTTTTAATTTTTAAACCATACATGTTTTCTTTTAACAATATGGTTTAATCCATATTCCTTTTTCCACCATGTCTGTGTCAACTCACCACTCCTGCCACATCAGCTTGTTGATGTCATCAAATTCAACTAGAGTCAAAATTTTGACCAGCCCTAACTTTCACATATGAGCTCCATTTTTTAAACTGAATATAGTTCCAGAATCAGCATGACGAGCACTACGACTTGGCATCATTTTTCTTTCATTTTGAGACAATCAATTTTTTTCCTTTTTGAACCCTTAATTCGCCTGTTTGACCAAACCTTTGACTGAGTATAACTTTTGCATACGGACTCCTTTTGAGCCCATTAAAGTTGCGTTAGGATCGTGTTAGTGAGCTCTACGCATTGATGCTTCTTTGGATGAATTCTAAGACTGTGAATTTTTTAGGTATTTTGGATCCACCTGGATCAAGTTTCCTAAATGCACAATCATAGTCACCAAAGTTGATTGATGGCCCACAAAAACTCAAACATGACCGGTTTCCTAAATGCAGCTATAACTCAACCAAATATGAAGGGTCGTGAATGGCTTTAGAAAATACATGTACAAAATGAACAATTATAATGCAATCCACAATCGTAGTCACCAAAGTTGATCGATAACCCATGAAAACTCAAACACAAGCGATTTCTTAACTGCGGCTATAACTCAACCAAAAATCAAGGTTCACAAAAGGAAAAAGAAAAGACATGTACATAATTCACAACTATAGTGTAATCCACAATCGTAGTCACCAAAGTTGATCAATGCCCCACGAAAACTCAAACACGAGCGTTTTCCTAAATGCAGCAATAACTCAACAAAAAATGAAGGTTCATGAAAGGTGACTAAAAATATGCGTATAGAATGCACAACTACAATACAATCCACAATCCTAGTCACCAAAGTTGATTGATGGACCAAAAAATCTTAAACATGAGCGGTTTCCTAAATGCAGCTATAACTGAACAAAAAATCAAGGTTCATGAAAGGCGATAGAAAATACATGTATAGAATCCACTACTATAGTGTAATCCGTAGTCACCAATGTTGACCGATGGCCCAAAAACACTCAAACACAAGCGATTTCCTAAATGTGCGTAAAACTCAAAGAAAAATGAATGTTCGCGAAACTCGATAGAAATGACACGTATAGAATGCTCAACTACTGTGTAATCCAAAAGCGTAATCACCAAAGTTGATTGATGGCCAAATAAAATTCAAACACAAGCGGTTTACCAAATGCAGCTATAACTCAACAAAAAATGATGGTTCACGAAAGGCAATAGAAAATATGTGTGTAGACTCGACAACTATAGTGCAATTCACAGTTGTACTCACCAAAGTTGATCGATAGCCCACAAAAACACAAACACGAGCTGTTTCCTAAGTGCAGCTATAACTCAACAAAAAATGAAGGTTTCTGAAAGGTGATAGAAAATACGCTATAGAATGCACAACTATAGTGTAATCCACAATCATAGTCACCAAAGTTGATCGATGACGCATGAAAATTAAAACATTAGTAGTTTCATAAATGTGGCTATAACTCAACAAAAAATTAAGGTTCGTGAAAGGTGATAGAAAATACGTGTATATAATGCACAACTACAGTGTAATCCAGAATCGTAGTCACCAAAGTTGATTGATGGCCCACAAAAACTCAAACATGAGGGGTTTCATAAATTCAGCTATAACTAAAAAGAAATGAAGGGTCACGAAAGAAAATAGAAAATATGTGTATAGAATACACAACAATAGTGTAATCCAAAATCGTAGTCACCAAAGTTGATCGATGCACCACAAAAACAGAAACACGAGCGGTTTCCTAAATGCAGCCATAACTCAAAAAAAACTAAAGGTTCGCAACAGGCAATAGAAAATACACGTATAGAATGCACAACTAAAGTGTAATCCAAAATCATAGTCACCAAAGTTGATCGATGGCCCACAAAGACTCAAACATGAGCGATTTACTAAATGCGGCTAAAATTGAACAAAAAATGAAGGTTCAGGAAAGGCGATAGAAAATACTCGTATACAATGCTCAACTACTATGTAATCCACAAGCGTAGTCACCAAAGTTGATCGATGGCCCACGAAAATTCAAACTCAAGCATTTCCTAAATGCCGCTATAACTCAACAAAAATGAAGGTTTGCAAAAGACGATAGAAAATATGCGTATAGAATGGACAACTACAGTGCAATCCACGATCGTAGTCACCAAATTTGATCGGTGGCCCACTAAAACACAAACACGAGCAGTTTCCTAAGGGTGGCTATAACTCAACAAAAAATGAAGGTTTGCGAAAGGTGATAGAAAATACACGTATAGAATGCACAACTACAGTGTAATCCACAATCGTAGTCACCAAAGTTGATCGATGGCCCATGAAAATTCAAACACGGGCATTTTTCTAAATGTGGCTATAATTCAAAGAAAAATGAAGGTTCGTGAAAGCTGATTAAAAATATGCGTACATAATGCACAGCTACAGTACAATCCTCAATCATAGTCATGAAACTTGATCGATAGCCCATAAAAATTAAAATAGAAGAGGTTGCCTAAATGTGGCTATAACTTAATAAAAAAAGAAGGTTTGCGAAAGGTGATAGAAAATATGCGTATAGAATGCACAACTACAGTGTAATCCACAAACGTAGTCACAAAAGTTCATCGATGGCCAACGAAAACTCAAACTCGAGTGGTTACCTAAATGCGGGTATAACTCAACAAAAAATCAAGGTTCACGAAAGGCTATAAGAAAATACGTATACTAAATGGACAACTACAGTGCAATCCACAATCGTAGTCACCAAATTTGATGGATAGCCCACGAAAACACAAACATAAGTGGTCTCCTAAATGCGGTTATAGCTCAACAAAAAATGAGCGTTCACAAAAGGTAATAGAAAATATGTTTATATAATGCACAACTACAGTGTAAGCCAGAATCGTAGTAACCAAAGTTAAAAGATAGCCCGTGAAAACTCAAATCCGAGTGGTTTCTTAAATACAGCTATAACTTAACAAAAAATGAAGGTTCGTGAAAGGTGATAAAAAAATACATGTATAGAATGCACAACTACAATGTAATCCACAATCATAGTCACCAAAATTGATCGATGACCCAAAAAACCTTAAAAAATGAGCAATTTCCGAAGTGCAGCTATAACTCAACAAAAAATGAAATTTCATGAAAGCTGATAGAAAATACGCGTATAGAATGCACAACTACATTATAATCCACAATCGTACTCACCAAAGTTGATCAATGGCCCATGAAAACTCAAAAACGAGCGTTTTCCAAAATGTGGCTATAACTCAACAAAAAATGAAGGTGTGCGAAAGGTAATAGAAAATACGCCTATAGAATGCACAACTATAGTGTAATAAAAATCGTGGTCACAAAAATTGATCAATGGCCCACGAAAACAAAAACACAAGGATTTTCATAAATGCATTTATAACTCAACAAAAAATGAAGGTTCGTGAAAGGCGATTAAAAATACATGTATAGAATGCAAAAGTACAGTGTAATCCACAATCATAGTCACCAAATTATCTTGATGGCCCATGAAAACTCAAACTCGAGCAATTTACTAAATGCGGCTATAACTCAACAAAAAACCAAGGTTCACGAAAGGCGATAGAAAATACGCATATAGAATGGACAACTATAGTGCAATCCACAATTGTACTACCAAAGTTGATTGATGGCCCATGAAAACACAAACACGAGCGGGTTCCTAAGTGCAGCTATAACTGAACGAAAAATGATGGTTTGCAAAAGTTGATAGAAAATATGCGTATAAAATGCACAACTACAATGTAATCCATAATCGTAGTCACCAAAGTTCATGCATGGCCCATGAAAACTTGAAATTATGAGCGTTTTCCCATATAGGGCTATAACTCAACAAAAAGTGAAAGTTCACGAAAGGCGATAGAAATTATGAGTATAGAATGCACAACTACAGTGTAATCCAAAAGCATCTTCACGAAATTTGATCGATGGCCCATGAAAACTCAAACTCGAGTGGTTTCCTAAATCTGGCTAAAACTCAACAAAAAATGAAGGTTTGCGAAAGGTGATAGAAAATATGTGTAAAAAATGGACAACTATAGTGCAATTCAGAATCATAGTCACCAAAGTTGATCGATGGCCCACGAAAACACAAACACAAGCGGTTTCCTAGTTGCGGCTATAAATAAACAAAAAATGAAGGTTCACAAAAGCGAATAGAAAATACTCATATAGAATGCACAACTACAGTGTAATCCACATTCATAGTAACCAAAGTTGATCGATGGCCCACGAAAACAAAAAAATGAGTATTTTCCTAAATGGAGCTATAACTAAACAAAAGAAAAAGGTTCGTGAAAGGAAATTAAAAATATGTGTACAAAGTGCAAAACTACATTACAATCCACAATCTTACTCACCAAAGTTGATTGATGGTCCACAAAAACTCAAACACGAGTGGTTTCCTAAATACGGGTATAACTCAACAAAAAATGAAGGTTCATGAAAGGCGATAGAAATTACACGTACAAAATAGACAACTATAGTGCAATCCACAATCGTATTCACCAAAGTTGACTGATGGCCGACGAAAACTCAAACACGAGTGTTTTTCTAAATGTGACTATTACTCACCGAAGTTGATGACCCACGAAAACATAAACACGAAAGGTTTCCTAAGTGCAGCTATGACTACACGAAAAATAAAGGTTCTTGAAAGGTGATAGAAAATACGATTATACAATGAATAACTACACTGTAATCCACAATCGTAGTCACCAAAGTTGATTAATGGCTAACGAAAACTCAAGCACGAGCATTTTCCTAAATGCGGCTATAACTCAAGAAAAAATGAAAGTTCTTTAAAGGTGATTAAAAATGTGTATAGGATGCACAACTATAGTACAATCCACAATCGTAGTCATGAGACTTGATCGATGACCCACAAAAACACAAACATGAGCAGTTTCATAAATGTAGCTATAACTCAACAAAAAATGAAAGTTCACGAAAGGCATTAGAAAATAGGAGTCTAGAATGCACAACTAAAATGTAATTTACAATCTTAGTCACCAAAGTTGATCGATGGCCCACAAAAAACTAAAACACGAGTGTCTTCCTAAATACAACTATAACTCAAAAATAAATGAAGGTTCACGAAAGGAAATAGAAAATACGTGTACAAAGTTAACAACTACAGTTCAATCCACAATCGTAGTCACCAAACTTGATCGATGGCCCACAAAATCTCAAACACGAGCGATTTCCTAAATGCAGCTATAACTCAACAAAAAATGAAGGTTCACAAAAGGCGATAGAAAATAGGTGTATAAAATGCATAACTATACTATAATCCACAATCATAGTCACCAAAGTTGATCGATGGCACACAAAAACTCAAACACGAGCATTTTCCTCAATGCAGGTATAACGCAACAAAAAATGAAGGTTCATAAAAAGTGATTAAAAATATGCGTACAAAATGCACAACTAGAGTACAATCCACAATCATAATCACCAAAGTTGATCAATGGCCCACAAAAACTCAAACACAAGTGGTTTCCTAAATGCGGCTATAACTCAACAAAAATTGAAGGTTCTCGAAAGATGATAGAAAATACATGTATAGAATGGACAACTATAGTGCTATCCACAATCGTAGTAACCAAAGTTCATCAATGGGACATGAAAACTAAAACACGAGTGTTTTCCTAAATGCGGCTATAACACAACAAAAAATGAAGGTTCGTGAAAGGAAATTAAAAATATGCGTACAAAATGCACAATGACAGTACAATCCACGATCGTAGTAACATAAGTTCATTGATGGACCACAAAAATTCAAATATGAGCGGTTTCCTAAATGCGGCTATAACACAACAAAAAATCAAGGTTCGTGAAAGACAATAGAAAATACGTGTAAAGAATGCACAACTACAATGTAATCTAGAATCGTAGTTACCAAAGTTGATCGATGGCCCACAAAAACTCAAGCACGAGTGGTTTACTAAATACGGCTATAACTCAACAAAAAATGAAAGTTCACAAAAGGAAATACAAAATATGCATGTAGCTAATAAACAACTACAATGCAATCCATAATCGTAGTCACCAAAGTAGATATATGGCCCATGAAAACTCAAACACGATTGATTTCCTAAATGCGGCTATAACTCAACAAAAAATGGAGGTTCACGAAAGCCGATAGAAAATATGCATATAGAATGCACAACTACAATGTAATCCACAAGTGTAGTCACCAAAGTTTATAGATGGCCGACGAAAACTCAAACTTCAGCGGTTTTCTAAATACTATTATAACTAAAAAAATGAAGGTTCGTGAAAGGCGATAGAAAATACACGTAGAGAATGGACAACTACAGTGCAATCCACAATCGTAGTCAAAAAGTTGATCGATGGCCCACGAAAACTCAAAGATGAGTCATTTCCTAAGTTCAGCTATAACTCAATGAAAACTGAAGGTTCACGAAAGGCGATAGAAAATATGCATACATAATGCACAACTACAGTGTAGTCCACAATCTTAGGCACCAAAGTCGATCGATGCCCCACAAAAGCTCAAACAAGAGTGGTTTCCTAAATACCTCTATAACAACAAAAAATGAAGGTTTGCAAAAGGCGATAGAAAATACGCGTATAGTATGCACAACTATAGTGTAATCCACAAGCGTAGTCACAGAAGTTGATAAATGGCCCACCAAA
Source organism: Sequoia sempervirens (assembly GCA_007258455.2). Lineage (NCBI taxonomy): Eukaryota > Viridiplantae > Streptophyta > Pinopsida > Cupressales > Cupressaceae > Sequoia > Sequoia sempervirens. The sequence continues at coordinate 777,643 of VDFB02000004.1, forward strand.
ACTCAAACTAGAGTTGTTTCCTAAATGTTCCTATAGCTCAAAAAAAAATGAAGGTTCGTGAAAGGCGATAGAAAACACACGTTTAGAATAGACAACTATAGTGCAATCCACAATTGTAGTCACCAAAGCTCATCGATGGCCCACGAGAACTCAAACATGAGCAGTTTCCTAAATGCAGCTATAACTCAACGAATAATGAAGCTTCTTGAAAGCCGATAGAAAATATGTGTATAGAATGCACAACTACAGTTTCATCCAAAATCGTAGTCACCAAAATTGATTGATGGCCAACAAAATCTCAAACATGAACGGTTTCCTAAATGTGGCTATAACTCAACAAACAATGAAGGATCGCGAAAGGCGATGGAAAAATAACACTCATAATGCACAACTACAATGCAGTCCACAATCGTAGTCATGAAAGTTGATCGATGGCCCATGGAATCTCAAACACAAGCAATTTCCTAAATGCGGCTATAACTCAAGAAAAAAATGAAGGTTCTCGAAAGGCAATAGAAAATACGTGTATAGAATGGACTACAGTACAATCAACAATCGTACTCACCAAAGTTGATCGACAGCCCACAAAAACTCAAACACAAGCGTTCAGAAATGTGGCTATAACTCAACAAAAAATGAAGGTTCGTGAAAGGTGATTAAAAATATGCATACAAAATGCTCAACTACAGTACAATCCACAATCGTAGTCACCAAAGTTGATTAATGGCCCAAAAAAACTCAAAGATAAGCGGTCTCCTAAATTCGGCTATAACTCAACAAAAAATGAAGGTTCACAAAAGACAATAAAAAATATGTGTATAGAATGCACAATTATAGTGTAATCCACAAGTGTAGTCACCAAAGCTAATCAATCGCCCATGAAAACTCAGAGACAAACAGTTACCTAAATGCGTATATAACTCAACAAAAAATGAAGCTTCATAAAAGGTGATAGAAAATATGTGTATGGAATGGACAACTACAGTGAAATCCGCAATCATAGTCACCAAAGTTGATTGATGGCCCACGAAAACTAAAAAATGAGCAGTTTCCTAAATGAGTCTATAACTCAATGTAAATATAAGGTTCACAAAAGGTGATAGAAAATACACTTATAGATTGGACAACCACATTGCAATCCACAATTGTAGCCACCAAAGCTGACCGATGGCCCACGAAATCTCACATACGAGCAGTTTCCTAAATACAGTTATAACTGAAAAAAAAAATGAAGGTTTGTGAAAAGCGATTAAAAATATGCGTACATAATGCATAGCTACAGTACAATCCATAATCATAGCTACAGTACAATCCATAATCATAGTCACTAAAACTCAAGCGATTTCCTAAATACGTATAAAAAATGGATAACAATAGTACAATCCACAATCATAGTCACCAAAGTTGATTAGTGGCCCAAAAATACTCAAACATGAGCAATTTCCTAAAAGTGGCTATAACTCAACAAAAAATGAAGGTTCGCGAAAGGCGATAGAAATTACACGTATAAAATGCACAAATATAATGTAATCCACAAGCGTACTCACCAAAGTTGATCGATGGCCCACAAAAACTCAACCTTGAGTGGTTTCCTAAATGCGGCTATAACTCAACAAAAAATGAAGGTTCACGAAAGGAGATGGAAAATACTTGTACAGAATGGACAACTACAGTGCAATCCATAATCGTAGTCACTAAAGTTGATCGATGCCCCACGAAAACTCAAACATGAGCGCTTTCCTAAGTGTGGCTATAACTCAACAAAAAATGAAGGTTCACGAAAGGTGATAGAAAATATGTGTATAGAATGCACAACTACAATGTAATCCACAATCGTAGTCACCAATGTTGACAGATGGCCCACGAAAACTCAAACACGAGCATTTTTCTAAATGAGGCTATAACTCGAAAAAAAATGAAGGTTTGTGAAAGGTGATTTAAAATATGTGTAGAAAATACAGTACATTACAATCCACAATCGTAGTCACCAAAGTTGATTGATGGTCCACAATAACTCAAACATGAGCGATTTCCTAAATGCGGCTATAACTTAATAAAAAATGAACATTTGCAAAAGGCGATGGAAAATACATGCATAGAATGCACAACTACAGTGTAATCCACAAGTGTAGTCCACCAAAGTTTAGTGATGGCCCACAAAAACTCAAACATGAGTGGTTTCCTAAATGCAGCTATAACTCAACAAAAAATGAAGGTTCGTAAAACGCGATAGTAAATAGATTTATTGAATGCACAACTACAGTGTAATCCATAAGCAGAGTCACCAAAGTTTATCAATGGCCCACAAAAACTCAAGCACGAGTGGTTTCCTAAACGCAACTATAACTCAAGAAAAAATGAAGGTTCGTCAAAGGCGATAGAAATTTAGCGTTCATAATGCACAACTATACTGCAATCCACTATCATACTCACCAAAGTTGATCGATGACCCACATAAACTCAAACATGCAATGTTTCCTAAATGCAGCTATAACTCAACAAAAAATGAAGGTTCACAAAAGTCGATAGAAATTACGTGTACAGAATTGACAACTACAATGCAATTCACAATCGTAGTCACCAAAGTTAATCGATAGCCCATGAAAACAGAAACACAAGTGTTTTCCTAAATGTGGCTAGTACTCAACAAAAAACAAAGGTTCGGATATGTGGTCATGATGGGCCAGAAAGTGGTGATATGATGGGTATATATAGGGTATGTGGTGATGAATTTTTTTTTACCCAAAGTTGATCAATGGCCAAAGAAAAATCAAACATGACCGGTTTGCTAAATGTGGCTATAACTCAGTAGAAAATGAAGGTTCGCGAAAGGCGATAGAAAGTATGCATATAGAATGCACAACTACAATGTAATCCACAAGCGTAGTCACCAAAGTTGATCCATGGCCCACGAAAACTCAAACTCGAGCGGTATCCTAAATGCGGCTATAACTCAACAAAAAATGAAGGTTCGCAAAAGGCAATAGAAAATACATGTACATAATAGACAACTGCAGTGCAATCCACAATCGTAGTAACCAAAGTTGATCGATGGCCCATGAAAAATTGAACACTAGTGGTTTCCTAAATGCAACTATAACTCAACAAAAAATGAAGGTTTGCGAAAGGCGCTACAAAATACACATATTTAATGCACAAACATAGTGTAATCCACCATCATAGTCACCAAATTTGATCAATGGCCCAGGAAAACCCAAACACGAGTGTTTTCCTAAATGCGGCTATAACTCAACAAAAATGAACGTTCGTGAAAGTTGATTAAAATACTGCTTACAGAATTCACAACTAGAGTACAATCCATAATCGTAGTCACAAAAGTTGATCGATGGCCCACAAAAACTCAAACATGAGCGGTTTCCTAAATGCGGCTATAACTCAACAAAAAATGAAGGTTAGTGAAAGGTGATAGAAAATGCGTGTATAGAATGCACAACTATAGTGTAATCTACAATCGTAGTCACCAAAATTGATTGATGGCCCACAAAAACTCAAACACGAGTGGTTTCCTAAATGCAGCTATAACTCAACAAAAAATGAAGGTTCACGAAAGGAGATATAAAATACGAGTATAGAATGCAGAACTACAGTGTAATCCACGAGCATAGTCACCAGAGTTGATCGATGCCCCTCGAAAACTCAAACATGAGCGGTTTCTTAAATTCGGCTATAACTCAACAAAAAATGAATGTTCATAAAAGGCAATAGAAAATATGCATACAGAATTGACAACTATAGTGGAATCCAAAATCGTACTCACCAAACTTGATCAATGGCCCATGTAAACTCAAACACGAGTGGTTTCCTAAATGCGGTTACAACTCAACAAAAAATGAAGGTTCGCGAAAGGTGATTGAAAATACGCATATAGAATGCACAACTATAGTGTAATCCACAAGCGTAGTCACCATACTTGATCGATGGCCCATGAAAATTCAAACTCTAGCGGTTTCCTAAATCCAGCAATAAGTGAAAAAAAATGAAGACTCGTGAAAGGCGATAGAAAATACACATACAAAATGGACATCTATAGTGCAATCCGCAATCGTAGTAACCAAATTTGATTGATGACCCATGAAAACTCAAACATGAGCGGTTTCATAAATGAAGCTATAAGTCAACAAAAACTGAAGGTTTGCGAAAGGTGATAGGAAATACACGTACAAAATGGACAACTACACTGTTATCCACAATCGTAGTCACCAGAGTTGATTGATAGCCCACGAAAACTCAAACATGAACAGCTTCCTAAGTGTAGCTATAACTCAACAAAAATTGAATGTCTGAGAAAGGCGATAGAAAGTGCGCATATACAATGCACAACTATAGTGTAATCCACAACTCTAGTCACCAAAGTTGATTGCTAGCCCACGAAAACTCAAACACAAGCATTTTCCTAAACGCGGCTATGACTAAAAAAAAAAGGTTTGTGATAGGCGATTAAAAATATGTGCACAAAATGCACAACTACAATACAATCCATAATCGTAGTAACCAAAGTTGATTAATGGCAAACAAAAACTCAAACATGAGCAGTTTCTTGAATGCGGTTTTAACTCAACAAAAAATGAAGGTTCGCAAATTGCAATAGAAAATACGTGTACATAATGGACAACTACAGTGCAATCAACAATCGTAGTCACCAAAGTTGATCGATGGCTGACGAAAACTCAAACACAAGTAGTTTCCTAAGTGCAGCTATAACTAAACGAAATATGAAGGTTCACGAAAGGCGATAGAAAATATGCATATAGAATGCACAACTACAGTGTAATCCACAATTATAGTCACCAAAATTAATCGATTGACCACAAAAACTCAGACACGAGCATTTTCCTAAATGTGACTATAACTCAACAAAAAAAGAAGGTTGGTGAAAGGCGATTAAAAATATGTGTACAGAATGGCCAACTAAAGTACAATCCACAATCGAAGTCACCAAAGTCGATCGATGCCCCACGAAAACTCAAACAAGAGAAGTTTCCTAAATATGGGTATAACTCAACAAAAAATGAAGGTTTGCAAAAGGCGATAGAAAATAACCGTATAGTCTGCACAACTATAGTGTAATCCACAAGCGTAGTCACCAAAGTTGATAAATGGCCCACCAAAACTCAAACTTGAGTGGTTTCAAAAATGTGCCTATAAGTCAACAAAAAAATGAAAGTTCGTGAAAGGCGGGAGAAAATACAGGTATAGAATAGACAATTACAATGCAATCCACAATCGTAGTCACCAAAGCTCATTGATGGCCCACGAGAACTCAAACATGAGCAGTTTCCTAAATGCAACTATAACTCAACGAATAATGAAGGTTCCTGAAAGCCAATAGAAAATATGTGTATAGAATGAACTATAGTTTGATCCAAAATCATAGTCACCAAAGTTGATCCATGGCCCACAAAATCTCAAACATGAACGGTTTCCTAAATGCACCTATAACTCAACAAACAATGAAGGTTCACGAAAGGCGATGGAAAAATAGCACTCATAAAGCACAACTACAATGCAATCCACAGTCGTAGTCATAAAATTTGATCGATGGCCCATGCAATCTCAAACACAAGTGGATGCCTAAATGTGGCTATAACTCAAGAAAAAATGAAGGTTCTTGAAAGGCGACAGAAAATACGCGTACATAATGGAAAATAGTATAATCCACATTCGTACTCACCAAAGTTGATCGATCAATCACAAAAACTCAAACACAAGCATTTTCATAAATGCGGCTATATAACTCAACAAGAAATGAAGGTTCGTGAAAGGTGATTAAAAATATACGTACAAAATGCACAACTATAGTAGAATCCACAATCGTACTTAGAAAAGTTGATCAATGGCCCAAAAAAACTCAAACATAAGCGGTCTCCTAAATGCAGCTATAACTCAACAAAAAATTAAGGTTAAAGAAAGGCAATAGAAAATGTGTATAGAATGGACAAATACAGTGTAATCCACAAGTGTAGTCACCAAAGTCGATCAATCGCCCACGAAAAACTCAAACAAGAACAGTTACCTAAATGCGGATATAACTCAACAAAAAATGAAGCTTCACCAAAGGCGATAGAAAATACGTGTACAGAATGGACAACTACTGTGAAATCCGCAATCGTAGTCACCAAAGTTGATCGATAGCCCACGAAAACTAAAAAATGAGCAATTTCCTAAATGTAGCTATAACTCAACGAAAATTGAAGGTTTGCGAAAGGAAATAGAAAATACACTTACAGATTGGACAACTATACTACAATCCACAATCGTGGCCGCGAAAGTTGAACGATGGCCCACAAAAACACAACTATGAACATTTTCCTAAAAACAGCTATAACTAAAAAAAAATGAAGGTTTGTGAAAAGCGAATAAAAATATGCATACAAAACGCACAACTATAGTACAATCCACAATCATAGTAACCAAAGTTGATCGATGGCCCGCGAAAAGTCAAACTTGAGCGATTTTCTAAATACTCGTACAGAATGGACAACTACAGTCTAATCCACAGTCATTGTCATCAAAGTTGATCGATGGACCATGAAAACTCAAACATGAACAGTTTCCTAAGTGTGGCTACAACTAAACAAAAAATGAAGGTTCACGAAAGGAGATAGAAAATAAACATATAGAATGCACAACTACAGTGCAATCCACAATCATAGTCACCAAAGTTGATCGATGGCCCACGAAAACTCAAACATGAGCGGTTTCCTACATGTGGCTATAACTCAACAAAAAATGAAGTTCCACGAAAGGTGATAGAAAAAATGATCACAAAATGGACAACTACAGTGCAATCCACAATTGTAGTCACCAAAGTTGATCGATGGCCCACAAAAAGTCAAACATGAGCTCTTTCCTAAATGCGGCTATAACTCAACAAAAAATGAAGATTCACGAAAGGCGATAGAAAATACACATATAGAATTGTCAACTACATTGCAATCCAAAATCGTAGTCACCAAAGTTGATCGATGGCCCATAAAAACTAAAATACAAGTGGTTTCCTAAATACGACTATAACTCAATTAAAAATGAAGGTTCGCGAAAGCCGATAGAAAATGGGCATATAGAATGCACAACTGAAGTGTAGTCCACAATCGTACTCACCAAATTTGATTAATGGTCGATGAAAACTCAAACACTAGCATTTTCCTAAATGCGGATATAACTCAACAAAAAATGAAGGTTCGTGAAAGGCGATAAAAAATCAGCGTACATAATGCACAACTACAGTACAATCCACAAACGTAGTCACCCAAACTGATCGATGGCCCACGAAAACTCAAACACAAGCATTTTCCTAAATGCTCCTCTAACTCAACAAAAAATGAAGGTTCATGAAAGGCAATAGAAAATAGGTGTATAGAATGGACAACTACAACGCAATCCAGAATCGTAGTCACCAAAGTTGATCAATGGCCCAGGATAACTCAAACACGAGTGATTTCCTAAGTGTGGCTATAACTCAATGAAGAATGAATGTTTGCGAAAGGCGATAGAAAATTAGCCTTCATAGTGCATAACTATAGTACAATCCACAATCGTAGTGACCACAGTTAAGTGATGGCCCACAAAAACTCAAACACCGGTGTTTTCCTAAATGTGGCTATATTTCAACAAAAAATGAAGGTTTGTGAAAGGCGATTAAAAATATGCGTACAAAATAAACAACTACAGTACAATCCACAATCGTAGTCATCAAAGTTGATTGATGGCCCAAAAAACTGAAACATGAGCGGTTACCTAAATGTGGCTATAACTCAACAAAAAATGAACGTTCATGAAAGACAATAGAAAATATGCATACAAATTGGACAACAACAGTGCAATCCACAATCGCAGTCACCAGTTGATCGATGGCCCATGAAAACTCAAACTCAAGTGGTTTCCTAAATTCAGCTATAACTCAATAAAAAATGAAGGTTCACGATATGCGATTAAAAATACGCGTACAAAATGGACAACTACAGTGCAATCCACAATCATAGTCACCAAAGTTGATTGATGGCCCAGGAAAACTCAAACACGAGCGATTTCCTAAATGTGCCTATAACTCAACGAAAAATGAAGGTTCGCAAAACGCAATAGAAAAGATGTGTATAGAATAAACAACTATAGTATAATCCACAATCGTAGTCACCAAAGTGGATCGATGGCCCACGAAAACTCAAATACAAGTGGTTTCCTAAATGTGGCTATAACTCAACAAAAAATGAAGGTTCATAAAAGGCGATAGAAAATCCACGTATAGAATGCACAACTACAGTGTAATCGACAATTTTGGTCACCAAAGTTGATTCATGGCCCATGAGAACTCAAACATGAGCGTTTTCCTAAATACGGCTATAACTCAACAAAAAATGAAGGTTCACGAAAGGGGATTAAAAATATGCTATAGAATGCACAACTATAGTACAATCCACAGTTGTAGTCACCAAAGTTGATCGATGGCCCACAAAAGCTGAAACATGAGCATTTTCCTAAATACGGCTATAACTCAACAAAAAATGAAGGGTTGTGAAAGGTGATTAAAAATGTACATACAAAATGCACAACTACAATACAATCCACAATTGTAGTCACAAAATTTGATCGATGGCCCAAAAAAACTCAAACATGAGCGGTTTCCTAAATGCGGCTATAACTCAACAAAAATTCAAGGTTTGGGAAAGGCGATAGAAAATTAGCGTTCACAATGCACAACTAAGGGAAATCGACAATTGTAGTCACCAACGTTCATCTATGGCCCACGAAAACTCAAACACGAGCGATTTTCTAAATGCAACCATAACTAAACAAAAATGAAGGTTCATAAAAGGTGATAGAAAATATGCGTATACAATGGAACACTATAGTGCAATCCACAATCATAGTCACCAAATTTAATTGATAGCCCACAAAAACGTCAACATGAGCGTTTTCCTAAATGCGGCTAATCAACAAAAATGAAGGTTCGTGAAGGTGATTAAAAATATGCGTATAGAATGCATAAATATTCTATAGTCCACAATCGTAGTCACCATAGTTGATCGATGGCCCACAAAAACTCAAACATGAGCAATTTCCTAAATATAGCTATAAATTAATAAAAAATGAAGGTTCATAAAAGGCAATAGAAAAAATGCATATAGAATGCACAACTACAGTGTAATCTGCAAGCGTAGTCACCAAAGTTGATCAATTGCCCACAAAAACTCAAACACGAGCAGTTTCCTAAATGCTGCTATAACTCAACAAAGAATGAATGTTTGCAAAAGGCCATAGAAACTACGCTTACAGATTGGACAACTACAGTGCAATCCACAATCATAGTCACCAAGGTTGATTGATGGCCCATGAAATCTCAAACACGAGATGTTTCCTAAGTGTGGCTATAACTCAACGAAAAATGAAGGTTCACAAAAGGCGATAGAAAATACACGTACAGAATAAACAACTACAGTGCAATCCACAATCGTAGTCATCAAAGTGGATGGATGGCCCACAAAAACTCAGACACGAGCAGTTTCCTAAGTGCAGCTATAAATGAATGAACAATGAAGGTTCACAAAACGCAATAGAAAATACGCATATAGAATGCACAACTACAATGTAATTCACAATTGTAGTCACCAAAGTTGACTGATGGCCCAGAAAAACTCAAACTTGAGCGTTTTCCCAAATGAGGCTATAACTCAACAAAAAATGAAGGTTCGTGAAAGGCGATAGAAAATATATGTATAAAATGCATAGCTATAGAGTAATCCACAATCATAGTCACCAATGTTGTTCATGGTGCACAAAAACTCAAACAACAACAGTTTACTAAATCCAGCTATAACTCCACGAAAAATGAAGGTTCACGAAACCCGATAGAAAATATGCGAACAGATTGGACAACTACATTGCAATCCATATCGTAGTCACCAAGGTTGATCAATGGCCCATGAAAACTCAAACTTGAGTGGTTTCCTAAATGCAGCTATAACTCAACAAAATATCAAGGTTCACAAAACGCGATAGAAAATATGTGTATAGAATGAACAACTACAGTGTCATCAACAATCATAGTCACCAAAGTTGATCAATGACCCATGAAAACTCAAACACGAGTGGTTTCACAAATGCGACTATAACTCAACAAAAAAAGAAGGTTCACGAAAGGTGATAGAAAATAGGCGTATAAAATGGACAACTATGGTGCAACCCACAATCCTAGTCACCAAAGTTGATCAATGTCCCACAAAAACACAAACACGAGCAGTTTCCTAAATGTGGCTATAACTCAACAAAAAATGAAGGTTCTTGAAAGGTGATAGAAAGTATGCATATAGAATGCACAACTATAGTGTAATCCACAAGCATAGTCACCAAAGTAGATCGATGGCCCACAAAAACTCAAACACGATCGGTTTCATAAATGCGGCTATAACTCAACAAAAAAGAATGTTCATGAAAGGTGATTGAAAATACACATACAGAAAGGCCAACTATTGTGCAATCCATAGTTGTACTCACCAATTTGATCACTGTCCCACGAAAACTCAAACACAAGCGATTTCCTGAATGCGGCTATAACTCAACAAAAAAAAAAGGTTTGCGAACTTAGGCGATAGAAAATCCGTGTATAGAATGCACAACTATACTTTAATCCACAAGCGTAGTCACCAAAGTTGATCAATGGCCCATGTAAGCTAAAAATCAAGCGGTTTCCCAAATGCAGCTATAACTCAACAAGAAAAGAAGGTTCACTAAAGGTGATAGAAAATACATGTATATAATGCACAACTATAGTGTAATCCACAAGTGTAGTCACTAAAGTTGATTGATGATGGCCCACGAAAACTCAAACTTGAGCGGTTTCCTAAATCAGCTATAACTCAACAAAAAATAGATGTTCGTGAAAGGCGATAGAAAATATGCGTACAAAATGCACAACTACAGTGTAATCCACAAGCATAGTCACCAAAGTTAATCGATGGCCCATGAAAACTCAAACACGAGCGGTCTCCTAAATGCGGCTATAACTCAATAAAAACTGAATGTCCATGAAAGGCGATAAAAAATACGCGCATAGAATGGAAAACTTCAATACAATCCACAATCACAGTCACCAAATTTGAATGATGGCCCACAAAAACTCAAACATGAGCATTTTCCTAAATGTGGCTATAACTCAAAAAAAAATGAAGGCTCGTGAAAGGCCATTAAAAATATGTGTACAAAATGCACAACTATAGTATAATCCACAATCATAGTCATCAAAGTTGATTGATGGCCCACAAAAACTAAAACATGAGAGGTTTCCTAAATGCAGCTATAACTCAACAAAAAATGAAGGTTCACTAAAGGCGATGGAAAATACATGTATAGAATGCACAACTACAGTGTAATCCACTAGCATAGTCACCAAAGTTGACTGATGGCCCACAAAAACTCAAACACGAGCGGTTTCATAAATGCGGCTATAACTCAACAAAAAATGAAGGTTCGAGAAAGGCAATAGAAAATTAGCGTTCATAATGCACAACTACAATGCAATCCTCAATTGTAGTCAACAAAGTTGATCGATGGCCCATGAAAACTCAAACACGAGCAGTTTCCTAAATGCGGCTATAACTCAATAAAAAATGAAGGTTCACAAAAGGCAATAGAAAATATGCGTACAAATTGGACAACTAGAGTGCAATCCTCAATCGTTGTCACAAAAGTTGACAGATGGCCCACAAAAACTCAAACACGAGTGTTTTCTTAAATGCGGCTATAACTCAGCAAAATATGAAGGTTTGTGAAAGGCAATAGAAAATTAGTGTTCATAATGCACAACTACAGTGCAATCCGAAATCGTAGTCACCAAAGATGATCGATGGCCCACAAAAACTCAAACATAAGCGGTTTCCTAAATCCGCAATAGGAGATTAATGTTCATGAAAGGCGATAAAAAATATGTGTATAGAATGCACAACTGCAGTGCAATCCACAACCTTAGTCACAAAAGTTGATGGATGGCCCAAAAAAACTCAAATATGAGTGGTTTCCTAAATGTGGCTATAACTCAACAATAAATGAAGGTTCACGAAATGTAGTAGAAACTACGCATATAAAATGCATAACTATAGTGCAATCCACAATCGTAATCACCAAAGTTGATCGATGGCCCATGAAAACTCAAACACAAGCAATTTCTTAAGTGTGGCTATAACTCAACAAAAAGAGAGGGCTCACAAAAGGTGAGAGAAAATACGCATATACAATGCACAACCTATAGTGTAATCCAATATCATAGTCACCAAAGTTGATCGATGGCGCATGAAAACACAAACACGAGCGATTTCCTAAATGCGGCTATAACTCAAAGAAAAATGAAAGTTCGTGAAAGGTGATAGAAAGTACGCCTACATAATGGACAACTACAATGGAATCCACAATCGTAGTCAAAAAATTTAATCAATGGTCATTGAAAACTCAAATACTGGTTCGCTAAATACGGCTATAAATCAACGAAAAATGAAGGTTCACGAAAGGCGATAGAAAATACACGTATAGAATGGAAAACTATAGTTCAATCCACAATCATAGTCACCAAAGTTGATCGATGGCCCACAAAAACTCAAACACTAGCGTTTTCCTTAATGTGGCTATAACTCAACAAAAAATGAAGGTTCGTGAAAGGTGATAGAAAATAAGCATACAGATTGGAAAACTACATTGCAATTCACAATTGTAGTCACCAAAGTTGATCAATGGCCCACGAAAAATAAAACACGAGCGGTTTCCTAGGTGTGGCTATAACTCATCAAAAAATGAAGGTTCATGAAAGGCAATAGAAAACACATGTATAGAATGCACAACTACAGTGCAATCCACAATCGTAGTCACCAAAGTTGATCGATGGCCCACAAAAACTCAAATACGATCGGTTTTCTAAGTGTGGCTATAACTCAAAAAAAATAAAGACTCTGAAAGGCGATAGAAAACATGCGTATACAATGCAAAACTATAGTACAATCCACTATCCTAGTCACCAAAGTTGATCGATGGCTCAAAAAAACTCAAACATGAGCAGTTTTCCAAGTGTGGCTATAACTCAGCAAATAATAAAGGTTCGTGAAAGGCAATAGATAACACGCATATACAATGCACAACTACAATGTAATCCACAATCGGAGTCACTAAAGTTGATCGATGGCTCACAAAAACTCAAACACAAGCATTTTTTTACATGCGGCTATAACTCAACAAAAAATGAAGGTTTGTGAAAGGCGATTAAAAATATTCGAACAAAATGCACAACTAGAGTTCAATCCAAAATCGTAGTCACCAAAGTTGATCTATGGCCCACAAAAAATCAAACACGAGCAGTTTCCTTAGTGCGGGTATAACTCAATGAAAAATTAATGTTCACGAAACGGGATAGAAAATAAGCATATATAATACACAACTACAGTGTCACCAAAGTTGATTGATGGCCGAAAAAAACTCAAACACAAGAAGTTTCCTAAGTGTGGCTATAACTCAACAAAAAATGAAGGTTGGTGAAAGGCTATAGAAAATATGCGTATAGAATGCACAACTACAAACATGAAAGGTTTCTTAAATATGACTATAACTCAAGAAAAAATAAAGGTTCGTGAAAGGTCATTAAAAATATGCATACAAAATGCACAACTATAGTACAATCCACAATCGTAGTCACCAAAGTTGAAAGATGGCCGAAAAAATCTCAAACATGAGAGTTTTCTTAAATATGGCTATAGCTCAACAAAAAATGCAGGATCGCGAAAGGCAATAGAAAATACACGTACAAAATGCACAACTATAGTGTAATACAAAATTGTAGTCACCAAAGTTGATCGATGACCCACAAAAGTTCAAACACAAGCGATTTCCTAAATGCAGCTATAACTCAACCAAAAATGAAGTTTTATGAAAGGTGATAGAAAATACGAGTACAAAATGGACAACTACAGTGCAATCCACAATTATAGTGACCAAAGTTCATCAATGGCCCACGAACACTCCAACATGAGCGGTTTCATAAATGTGGCTATAACTCAACAAAAAATGAAGGTTCACGAAAGGCAATTGAAAATACACATATATAATACACAACTACAATGTAATCCAAAATCGTAGTCACAAAAGTTGATCGATGGCCCACAAAAACTAAAACATGAGCAGTTTCCTAAATGCGGCTATAACTCAAAAAAACATGAAGGTTCACAAAAGGCGATAGAAAATACGCATATAGAATGCTCAACAACAGTGTAATCCACAATCGTAGTCACCAAAGTTGATTGATAGCCCACGAAAACGCAAACATGAGTGGTTTCCTAAATGTGGCTATAACTCAACAAAAAAGAAAGATTCATGAAAGTCGATTAAAAATATGCATTAGAATGAAGAGCTACAGTATAATCCACAATCATAGTCACCAAAGCTGATCAATGGCCTACAAAAACTCAAACATGAGTAGTTTCCTAAATGTGTCTATAACTCAACAAAACATAAAGGTTCGTGAAAGGCAATAGAAAATACGGGTATAGAATGCACAACTACAGTGTATTCCACAAGCGTAGTCACCAAAGTTGATAGATGGCCCACGAAAACTCAAACTCGAGTGGTTTAGTAAATGATGTTATAACTAAATGAAAAATGAAGGTTCACGAAAGGCGATAAATAAATACACGTACAAAATGGACAACTACAGTGCAATCCAATATCGTAGTCACAAAAGTTGATCAATGGCCCAATAAAACTCAAACATCAGAGGCTTCCAAAATGCAGCTATAAGTCAACAAAAAATGAAGGTTCATGAAAGGAAATAGAAAATATGCGTAAAGAGTACACAACTATAGCGTAATTGACAAGCGTAGTGGCCCATGTTGATTGATGGCCAACGAAAACTCAAACACGAGCGGATTCCTAAATGCGGAGCTATAACTCAACAAAAATTAACATTCGCAAAAGGCGATAGAAAATACTCGGACAAAATTCACAACTATAGTGCAATCCACAATCGTAGTCACCAAAGTTGATCATGGCCCATGAAAACACTAACAATAGTGGTTTCCTAAATGCGGCTATAACTCAATGAAAACTGAAGGTTCACGAAAGGTGATAGAAAATACACGAATAGATTGGACAACTACAGTGCAATCGATAATCATAGTCACCAAGGTTGATCGATGGCCCACGAATACTCAAACTCGAGCGGTTTCCTAAATGTGGCTATAACTCAACAAAAAATGACGGTCTGCGAAAGGCGATAGAAAATATGTGAATAGAATGGACAACTACATTGTAATCCACAATTGAAGTCACCAAAGTTGGCCAATGGCCCATGAAAACTCAAACATGAGCGTTTTGTTGAGTGCGGCTATAAATTAAAAAAAAATTAAGGTTCTTGAAAGGCGATTAAAAGTATGTGTACAAAATGCACAACTATAGTACAATCCACAATCGTAGTCACCAAAATTGATTGATGACCCAAAAAAACTCAAACATGAACGGTTTCCTAAATGTGGCTATAACTCATCAAAAAATGAATGTTCAAGAAAGGTGATAGAAAATGCATTTATAAAATGAACAACTACATAGTAATCAACAATCGTAGTCACCAAGGTTGATCGATGACCCACGAAAATTCAAACACGAGCAGTTTCATAAATGCGGCTATAACACAACAAAAAAGAAGGTTCACGAAAGGCGATAGAAAATAAGCATACACAATGGAAAACTACGGTGCAATCCACAATTGTGGTTACAAAATTTGATCGATGGCCCATGAAAACTCAAACATGAGCGGTTGCCTAAATGCGGCTATAACAAAAAAAAATGAAGGTTCGACAAAAGGTGATAGAAAATGTGCATATAGAATACACAACTACAATGTAATCCACAAGTATAGTCACCAAAGTAGATTGATCGCCCACGAACACTCAAACACGAGCGATTTTGTAAATGCGGCTATAACTCAACAAAAAATTAAGGTTCACGAAAGACTATAGAAAATACGCATACATAATGGAGAACTACGATGCAATCCACAATCGTAGTCACCAAAGTTGATTGATGACCCATGAAAACTCAAACACGAGCGGTTTCCTAAATGTAGCTATAACTCAACAAAAAATGAAGGTTGACAAAAGGTAATAGAAAATACATGTATAGAATGCATAACTATAGTTTAATCCACAAGCGTAGTCACCAAAGTAGATCAATGGCCCACGAAAACACAAATAGGAGCGGGTTCCTAAATGCGGCTATAACTCAACAAAAAATTCAAGTTCGCAAAAGCCAATAGAGAATACACATATAGAATGCCAAAATACAGTGTAATCCACAAGGGTAGTCACCAAAGTACATCAATGGCCTACAAAAACTTAAACTCAAACGGTTTCCTAAATGTGACTATAACTCAACAAAAATTGAAGGTTTGCGAAAGGCGATAGGAAATATGCATATAAAATGCACAAATATAGTGTAATCCACATGTGTAGTCACCAAAGTTGATCGATGGCCAATGAAAACTCAAAATTGAGCGGTTTCCTAAATAAGGCTATAACTCAAAAAAATATGAAGGATCGCGAAAGATGATAGAAAATACGAATATAGAATGCACAAGTATAGTGTAATCCACAAGCGTATTCACCAAAGTTGATTGATGATGACCCACGAAAACTCAAACTTGAGCGGTTTCCTAAATGTAGCTAAAACTCAAAAAAAAAAAAAGGTTCACGAAAGGAAATAGAAAATACGTGTCCAAAATGCACAACTTTAGTGTAAACCACAAGAATAGTCACCAAAGTTGATCGAAGCCCCACAAAAACTCAAACACGAGCGGTTTCCTAAGTGAGGTTATAACCTAACAAAAAAATTAGGTTCGCAAAAGGCGATAGAAAATTATTGATCATAATGCAGTGCAATCCACAATCATAGTCACTAAAGTTAATTGATGGTCCATGAAAACTGAAACATGAGCATTTTCCTAAATGTTGCTATTACTCAACGAAAAATGAAGGTTCACAAAAGGCGACAAAAACTAAACATGAGCGGTTTCCTACATGCAGCTATAACTCAACAAAAAATGAAGTTTTGTGAAAGGCGATTAAAAATATGCATACAAAATGCACAACTACAGTACAATTGACAATCGTAGTCACAAAAGGTAGTAGAAAATGTGTATAAAATACACAACTACAGTGCAATCCACCATTGTATTCACCAAAGTTGATCGATGGCCCATGAAAACTCAAACACGAGTGGTTTCCTATGTGTGTCTATAACTCAGAAAAAATTGAAGGTTCATTAAAGGTGGTAGAAAATACGCATATACAATGCACAACCTACAGTGTAATCCACAATTATAGTCACCAAAGTTGATCGATGGCCAACGAAAATTAAAGCACGAGTGTTTTCCTAAATGTAGCTACAACTCAACAAAAAATGATGGTTCCCCAAAGGCGATTAAAAATATGCATGCAAAATGCACATATACAATACAATCCATAATCATAGTCACAAAGTTGATTGATAGCCCAAAAAAACACAAACAAGAGTGGTTTCCTAAATGCGGCTATAACGCAACAAAAAATGACACTTAACGAAAGGCGATAGAATGTACGTGTATACAATGCACAACCATAATGCAATCCACAATCGTAGTCACCAAAGTTGATCGATGGCTTTCAAAAACTCAAAATAGAGCGTTTTTCTTAAATGCACCTATAACTCAACAAAAAATGAAGGTTCGTGAAAGGTGATTAAAAATATATGTACAAAATGCATAGTTATAGTACAATGAAAAATTGTCGTCACCAAAGTTGATCGATGGACAACAAAAACTCAAACACGAGCGGTTTCCTAAATGTGGCTATAAATCAATAGAAAATGAAGGTTCTCGAAAGTTGATAGAAAATATGCGTATAGAATGCACAACGACAGTGTAATCCACAAGCGTAGTCACCAAAGTTGATAGATGGCCAATGAAAACTCAAACACGAGTGGTTTGCTAAAGGTAGCTATAACTCAACAAAAATGAAGGTTCGCAAAAGGAAATAAGAAAATACGTGTACAGAATGGTTAACTAAAGTGCAATCCACAATCGTAGTCAACAAAGTTGATCGATGGCCCATGAAAACTCAAACACTAGTGATTTCCTACATGCGGCTATAACTCAATGAAAAATGAAGGTTCGCGAAAGGCAATGGAAAATACACGTACATAATGGAAAACTACAATGCAATCCACAATCGTAGTTACCAAAGTTGATCAATGGCCCACGAAAACTCAAACATGAGCGGTTCTCTAAGTGTGGCTATAACTCAACAAAGAATGAAGATTTGTGTTAGGCAATAGAAAACAAGTGTATACAATGCACAACTATCTTGTAATCCACAATCATAGTCACCAAAGTTAATCGATGGCCCACGAAAAATCAAACATGATCATTTTCCTAAATACGGCTATAACTCAACAAAAAATGAAGGTTTGTGAAAGGTGATTAAAAATATGCGTACAAAATGCACAACTACAATACAATCCACAATCGTAGTCACCAAAGTTTATCTATGGCCAACAAAAACTCAAACATGAGTGGCTTCCTAAGTGAGACTATAACTCAACAAAAAATGAAGGTTCAAAAAAGGCAACAGAAAATACATGTACAAATTGCACAACTACAATGTAATCAACAAGTGTACTCACCAAAGTTGATCAATGGCCCACAAAAACTCAAACACGAGCAGTTACTTAAATGCAGTTATAACTCTACAAAAAAAGGAACATTCACAAAAGGCAATAGAAAATTAGCATTTATAATACTTAGCTATATCGCAATACACAATCGTAGTCACCAAAGTTGATTGATGGCCCACGAAAACTCAAACACGAGCGATTTCCTAATTGTCACTATAAATCAACCAAAAATGAAGGTTTACAAAAGGCGATAGAAAATAGCCATATAGAATGGAAAACTATAGTGCAATCCACAATCATAGTGACCAAAGTTGATTTATGGCCCATGAAAATTCAAACATGAGAAGTTTTCTATGTGCGGCTATAACTCAATGAAAAATGAAGTTTTGCGAAAGGCGACTGAAAATATGCATATAGAATACACAACTATAGTGTAATCCACAATCATACCCAACAAAATTGATCGATGGCCCACAAAAAATCAAACACAACCATTTTCCTAACTGAGGCTATAACTTTAAAAAAAATGAAGGTTCATGAACTACGATTAAAAATATACGTACAAAATGAAAAAATACAGTAGAATCCACAATCATAGTCACCAAGGTTCAGGAAAGGAGATAGAAAATACGTGTATAGAATGCACAACTATAGTGTAATCCACAATTGTAGTCACCAAAGTTGATCGATAGCCCATGAAAACTCAAACACGAACGGTTTCCCAAATGCAACTATAACTCAACTAAAAATGAAGGTTTGTGAAAAGAGATTGAAAATATGCGTACAAAATACACAGCTACAGAATAATCCACAATTGTAGTCACCAAAGTTAATCGATGGCGCACGAAAACTCAAACTTGAGTGGTTTCCTAAATACGGCTATAACTCAACAAAACATGAAGGATCGCCAAAAGTGATAGAAAATACATGTAGAAGATGGACAACAAGAGTGTAATCCACAATCGTAGACACCAAAGTTGATTGATGCCCCACAAAAACTGAAACACGAGTGATTTCTTAAGTGCAGATATAACACAATGAAAAATAAAGGTTTTTCAAAGGCGATAGAAAATATGTGTATAGAATGCACAACTCCAGCGTAATCCACAATCATAGTCACCAAAGTTGATTGATTGCCCACAAAAACTCAAACATGAACAGTTTCCCAAATGTCGCTATAACTCAAATTAAAATTAAGGTAGATGAAAGGTAATAGAAAATACATGTATAGAATGAAAAACTACAGTGTAATCCACAAGCGTAGTCACAAAAGTTGATCGACGGCCCATGAAAACTCAAACTTGAGCAGTTTCCTAAATACGGCTATAGTACAACTAACAATGAAGGTTCACCAAAGGCGATAGAAAATACATGTATATAATGGACAACTACAGTGCAATACACAATCATTGTCACCAAAGTTCATCGATGGCCCACGAAAACTCAAACACGAGCATTTTCCTAAATGTAGCTATAACTCAACAAAAAATGAAGGTTCGTGAAAAGCGATTAAAAAATGTGCACATAATGCACAACTACAACGCAATCCACAATCATATTCACCAAATTATATTGATGGCCCAAGAAAACTCAAACATGAGCAGTTTCCTAAATGCGGCTATAACTAAAAAAAATGAAGGTTTGTGAAAAGCAATAGAAAAGACGCATATAGAATGCACAACTAGAGTGCAATCCACAATCGTAGTCACCAAATTTGATCGATGGCGAATGAAAACTCAAACACGAGCAATTTCCTAAATGCGGCTACAACTCAACAAAAAATGAAGGTTCACAAAAGGCGATAGAAAATACGAGTATAGAATGCACAACTACAGTGTAATCCACAATCGTAGTCACCAAAGTTGATTGATTGCCCAAAAAAACTCAAACACAAGGAGTTTCCTAAATGTGTTAAAAACTCTACAAAAAGTGAAGGTTTGTAATTTAAGGAAATAGAAACTACGCGTATAGAATGCACAACTACAGTGTAATCCACAACCGTTGTCACCAAAGTTGATTGATGGCCCACAAAAACTCAAACTCGAGCGGTTTCCTAAATCTAGCTATAACACAACAAAAAATGAAAGTTTGTGAAAGGCGATAGAAAATACACGTACAGAATGGCCAAGTATAGTGCAATCCACAATCACAGTCACCAAAGTTGATCGATGGCCCACAAAAACTCAAACACGAGCGGTTTCCTAAATGCGGCCATAACTCAACGAAAAATGAAGGTTCATGAAAGGCGATAGAAAATACGTGTACAGAATGCACAACTATAGTGTAATCCACTATCGTAGTCACCAAAGTTGATCGATGGCACACAAAAACTCAAACACGAGCATTTTTTGAAATGCGGCTATAACTTAACAAAAAAGAAGGTTCACGAAAGGCGATAGAAAATATGCAAATAGAATCAACAACTACAGTGCAATCCACAATCGTAGTCACTAAAGTTGATCGATGGCCCATCAAGACTCAAACACGAGCGCTTTCCTAAATGCGGCTATAACTCAACAATAAATGAAGGTTTGTGAAAGGTGATTAAAAATATTCATACAGAATACACAACTACAATACTATCCACAATTGTAGTCACAAAAGTTAATCGATGGCCAATGAAAAATTAACCTCGTGCAGTTTGATAAATGCGGCTATAACTAATCAAAAAATGAAGGTTTGCGAAAGGCACTAGGAAATATGCGTATATAATGCAAAACAACAGTGTAATCCACAAGCGTAGTCACCAAAGTTGATCAATGGCCCACAAAATCTCAAACACGAGTGGTTTTCTAAATGTGGCTATAACTCAACAAAAAAGGAAGGTTCTTGAAAGTTTATAAAAAATACATGTACACAATGGACAACTAGAGTGATCTCCACAATTGTAGTCACCAATGTTGATCGATGACCTACGAAAAATAAAACTAGAGTGATCTCCACAATCATAGTCACCAAAGTTGATCGATGGCCCACAAATTCTAAAACTCGAGCTGTTTCTTAAATGCTACTATAACTCAAAAAAAGTGAAGGTTTGCAAAAGCTGATAGAAAATACACGTACATAAAGGGCAACTACAATGCAATCCAAAATCATGGTCACCAAAGTTGATCGATGGCCCATAGAAACTCAAACGTGAGCAGTTTCTTAAGTGCAGCTATAACTAAACAAAAAATGAAGGTGCACAAAAGTCGATAGAAAATACGTGTATACAATGCACAACTATAGTGTAATCCACAATCGTAGTCACCAAAGTTGATAAATGGCCCACGAAAATTCAAACTCGAGCAGTTTCCTAAATGTGGCTATAAGTCAACAAACAATGAAGGTTGGCAGAAGGCGAGAGAAAATACGTGTACAAAATGGACAGCTACAGTGCAATACACAATCGTAGTCACTAAAGTTGATCAATGGCCCACAAAAACTCAAACACAAGCGATTTCCTAAATGCGGCTATAACTCAACGAAAATTGAAGGTTCGCGAAAGGTGATAGAAAATACGCGTATAAAATGCACAACTACAGTGTAATCCACAATTATAGTCACCAAAATTGACCGATGGTCCACCAAAACTCAAACATGAGTGTTTTCCTAAATGTGACTATAACTCAAAAAAAATGAAGGTTTGTAAGATTTGGTTAAAAATATGCTTACAGAATGCACAACTACAGTACAATACACAATCGTAGTCACCAAAGCTGATCGATGGCCCATTGAAACTAAAACACAAGTAGTTTCCTAAATGCACAACTATAGTCTAATCAACAATGGTAGTCACCAAAGTTGATCGATCGCCCACAAAAACTCAAATACGAGTAGTTTCCTTAATGTGTTAAAACCTCTACAAAAAGTGAAGGTTTTTGAAAGGCAATAGAAAATAAGTGTATAGAATGCAGAAATACAGTGTAATCTACAACCGTTCTCACTAAAGTTGCTTGATGACCCACGAAAACTCAAACACGAGCGTTTTCCTAAATGCGGCTATCACTCAACAAAAAATGAAGGTTTGCGAAAGGCGATTAAAAATATGCGAAAAAATGCACAACTATAGTATAATCAACAGTTGTAGTCATAAACGTTGATTGATGGCCAAAAAACACTCAAACATGAGCAATTTCCTAAATGTGGCTATAACTCAACAAAAAATGAAGGTGCGCGAAAGACGATTAAAAATGTGTACAAAATGCACAACTACAATACAATCCACAATCGTAGCCACCAAAGTTGATCAATGGCCCTAGAATACTCAAACTCAAGCAATTTCCTAAATGCGGCTATAAGTCAATAAAAAATGAAATTTCGCAAAAGGCGATAGAAAATATGCATACATAATCGACAAATATAGTACAATCCACAATCGTAGTCACAAAAGTTGACCGATGGCCCACAAAAACTCTAACTCGAGCGGTTTCCTAAATGCGGCTATAACTTTAAAAAAATGAATGTTCGGCAAAGGCATTGGAAAATACACATACAAAATGGAAAACTACAGTGCAACCCACAATCGTAGTCACCAAAGTTGATCGATGGCCCACGACAACTCAAACATGAGCGGTTTCCTAAGTGAAGCTATAACTTAACAAAAAATAAAGGTTCACAAAAGGCAATTCAAAATAAATGTACAACATGGGCAACTACAATGCAATCCACAATCGTAGTCACCAAAGTTGATCGATGGCCAATGAAAACTGAAACGTGCAAGTGGTTTCCTAAGTGTAGCTAACTCAATGAAAAATGAAGGTTCATGAAAGGAAATACAAAATACACGTACAAAGTGGGAAACTATAGTGCAATCCATAATCATAGTCCCCAAAGTTGATCAATGGCAAACAAAAACTCAAACATGAGCGGTTTCTTAAATGCAGCTATAACTCAACAAAAATTTAAGCTTTGCGAAAGGTGATAGAAAATACGCGTACCAGATGCATAACTACAGTGCAATCTATAATCGTAGTCACCAAAGTTGATCGATGGCCCACAAAAAACTCAAACACTAGCCGTTTCCTAAGTGTGGGAATAACTCAATGAAAAATGAAGGTTCCCGAAAGGCGATAGAAAATACACTTATAGAATGCACAACTACAGTGTAATCCACAATCGTAGTTACCAAAGTTGATTGATGGCCCACAAAAACTCAAATACGAGGGATTTGTAAAATACGTCTATAACTCAACAAAAAATGAAGGTTCACAAAAGGCTATGTAATATACACGTACAAAATGGACAACTACAGTGCAATCCACAATTGTAGTCACCAAATTTTATTGACGGCCCACAGAAACTCAAACACGAACAGTTCCCTAAATGAGGATATAACTCAACAAAAATGAAGGTTCATCAAATGTGATAGAAAATACATGTATAGAATGCACAACTACAGTGTAATCCACAAGCATAGTCACCAAACTTGATTAATGGCCTATGAAAGCTCAAATTGGAGCAGTTTCGTAAATGCAGCTCTAACTCGACAAAAAATGAAAGTTCGTGAAAAGTGATAGAAAACACATGTACATAATGGACAACTCTAGTGCAATCCACGATCATTCTCACCAAAGTTGAGTGATGGCCCATGAAAACTCAAACACGAGTAGTTTCCTAAGCACATTTATCACTCAAGAAAAAATGAAGGTTCACCAAAGGCAATAGAAAATACGTGTATAGAATGCACAACTAAAGACTAATCCACAATTGTAGTCACCAAGGTTGATCGATGGCCCAAGAAAAATTGAACATGAGCGGTTTCCTAAATGCGGCTATAACCCAACAAAAAAAAAGTTTCACAGAATGCGATAGAAAATATGTGTATAGAATGCACAATTATAGTGTGATCCACAAATGTAGTCACCAAATTTGATTGATAGGTCACGAAAACTCAAACTCGAGCGGTTTCCTAATTGTGGCTATAACTCAACAAAAAATAAAGTTTCGTGAAACAAAATAGAAAATACGCGTATAGAATGCACAACTAAAGACTAATCCACAATCGTATTCAACAAAGTTGATCAATGGCCCAAGAAACTCGAACATGAGTGGTTTCCTAAATGCGGCTATAACCCAACAAAAAATAAAGGTTCGCAGAAGGTGATAGAAAATATGTGTATAGAATACACAACTATAGTGTAATCCAAAAATGTAGTCACCAAAGTTGATTGATAGGTCATAAAAACTCAAACTCGAGCGGTTTCCTAATTGCGGCTATAACTCAACAAAAAATAAAGTTCGTGAAAGGCGATAGAAAATATACGTAAATCATGCACAATATAATGCAATCCACAATCATAGTCACTAAAGTCTATCGATGTCCCACAAAAACTCAAACATGAGCGGTTTCCTAAGGCGACTACAACTCAACAAAAAATGAAGGTTCATGAAAGGCGATAGAAAATACAAGTATATAATGGACAACTACAGTGCAATCCATAATCGTAGCCACCAAAGTTGATCGATGGCCTAGGAAAACTCAAACACAAGTGATTTCCTAAGTGCCACTATAACTCAATGAAAAATGAAGGTTCACGAAAGGCGATATAAAATACGTGTACAAAATTGACATCTACAGTGCAATCCACAATCATAGTCATTAAAGTTGATCGATGGCCCAAAAAAACTCAAGCATGAGCAGTGTCCTAAATGCGGCTATAACTCAACAAAAAATTAAGGTTCGCAAAAGGCGATAGAAAATACTAATACAGATTGGACAACTACAATGCAATCCACAATTATAGTCACCAAAGTTGATAGATGGCCTATGAAAACTCAAACTTGAGCCATTTCCTAAATTCAGCTATAACTCAACATAAAAATAAGGTTCATTAAAGGTGATAGAAAATACGCATACAGAATGGACAACTACAGTGCAATCCACAACCGTAGTCACCAAAATTGATCGATGCCCCACAAAAACTCAAACACGAGCGGTTTCCTAAGTGCAGCTAGACCTCAATGAAAAATGAAGGTTCGCAAAAGTTGACAGAAAATACGCGTATAGAATGCACAATTACAGTGTAATCCACAATCGTAGTTACCAAAGTTGATTGATGGCCCACAAAAACTAAAACACTAGTGTTTTCTTAAATGCGGCTATAGCTCAAGAAAAAATGAAGGTTCATGAAAGGTGATAGAAAATACGTGTATAGAATGCACAACTATAGTGTAATCCACAAGTGTAGTCACGAAATTTGATTAATGGCCCACGAGAACTCAAACACAATGATGGGTTATCGTTGGGTCGGACCATTACTTTAAAATATAAAATTCAATTTGTCGACTAGGTAGTGTCCAAGGCAATTTGCAATAGAAGAAGTCTGGAGTATCTCCCTCAGGTTTTCTAACTTTTAAGAACAACTTAATATTAATTCTAACTTCAAACTGTCTAACTATAAAACTGTAAAGCAATTTATTCCTAAGAAGACATGAAATGTTTAAATTGAAAACATAAGAAAACTAATTTAGAAAGCATGATAACTGAATTAAAAAGTACAGAAACGATTAAACTAAGAAGCTGGAAAATTATAAAAGCAGAAAAACTTATAACAATCCATAAAACATCTTCTTACCAATAAAGATTCTAACAATTAATATATACATCCCTCCCTTCTATTTTTCTAGGGTGAAGGTGATATCCCTGCCCTGTAATATTCATTTGATTCATGGGAGGGGAAGTGCTTCGAGGGTGAGATCCGGTTTCCTCGATCGTCTGATTGGCTGTAGTTGGTTCCCCTCTCCACTAGGGGGAAGATCTCCCCCATCTAGATATGTATGCCACTAGGTTGTGGGTATAGAGGTGATCGTCGTCTTGGCAAGGGTAGGTAATAGATACTGATTTCTCAGATTCAGAGCTAGATAATAGAAACTATGGAAGTGAAAGGCAACAAATACTTTAGAACTAAAATTTCATAATAGTAAATTCAGTAATTCTCTACAGAACAACAATATAATAAAATAAAACACTTATCTACTTAAGTCATCTCTCGTCAAGTGGCCAGCTCATGGGTTATCACATTCGTTCTCAACTCACATTCATAGTTATTTCAGAAACACTTCTATCAACCATAATTATCATCCATAACTCATAACTCAGAAATTTTAGATAACAATCTCTTTATTAATAAACTTCGGAAAACATTTTTACAGTATAACATTAATTTTTCAGTGTATACTTTACTTCTGGAGATCATGTCTTTTATAGAAAAACTCTAACTACATCCTATATTTCAGATGGTATGGATAACCATTGAAAATATCTAAAACAGATCTACGAATAACTTGTATGTCTTTAAAACCCATTACAACAGTATTTAAGAGGCCCAAATCGAGCCATAAAGTTTTTGACTCAAAGGATAACAGAAATAAAAACTTTAAAGAGTAACTATATCTTCAGTCCATCACCCTAAAGTTTTGGAGCATATTTCCAATGTATATCTTCAACCTGTTTTGAAGCATGTGCTGGTTGGATGCTTCTAATCTGCAACTTAATTGATCGATTATTATCTACAAAATAGTTAAAATAACCCATTAAATTTGTATTGGCAAAATACTTCAAGAAATCAAAAGAAATAAAGTTTATACAATTTCTCACTAAAACTTAAGCAATTATTTCTCCTAAAATTTAATTAATTGGCAAAGGATAGGGATTTACATGTTGAAATAGGTCTTTATGGTATTATCATGATGAAGTTATTTTTACCTCATCACACGAGTGATTTCCTAATTGTGGCTATCACTCAAAAAAAGATCAAGGTTCACAAAAGGCAATAGAAAATACTCGTATACAATGCACAACTACAATGTAATCCACAATCGTAATCACCAAAGTTGATCAATGGCCCACAAAAACTCAAACAAGAACGTTTTCCTAAAAGTGGCTATAACTCAACAAAAGATGAAGGTTCTTAAAAGGCGAATAAAAATATATGTACAGAATAAACAACTATAGTAAAATTCACAATCCTAGTCATGAAAGTTGATTGATGGCCCACAAAAACACAAACATGTGTGGTTTCCTCAATGTGGCTATAACTCAACAAAAAATGAAGGTTTGTGAAAGGCGATGGAAAATACGTGTATAGAATGCACAATTACAGTGTAATCCACAATCATAGTCACAAAAGTTGATTGATGGCCCAACAAAACTCAAACACAAATGATTTCCTAAATACGGCTATATCTCAACAAAAAATGAAGGTTCATGAAAGGTGATAGAAAATTAGCCTTCATAATACACTATAGTGCAATCCACAATCGTAGTCACCAAATCTGATCGATGGCCCACTAAAACTCAAAGATGACCAGTTTACTAAATGCGGCTATAACTCAAAAAAAATGAAGGTTCGCGAAAGGCAGTGCAAAATATGCGTATAGAATGCACAACTACAGTGTAATCCACAAACGTAGTCACCAAAGTTGATCAATGGCCCACAAAATCTCAAACACGAGTAGTTTCCTGAATGTGGCTATAACTCAACGAAAAATGAAGGTTCGTAAAAGGTGATTAAAAACATGCTTACATAATGCACAACTATAGTACAATCAACAATTGTAGTAACCAAAGTTGATTGATGGACCACAAAAACTCAAAAATGAAAGTTTTCCTAAATGCCACTATAACTCAACAAAAAATGAAGGTTTCTAATAGGCGATAGAAAATAATTTAATAGAATTTAGAACTACAGTGTAATCCACAATTGTAGTCACCAAAGTTGATCGATGGCCCATGAAAACTCAAACATGAGAGTTTTCCTACATGCAGCTATCACTTAATAAAAAATAAAGGTTCGTGAAAGGTGATTAAAAATATGCATACAAAATGCACAACTACAGTACAATCCACAAGCATTGTCTCCAAATTTGATCCATGGCACACGAAAACTCAAACTCGAGTGGTTTCCTAAATGCGGCTGGGTAAAAGCACAAAGCTGTGTCACACTTTATAAAGAAAACGGCCAACGCTGATCCAACTTTTAAATTTGAATCACTAAAAAGTGGTATATATGTATTGAATTTTGAAATGATGTAAACTAGTAAAATATCTTTTACTATATTTTATGTTTGTATTTTTTAAAAAAAATTAAAAAATTATTTTAAACTAGTTTTTAATAAATTAAAACTATAATTTAGTTGCTAATAAAATGCTGAAAAATGAAGTTGCACGGGACGTCAAACTTTTATAGTAAATTTATTTATTTTTCTTTCAATTTTTTTTGTGTATTTATAACTTGAAAATTTAGTGCATGGATATATTTTTTTCTAATTTTGATAAATATATATTTTTAAATAAATATTAAAATGTCCGTGAATGAAAAAACAATTGTTTCCATCAGACGTTAAATTTCATATTAAATATTTATCTAAAGGGGAAAATAAATTATACCATCTTGAAATAGATTATTTTATCTAGTGCATCATATTTTTTTGAATTTTTTTTAATAAGTTTTAGTATTTTTCCTTGGCATGGTAATCGACCTAACATTTTGTGCTGATAACCTAATTTTAGTAAAAATTAAAAATAAAATATAAATAATAATTAAACTATTTAAATAAATATATTTTTGAAAACTACACTTATGGATCTACAAAAGGGTATTTTTATATTTTTTTAAAAATGTTATTTACGTTAGCAGGAGTTATTGAAACTTCAAGTTTTTCAAATAATTTTATTTTTGGTAAATTGGACTCAAAGTGGTGCTCCATATATTTTAGCCAACAATTTTAGTTGAACAAGTTGTGGAAGTATTTAACTTAGCTAGAATGAGTCTTACTAGATCATATGTTTGACCAAAATTGATTTTTAGTTAGAAATACTTAAATTCAGTTGACTGAAAGTGTGACACAGGTTTCACACGAAAACTCAAACTTGAGTGGTTTCCTAAATGCGGCTATAACTCAACAAAAAATGAATGTTTGCGAAAG
Organism: Sequoia sempervirens; assembly: GCA_007258455.2. Lineage (NCBI taxonomy): Eukaryota > Viridiplantae > Streptophyta > Pinopsida > Cupressales > Cupressaceae > Sequoia > Sequoia sempervirens. The sequence goes on from VDFB02000004.1 coordinate 807,244, forward strand.
GTGATAGAAAATACGCGTACAAAATGGACAACTATAGTGAAGTCAACAATCATAGTCCCCAAAGTTCATTGATGGCCCACGAAAACTCAAACTCAAGTGGTTTCCTAAATCTGGCTATAACTCATCAAAAAATGTGCCACAAAAACTCAAACTCTTACAATCCATTATCGGAGTCACCAAAGTTGATCGATGGCCCACAAAAACTCAAACATGAGCAGTTCCCTAAATGCAGTTATAAGTCAACATAAAATGAAGGTTCGCCAAAGGCGATAGACAATACGCATATAGAATACACAAGTACGGAGTGATCCTCAAGCATAGTCAACAAAGTTGATCGATGGCCCACAAAAACTCAAACACAAGTGGTTTCCTCAATGTGGCAATAACTCAATAAAAAATGAAGGTTCGCGAAAGGCAATAGAAAATTAGCATTCATAGTGCACAACTACAGTGAAATCCACAATCGTAGTCACCAAAGTTGATCAATGGCCCATGAAAACTCAAACATGAGCGGTTTCCTCAATGCGGCTATAACCCAACAAAAAATGAAGGTTCACGAAAGGCGATAGAAAATACATGCTTAGAATGCACAACTACAGTGTAATCCAAAAGTGTAATCACCAAAGTTGATTGATGGCCCACGAAAAGTCAAATATGAGCGGTTTCCTAAATGCGGCTATAACTCAACAAAAAATGAAGGTTCACGAAAGCCAATAGAAAATTAAAGTTCATAATGCACAACTACAGTGAAATACACAACTATAATCACAAAAGTTGATCAATGACCAATGAAAGCTCAAACACAAGCGGTTTCCTAAATGCGGCTATAACTCGACAAAAAATGAAGGTTGACGAAAGGCGATATAAAATACACATACAAAATAGACAACTACTATGTAATCCACAATCCTAGTCACTAAAGTTGATTGAAGGCCAAAAAAACTTGAATATGAGTGGTTTCCTAAATACAGATAACTCAACAAAAAATAAAGGTTTGTGAAAAGCGATTAAAAATATGCGTATAGAATGGACAACTACAGTATACTCCACGTAGTAGTCACCAAATTTGATCGATGGCCCACGAAAACTCAAACTCAAGCAGTCTCCTAAATGCGGCTATAACTCAACCAAAAAATGTAGGTTCGAGAAAGGCGATAGAAAATACACGTACAGAATGGACAACTATAGTGCAATCCACAACCGTAGTCATGAAAGTTGATCGATGGCCGACGAAAACTCAAACAAGACTGGTTTCCTAAGTGTGGCTCTAACTCACCGAAAAATGAGGGTTTGCAAAAGGTGATAGAAAATACACATATAGAATTCACAATTATAGTGTAATCCACAATCCTAGTCAACAAAGTTAATCAATGGCCCACAAAAACTCAAACATGACCATTTTCCTAAATGCGGCTATGACTCAACAAAAAATGAAGGTTCGTGAAAGGTGATTAAAAATATATGTACAAAATGCACAACTAAAGTACAACCCACAATCGTAGTCACCAAAGTTAATCGATGGCCCACAACTCAAACATGAGCAATTTCCTTAACGCGGCTATAACTCAACAAAAAATGAAGGTTCGCAAAAGGCAATAGAAAATACGCATATAGAACACACAACTACAGTGTAATCCACAATTGTAGTCACCAAAGTTAATCGATGGCCCTTGAAAACTCAAACACGGGCATTTTCATAATCCGGCTATAACTCAGCAAAAAATAAGATTCATGAAAGGCGATTAAAAATATGCGTACAAAATGCACAACTATAGTCACCAAAGTTGATCAATGGCTGATGAAAACTCAAAAATGAATGGTTTCCTCAGTGTAGCTATAACTCAAAGAAAAAATGAAGGATTGAACGAAAGGAGATACAAAATACGCATATAAAATGTATAAATACAATGTAATCCACAATAGTAGTCACCAAAGTTGATTAATTGCCCACAAAATCTCAAACACGAGCGTTTTCTTAAATGAGGCTATCACTCAACAAAAAAGAAGGTTTGTGAAAGACTCTTAAAAATATGTGTATAGAATGCACAGCTATGATGTAATCCACAAGCGTAGTCACCAAAGTTGATCGATAGCCCACGAAAAACTCAAACATTAATTGCGTCTATAACTCAACAAAAAATAAAGGTTCGCGAAAGCTTATAGAAAATTAGTGTTCATAATGCACATCTATAGTGCAATCCACAATCATAGTTGTCAAAGTTTATCGATGGCCCACGAAAACAAAAAGAAAGAGCGGTTTCCTAAATGTGGCTATAACTCGACAAAAAATTGAAGGTTCATGAAAGGTGATAGAAGATACACGAGCGGTTTTCCAAATGCAACTATAACTTAACAAACAATGAAGGTTCATGAAAGGTGATCGAAAATACACATATAGAATGCACAAATACAATAAAATACACAATCATAGTCACAAAAGTTGACCGATGGCCCACAAAAACTCTAACTCGAGCGGTTTCCTAAATGTGGCTATAACTTAAAAAAAATGAGTGTTCGCCAAAGGCGATATAAAATACACGTACAAAATGGAAAACTATAGTGCAATCCACAATCGTAGTCACCAAATTTGATCGATGGCCCACGAAAACTCAAACACGAGCAGTTTCATAAATGCGGCTATAACTGAACAAAAAATAAAGGTTCATGAAAGGCGATTGAAAATACATGTACAAAATGGACAATTACATTGTGATCCACAATCGTAGTCACCAAAGTTGATCAATGGCCCATGAAAACTCAAACATGAGCATTTACCCAAATGCAGCTATAACTCAACAAAAGATGATGGTTCATGAAAGGTGACTAAAAATGTACGTAGAAAATGCACAACTATACTACAATCCACAATCCTAGTCACCAAAGTTGATTGATGGCCCACAAAATCTCAAACACGAGCGGTTTCCTAAATGCTATAACTAAACAGAAAATAACTGAATGGAACGCAAAACTACATTATAATCCACAATCGTTGTCACCAAAGTTGATTGATGGCCCACGAAAATTCAAACACGAGCAGTTTCCTAAATGTAGTTGTAACTCAACAAAAAATGAAGGTTTACAAAAGGCGATAGAAAATACGTGTACAGAATGAAAAACTACAGTGCAATCCATAATCGTAGCCACCAAAGTTAATCCATAGCCCACGAAAACTCAAACACGAGAGTTTTCCTAAATGCAGTTATAACTCAACAAAAGATGAAGTTTTGTGAAAGGAGATTAAAAGTATGCATACATAATGCATAACTACATTACAATCGACAATCGTAGTCACCAAAGTTGATTAATGGACCACGAAAACTCAAACACAAGCGGTTTCCTAAGTGCAGCTATAAATCAACGAAAAATGAAGGTTTGCGAGAAGTGATAGAAAATATGTGTATTGAATGCACAACTACAATGTAATCCACAATCGTAGTCACCAAAGTTGATCGATGGCCCAAAAAAACTAAAATACGAGCGTTTTCCCAAATGCGGCTATAACTCAACAGAAAATTAAGGTTCACGAAAAGCGATTAAGGATATGTTTATAGAATGTAAAAATATAGTACAATCTAAAATCTTAGTCACCAAAGCTTATTGATGGACCACAAAAATTCAAACATGAGCGATCTCCCAAATGTGGCTAGAAATCAACAAAAATTAAATGTTCATGAAAAGCGATAGAAAATAAGCGTGCAAAATGGACAACTAAAGTGCAATCCACAATCGTAGTCACCAAAGTTGATTGATGCCCGACGAAAACTCAAACACGAGCAGTCTCCTAAGTGTGGCTATAACTAAAGGAAAAATAAAGGTTCATGAAAGGCAATTAAAAATGTGCATACAGAATGTACAACAAAAGTACAATCCACAATTGTAGTCACCAAAGTTGATTGATGGCGCACAAGAACTCAAACATGAGCAATTTCTGAAATGCGGCTATAACTCAACAAAAATTGAAGGTTCACAAAGGCGATAGAAAATACACGTACAAAATGGACAACTATAGTGCAATCCATAATCGTAGTCACGAAAGTTGATCGATAGCCCACGAAAATTCAAACACGAGCGGTTTCCTACATTCGGCTATAAATAAATAAAAAATGAAGGTTAACGAAAGTTGATAGAAAATATGTGTACAAAATGGACAACTTTAGTGCAATCCACAATCGTAGTCACCAAGGTTGATGGATGGCCCAAGAAAACTTGAACACAAGCGGTTACCTAAATGCGCCTATAACTCTGAAAAAAATGAAGGTTCGTGAAAGGTGATAGAAAATACGCATATAGAATGCACAAATATAGTACAATCCACAATCATAGTCACAAAAGTTGATCGGTGGCCCAAAACAACTCAAACACGAATGATTTCCTTAATGTTGCTATAACTCAATAAAAAATGAAGGTTCACAAAAAGCAATAGAAAATACACGTATAGAATGCAATACTACAGTGTTATCCACAAGCGTAGTCACCAAAGTTGATCGATGGCCCATGAAAACTCAAATACGAGTGGTTTCCTAATTAATGCTACAACTCAAGGAAAAATAAAGGTTCGTGAAAGGCGATAGAAAATACGGTTATAGAATGCACAACTACAGTGTATCCACAAGCATAGTCACCAAAGTTAATTGATGGCCCACGAAAACTCAAACACAAGTGGTTTCCTAAGTGCAGCTACAAGTCAATGAATAACGAAGGTTCGCAAAAGGCGATAGAAAATACGCATATAGAATACACAACTACAATGTGATCCATCGTAGTCACCAAAGTTGATCGATGCCTACGAAAATTCAAACACGAGCGTTTTCGTAAATGCGGCTATAACTCAACAAAAATGAAGGTTTGTGAAAGGTGATTAAAAATATGCATACAAAATGCACAACTACAGTATTATCCACAATCAGAGTCACCAAAGTTGATCGATGGCCCACAAAAACTCAAACACGAGCGGTTTCCTAAATGCAACTATAACTCAACAAAAACTCATGGTTCACAAAAGGCAATAGAAAATACTCGTATAAAATGCACAACTACATTGTAATCCACAATCATAGTCACCAAAGTTGATTGATGGCCCACAAAAACTCTAACACATGCGATTTCTTAAGTGCAGCTATAACACAACAAAAAATGAAGTCTCGCGAAAGGCACTAGAAAATACACGTATAGAATGCACAACTACAGTATAATCCACAATTGTAGTCACCAAAGTTGATCGATGGTCCATGAAAAGTTAAACACGAACATTTTCCCAAATGTGGCTATAATGCAACAGAAAAAGAAGGTTCATGAAAGGTGATTAAAAATATGCATATAGAATGCACAACTACAGTACAATCCACAATCATAGTCACCAAAGTTGATTGATGGCACACAAAAACTCAAACATGAGCGGTTTCCTAAATGCAGCTATAACTCAACAAAAAATGAAGGTTCACGAAAGCCAATAGAAAATACGTGTACAAAATGCACAACTACAGTGTAAATCACAAGTGTAGTCACCAAAGATGATTGATGGCCCACAAAAACTCAAATACGAGCGGTTTCCTAAATGCGGCTATAACTCAATAAAAGATGAAGGTTCATGAAAGGCTATAGAAAATACACATCAATGGATAACTACAGTACAACCCACAATCGTAGTCAATAAAGTTGATCGATGGTCGAGGAAAACTAAAACACGAGCAGTTTTCTAAGTGTAGCAATAACTCAACAAAAAATGAAGGTTCACAAAAGGCGATATAAGATACGCATACACAATGGACAACAAAAGTGCAATCCACAATCTTACTCAACAAAGTTGATCGATGGTCCACGAAATCTTAAACTCGAGCATTTTCCTAAATGCGGCTATACCTAAACAAAAAATAAAAATTCACAAAAGGCGATAGAAAATAAGCATACAAAATGGATAACTACAGTGCAATCCACAATCGTAGTCATCAAAGTTGATCAATGGCCCATGAAAACTCAAACACGATCAGTTTCCTAAGTGTGGCTATAACTCAACGAAAAATGAAGGTTTGTGAAAGGCGATAGAAAATACACGTATACAATTCACAACTATAGTGTAATCCACAATTGTAATCACCAAAGTTGATTGATGGCCCAAGAAAACTCAAACACAAGTGGTTTAATATATGCGGTAATAACTCATCAAAAAATGAACGTTTGTGAAAGGTGATAGAAAATACACATAGAGAATGGACAACTACAGTTCAATCCACAATCGTAGTCACCAAAGTTGATCGATGGCCCATGAAAACTCAAATACGAGCGGTTTCCTAAATGTGGCTATAACTGAACAAAAAATGAAGGTTCTTGAAAGGCGAGAGAAAATACACATGAAGAATATAAAACTATAATGCAATCCACAATTGTAGTCACCAAATTTGATCGATGGCCCATGAATACTCAAACATGGCCAGTTCCCTAAATACAGCTATATTTCAATGTAAAATGAAGGTTCGTGAAAGGTGATAAAAAATACGTGTATAGAATGAACAACTATAGTGTAATCCACAAGCGTAGTCACCAAAGTTGATCAATGGCCCACAAAAACTCAAACACAAGCAGTTTCCTAACTACGGGTATAACTCAACAAAAAATGAAGATTTGCGAAAGGCGATAGAAGATACACGTACAAAATGGACAACTACAGTGCAATCCACAATTGTAGTCACCAAAGTTGATCGATGGACCATGAAAACTCAAACAGGAGCGGTTTCCTAAATGTAACTATAACTCAATGAAAAATGAAGGTTTGCAAAACGCGATAGAAAATACATGTATAGAATGCACAACTATAGTGTAATCCACAACTGTAGCCACCAAAGTTGATCAATGGCCCACGAAAACTTAAGCTCGAGTGGTTTAAAAAATGCGGCTATAACTCAACAAAAAATGAAGGTTTGTGGAAGGCGATAGAAAATACACATACAAAATGGAAAACTATAGTGCAATCCACAATCGAAGTCACCAAAGTTGATCGATGCCCCACGAAAACTCAAACATGACCGTTTTCCTAAATATGGCTGTAACTCAACAAAAAATGAAGGTTCATGAAAGGCGATTAAAAATATGTGTAAAGAATGCAATACTAAAGTACAATCCACAATCTTAGTAACCAAAGTTGATTGATGGCCCACAAAAACTCAAAACATGAGCAGTTTTCTAAATGCGCCTATAACTCAACAAAAAATAAAGGTTCACAAAAAGCGATAGAAAATACGTGTATAGAATGCACAACTACAGTGTAATCCACAAGCGTAGTCACTAAACTTGACCAATGGCCCAAGAAAACTCAAACTTGAGTGGTTTCCATAATGCGGCTATAACTCAAGATAAAATGAAGGCTCATGAAAGGCGATAGAAAATACGCATATAGAATGGAAAACTACAGTACAATCCACAATCACAGTCACCAAAGTTGATCGATGGCCCACAAAAACTCAAAGACGAGTGTTTTCGTAAATGCAGCTATAACTCGACAAAAAATAAAGGTTCAAAAAAAAAGGCTATGGAAAATACGCATACATAATGGGCAACTATAGTGCAATCCACAATCGTAGTCACCAAATGTTATCGATGCCCCACAAAAACTAAAACACGAGTGATTTCCTAAATGCGGCTATAAATTAAAAAAAATGAAGGTTCATGAAAGGCGATAGAAAATACTCGTATAGAATGCACAACTACAGTGTAATCCACAAGCATAGTCACCAAACTTGATAGATGGCCTACGAAAACTCAAATTCGAGCAGTTTCCTAAATGTGGCAATAACTCAACAAAAAATGAAGGTTCATCAGAGGCGATAGAAAATAAACGTACAGAATGCACAACTACAGTGCAATCAACAATCGTACTCACCAAATTTGATTGATGGCCCACGAAAAATGAAGGTTCATGAAAGGCGATAGAATATACGTGTATAGAATGCACAGTTTCAAAGTAATCCACAATTGTAGTCAACAATGTTGATCGATGGCCCACGAAAACTCAAATACGAGTGTTTTCCTAAATGCGGCTATAACTCAACAAACAATGAAGGTTTGTGGAAGGAAATTAAAAATATGTGTACAGAATACATAACTACACTACTATCCACAATCGTAGTCACCAAAGTTAATTAATGGCCCATAAAAACTCAAACATGAGCAGTTTCCTAAATGCAACTATAACTAAACAAAAAATGAAGGTTCATGAGAAGTGATAGAAAATATGCATATAGAATGAACAACTATAGTGTAATGCACAATTGTAGTCACCAAAGTTGATCGATGGCCCACGAAAACTCAAATACGAGCTACAGGCTATGGACAATACAGGTATAGAATGGACAAATACAATGCAATCCACAATCGTAGTCACCAAAGTTTAATGATGGCCCACGATAACTCAAACGCGAGTGGTTTCCTAAATGTGGCTATAACTCAACAAAAAAGGAAGGTTCGTGAAAGGTGATAGAAAATACGTGAATATAATGCATAACTACAGTTTAATCCATAAGCGTAGTCACCAAAGTTCATTGATTGCCCATGAAAACTCAAACTCGAGCAGTTTCTTAAATGCTACTATAACTCAACAAAAAATGAAGGTTCATGAAAGGAAATAGAAAATAGACATACATAATGGACAACTACAATGCAATCCACAATCTTACTCACCAAATTTGATCGATGGCCCACGAAAAACTCAAATACAAGCAGTTTTCTAAGTACAGTTATAACTCAATGAAAAATGAAGGCTCGCAAAAGATGATAGAATATATGTGTATAGAATGCACAACTACAATGTAATCCACAATTGTAGTCCCCAATGTTGATCGATGGTCCACGAAAACTGAAACCCAAGCGGTTTCATAAGTACAGCTATAACTCAATGAAAATAAAGGGTTGCAAAAGGCGATAGAAAATACGGATATAGAATGCACAACTATAGTGTAATCAACAATCGTAGTCACCAAAGTTGATTGATCACCCATGAAAACTCAAACACGAGCATTTTCCTAAATGCGGCTATATTCAAGCAAAAAATGAAGGTTCATGAAAGGCAATAGATAATACGCGTATAGAGTGCAAAACTACAATGCAATTCACAATCGTGGTCACCAAAGTTCATTGATGACCCACAAAAACTCAAACATGAGGAGTTTCCTAAGTGCGGCTATAACTCAACAAAAAATGAAGGTTCACAAAACGGGATAGAAAATATGCATATAAAATGCACAAGTATAGTGTAATCCACAATCAATGGCCCACGAAAATTTAAACATGAGTGTTTTCCTAAATGTGGCTATAACTGAATAGAAAATGAAGGCTCGTGAAAGGCGATTAAAAATATGCATACAACATGCAGAACTATAGTACAATCCATAATCGTACTCACCAAAGTTGATCGATGGGCAACAAAAACTCAAACATGAGCGGTTCCCTAAATGCAACTATAACTCAACAAAAAATGAAGGTTCAATAACGGCAATAGAAAATACGTGTATAGAATGGACAACTATAGTGCAATCCATAATTGTAGTCACCAAAGTTGATCGAGGGCGCAAAAAAACTAAAACATGAGCGGTTTCCTAAATGCAGCGAAAACTCAACGAAAAATGAAGGTTCGTGAAAGGCGATAGAAAATACTCGTATATAATTCAAAACTAAAATGTAATCCACAATAGTAGTCATGAAAGTTGATCGATGGTCCATGAAAATTGAAACTCGATCGGTTTCCTAAATGTGGTTATAACTCAACAAAAATTGAAGGTTCGCGAAATGCGATAAAAAATACATGTAGAGATTGGACAAGTATAGGGAAATCCACAATTGTAGTCACCAAAGTTGATTGATTGCCCAAGAAAACTCAAACATGAGCAGTTTCCTAAATGCGCCTATAACCCAACAAAAAATAAAGGTTCGTGAAAGGTGATAGATAATATGCGTATAAAATGAACAACTACAGTGTAATCCACAAGCGTAGTCACCAAATTTGATCGATGGCCCATGAAAACTCAAACTCGAGCGGTTTCCTAACTGCGGCTATCAATAAAAAATGAAGGTTTGCGAAAGGCGATTCAAAATACATGTATAGAATGGACAACTATAGTGCAATCCACAATCGTACTCACCAAAGTTGGTTGATGGCCCACGAAAACTCAAAGACGAACGCTTTCCTAATTGCAACTATACCTCAACGAAAAAATGAAGATTCATGAAAGGAAATAGAAAATACACGTATATATTGGACAACTACAGTGGAAACCAAAATCGTAGTCACCGAAGTTGATCGATGGCCCACGAAAACTCAAACACAAGCAGTTTCCTAAGTGCGACTATAACTCAATGAAAAATGAAGATTCACAAAAGGCGACAGAAAATACGCGTACAAAATTGACAACTACAATGCAATCCACAATCGTAATCATCAAAGTTGATCGATGGCCCAAAAAAACTCAAGCATGAGCGGTATCCTAAATGTGGCTATAACTCAAGAAAAAATTAAGGTTCGTGAAAGGCGATAGAAAATACATGTACATATTGGACAACTATATTGCAATCCACAATCGTAGTCACCAAAGTTGATAGATGGCCCACGAAAACTCAAACTCGAGTTGTTTCTTAAATTCGGCTATAACTCAACATAAAATTAAGGTTCATGAAATGCAAAAGAAAACACACGTACATAATGGACAACTACAGTGCAATACACAATCGTAGTAACCAAAGATGATCGATCACCTACGAAAACTCAAACATGAGCGATTTCCTAAGTGCAGCTACAACTCAACAAAAAATGAAGGTTCGCGAAAGGCGATCAAAAATACACACATAGAATGCACAACTACAATGTAATCCAAAAGCGTAGTCACTAAAGTTGATCGATGGCCCACGAAAATGCAAATTTGAGCAGTTTCCTAAATGTGGCTATAAGTCAACAAAAAATGAAGGTTCGTGAAAGACAATAAAAAATATATGTACAAAATGCATAACTATAGTACAATCCATAGACATAGTCACCAAAGTTGATTGATGGCCCACAAAAACTCAAACATTAGCAGTTTCCTAAATGTGGCTATAACTCAACAAAAAATGAATCTTGACAAAAGGAAATAGAAAATATGCATACAGAATTGACAACTACAGTGCAATCTACAGTCGTAGTCACCAAAGTTAATCGATGGCCCACGAAAACTCAATCATGAGTGGTTTCCTAAATTTGGCTATAACTCAACGAAAAATGAAGGTTCGTAAAAGGAAATTAAAAATATGTGTGCATAATGCATAACTATAGTACAATCCATAGTCATAGTCACCAAAGTTGATTGATGGCCCACAAAAACTCAAACATGAGCAGTTTCCTAAATGCGCTATAAGTCAAGAAAAAATGAAGATTCATGAAAGGCAATAAAAAATACGTGTAGAGAATGTACAACTACAATGTAAACCATAAGCGTAGTCACCAAAGTTGATCGATGGCCCACAAAATCTCAAAAATGAGTCATTTCCTAAATGTTCCTATAACTCAACAAAAAATGAAGGTTTCGCAAAAGCCGATAAAAAAATAACATTTATAATGCAAAACTACAATGCAATCCACCATCATAGTCACCAAAGTTGATTGATGGCCCACGAAAACTCAAAAATGAGTAGTTTCCTAAATGTGGCTATAACTGAAAAAAATAAAGGTTCGCGAAAGGCGATAGAAAATATGCGTACAGAATAGACAATTACATTGCGATCCACAATCGTTGTCACCAAAGTTGATCGATCGCCCATGAAAACTCAAACACGAGCATTTTCCTAAATGCAGCTATAACTCAACAAAAGATGACGCTTCGTGAAAGGTGACTAAAATGTATGTAGAAAATGCACAACTATAGTACAATTCACAATCCTAGTCACCAAAGTTGATTGATGGCCCACAAAATCTCAAACAGGAGCGGTTTCCTAAATGCTATAACTCAACAGAAAATGAAGGTTTGCGAAAAATGATACAAAATAACTGAATGGAATGCAGAACTACATTGTAATCCACAATCGTAGTCAGCAAAGTTGATTGATGGCCCACGAAAATTCAAACATGAGCAATTTCCTAAATGTAGTTGTAACTCAACAAAAAATGAAGGTTCAAAAAAGGCGATACAAAATACGCATAAAAAATGGAAAACTACAGTGCAATCCACAATCGTAGCCACTAAAGTTTATCGATGGCCCACGAAAACACAAACACAAAATTTTTCCTAAATGCAGCTATAACTCAACAAAAGATGAAGTTTCGTGAAAGTAGATTAAAAGTATGCATACAAAATGCTTAACAACATTACAATCGACAATCGTAGTCACCAAAGTTGATTAATGGACCACAAAAACTCAAACACGAGTGATTTCCTAAGTGCAGCTATAAATCCATGAAAAATGAAGGTTTGCGAAAGGGGATAGAAAATACATGTATTGAATTTAGAACTATAGTTTAATCCACAATCGTAGTCACCAAAGTCGAATGATGGCCAATGAAAACTAAAATACGAGTGTTTTCCTAAATACGACTATAACTCAACAAAAAATTAAGGTTCGTGAAAGGCGATTAAAAATATCTGTATAGAATGCAGAAATATAGTACAATCTACAATCTTAGTCACCAAAGCTGATAGATGGACCACAAAAATTCAAACATGAGCGATTCCCCAAATGAAGCTAGAACTCAAAAAAAATTAAAATTTCACGAAAAGCAATAGAAAATAAGCATACAAATTGGAGAACTAAAGTGCAATCCACAATCGTAGTCACCAAAGTTGATTAACGGCCGATGAAAACTCAAACACGAGCAGTCTCCTAAGTGTGGATATAACTCAATGAAAATAAAGGTTCTTCAAAGGCAATTAAAAATGTGCATAAAAAATGTACATTTAAAGTATCCACAATCGTAGTCACCAAAGTTGATCGATGGCCCAATAGAACTCAAACATAAGAAATTTCCTAAATGCGGCTATAACTCAACAAAAATTGAAAATTCGCAAAGGCGATAGAAAATATGCGAACAAAATCGACTGCTATAGTGCAATCCACAATTGTAGTTACGAAAGTTGATCGATAGCCCGCGAAAATTCAAACACGAGCGCTTTCCTATATTCGGCTATAACTAAAAAAAAATGAAGGTTAACGAGAGTTGATAGAAAATATGCATACAAAATGGACAACTAAAGTGAAATCCACAATCGTAGTCACCAAAATTGTTGGATGGCCCACGAAAACTCGAACACAAGCGGTTTCGTAAATGCACCTATAACTCTGAGAAAAATGAAGGTTCATGAAAGGTGATAGAAAATACGCATATAGAATGCACAAATACAATGCAATCCACAATCATAGTCACCAAAGTTGATCGGTGGCCCACAAAAACTCAAACACAAACAATTTCCTTAATGTTGCTATAACTTCAAAAAAAATGAAGGTTCACAAAAAGCGATAGAAAATAAATGTATAGAATGCTAAATTACAGTGTTATCCACAAGCGTTGTCACCAAAGTTGATCAATGACCCACAAAAACTCAAATACGAGCGTTTTCCTAAGTACTGCTACAATTCAATTAAAAATGAAGGTTCGCGAAAGGCGATAGAAAATACGGGTATAGAATGCACAACTACATGTATCCAAAAGCGTAGTGACCAAGGTTGATCGATGGCCCATGAAAACTCAAACACAAGTGGTTTTCTAAGTGCAGCTACAACTCAATGAATAATGAAGGTTCGCGAAAGGCGATAGAAAATACGCGTATAGAATGCACAACTACAGTAAAATCCATAATCGTAGTTACCAAAGTTGATGGATGGCCCACGAAACCTCAAAGACGAGCGTTTTCACAAATGCGGCTATAACTCATAAAAAATGAAGATTTGTGAAAAGCGATTAAAAATTTGCATACAAAATGCACAACTACAGTACAATCCACAATCAGAGTCACCAAAGTTGATCAATGGCCCATAAAATCTCAAACACAAGCAGTTTCCTAAATGCGACTATAACTCAACAAAAAATGATGGTTCACAGAAGGCAATAGAAAATACGCGTATAGAATGCAGAACTACAGTGTAATCCACAATCGTAGTCACAAAAGTTGATCGATGGCCCACGAAAACTCTAACACGTACGATTTCTTAAGTCCAACTGTAACGCAACAAAAAATGAAGGTTCGTGAAAGGCACTAGAAAATACACATATAGAATGCAAAACTACAGTATAATCCACAATTGTAGTCACCAAAGTTGATCGATGGTCCATGAAAATTTAAACAAGAGCATTTTCCCAAATGCGGCTATAACTCAACAAAAAAAGAAGGTTCATGAAAGGCAATTAAAAATACGATTACAAAATGCACAACTACAGTACAATCCACAATCATAGTCACCAAAGTTGATTGATGGCGCACAAAAACTCAAACATGAGTGGTTTCCTAAATGCAGCTATAACTCAACAAAAAATGAAGGTTTGCAATAGTCGATAGAAAAATCGTGTATAAAATGCACAACTATAGTGTAAATCACAAGTGTAGTCACCAAAGATGATCGATGGCCCACAATAACTCAAACACGAGCGGTTTCCTAAATGCAGCTATAACTCAATAAAAGATGAAGGTTTGTGATAGGCAATAGAAGATTAGCGTTCATAATGCACAACTACAGTGCAATCCACAATGGCACTCACCAAAGTTGATCAATGCCCACAAAAACTCAAACATGAGTGGTTTCCTAAATGCGGCTATAACTCAACAAAAAATTAAGGTTCACAAAAGGCCATAGTAGATACACGTCAATGGACAACTATAGTACAACCCACAATCATAGTCTCTAAAGTTGATCGATGGCCGAGGAAAACTAAAACATAAGCGGTTTCCTAAGTGTAGCTATAACTCAACAAAAAATGAAGGATCACAAAAGGTGATAGAGAATACGCGTATAGAATGCACAACTATAGTATAATCCAAAATCGTAGTCACCAAAGTTGATCAATGGCCCACAAAAACTCAAACACAAGAATTTTCGTAAATGCTGCTATCACTAAACAAAAAATGAAGGTTCGCGAAATGCGATAGAAAATACGGTATAGAATGCACAAATACGGTGTAATCCACAAGCGTATTCACCAAAGTTGATCGATAGCCCACAAAAACTCAAACATGAGCAGTTTCCTAAATGCGTCTATAACTCAACCAAAAATGAAGGTTCGCATAAGGCAATAGGAAATATGCGTATAGAATGCACAACTACAGTGTAATCCACAAGAAAAGTCACCAAAGTTGATCGATGGCCACAAAAACTCAAGCACGAGTGGTTTCCTAAATGCGGCTATAACTCAACAAAAAATGAAGGTTCACGAAAGGCGATCAAAGATATGCGTACATAATGGACAACAAAAGTGCAATCCATAATCGTAGTGACAACAGTTGATTGATGACCCATGAAAACTTAAATACAAGGGGTTTCCTAAATACGGCTATAACCAGGGAAAACTTTAGTGGCGTATCTTCGCCAATTGGCAAATAATTCAAATCGAGACCTCCAGAAATGGCGAATAGTACAAGCTAAAAAGGATGCAAAATTGCTAGGTTTTTACAAAAAAATAATTTTATCTCGATTAATTCACCTATGCATTATTCTTTAAAGGACACGTCATTGGAACTGATTCTCCAGTAGTTTATACTCTAATTACAAATATTAATTATATTCGCCAGTAATATTATATTCCTACCGTTCATTTTAGGGCAATATCACCACTAATAATAAATTACCATTTCATTTTGTGATATTTTAGCCTTGAATAGGGCTTTTATTTATTGCCATCGATTAGCTTTTTAATCGGATGGCTGTAGGTTGATTTTGTGAGTTTATATGCATGTGCCTTTTAAACGGCTTGTTGAGGCTCAAAATTTGTTTTGGGCCACAGGATTAAATCTAATCGAGTGGCCCAAAAAAAATTTTGGGCCTCAACAAGCCTTTTAAAAGGCACATGCATATAAACTCACAGAATCAACCTGTAGCCATCCGATTAAAAAGCTAATCGATGGTCATAATTTCACTTTTCAAAAAAGATAATCCTATGGCCCAAAACAAATTATGGGCCTCAATAAGCCTTTTAAAATGCACATGCATTTAAACTCACCGAATCAACCTACAACCCCCTAGACAAAAAAAAAAAGGGGGAACGACGCTGACAAACTATGCAATTTTTTAAAGGAGAGATTCACCATTGTAATTAATATTTTTAGTGATTATTCGCTAGGATTCGCCATTCTGATTACTATTTTTTCCAATTATTCATTAAGATTTTCCAGGATTTTACAAATTTTTTAATAATGTGTTATAGATTCGCCAAGAAAATTAATATTTGTTTTCAAATAAAAGGAAAGATTCGCTAGGATTTTACACCTTCGCCGAGGGGGGGTTTCTTAAAGTTATCCCTCGCTATAACTCAACAAAAAATGAAGGTTTGTGAGAAGCAATTAAAAATATGCATATAGAGTCCACAACTACAGTACAATCCCACATCATCGTCACCAATGTTGATCGATGGCCCACGAAAACTCAACCTCGAGCAGTTTCCTAAATGCGGCTATAACTCAACAAAAAATGAAGGTTCGCAAAAGGCAATAGAAAATAAGTTTAAAGAATGGACAACTACAGTGCAATCCACAATCGTAGTTATCAAAGCTGATCAATGGCACAAGAAAACTCAAACACGAGCGGTTTCCTAAGTGCGGCTATAAGTCAATGAAAAATGAAGGTTCATGAAATGCGATAGACAATACACATATAGAATTCACAACTATAGTGTAATCCGTAATTGTAGTCACCAAAGTTGATCGATGGCCCGCAAAAACTCAAACACAAGCATTTTCGTAAATGCGGCTATAATTCAACAAAAAAGGAAGGTTCATGAAAGTCGATTAAAAATATGCATACATAATGCACAACTACAGTACAATCCACAATCGTAGTCACCAACATTGATTGATGGCCCACAAAAACTCAAACACGAGCGGTTTCTTAAATGTGGCTATAACTCAACAAACAATGAAGGTTCACGAAAGGTGATAGAAAATACGCATACATAATGGACAACTACAGTGCAATACACAATCGTAGTCACATATGTTGATTGATAGTCGATGAAAACTCAAATATGAGCGGTTTACTAAGTGCAGCTATAACTAAAGGAAAACTAAAGGTTCGCAAAAGGCGTTACAAAATACATGTATAGAATGCACAACTATAGTGTAATCTAGAATCAAAGTAAAAAAAGTTGATCGATGGCCCATGAAAACATGAGCATTTTCCTAAATGCGACTATTAGCCAACAAAAAATGAAGGCTCATGAAAGGCGATTAAAAATATGCATACATAATGCACAACTACAGTACAATTGACTAGCATCATCATCAAGTTGGATCAATGGCCCACAAAAAATCAAACTCGAGAGGTTTCCTAAATGCGGTATAACCCAACAAAAAATGAAGGTTCACGAAAGGTGACAGAAAATATGTGTACAGAATGGACAACTACAATGCAATTCAAAATTGTAGTCACCAAAGTTGATTGATGGCCCACGAAAACTCAACCACGAGTGTTTCACTTAATGCAGCTATAACTCAATAAAAAATGAAATTTCATGAAAGACGATTAAAAATATGCATACATAATACACAAATATAGTATAATCCACAATAGTAGTCACAAAAGATGATTGATGGCCCGCATAAACTCAAACATGAGTTGTTTCCTTAATATAGCTATAAGTCAACAAAAAATGAAGGTTCGCAAAAGGCGATAGAAAATACACATATAAAATACACAACTAGGGAGTTATCCACAAGCGTAGTCAACAAAGATGATCGATGGCCCACAAAAACCCAAACACGAGTGGTTTCCTAAATGTAGCTATAACTCAAGAAAAAATAGAGGTTCATGAAAGGTGAGAGAAAATTAGCATTTATAATGCAAAACTACAATGCAATCCACAATCATAGTCTCCAAAGTTGATCGATGGCCCACGAAAACCCAAACACAAGCGGTTTCCTAATTGTGGCTATAACTCAACAAAAGATGAAGGTTCACGAAAGGATAGAAAATACGAGTTTAGAATGCACAACTACAGTGTAATCCACAAGCGTAGTCACAAAAGTTGATCAATGGCCCACAAAAACTCAAACACGAGCAATTTCCTAAATGCAGCTATAACTCAACAAAAAATGAAGGTTCATGAAAGCCGATACAAAATTAGCTTTCATAATGCACAACTATAGTGCCATTCAAAATCGTAGTCACCAAAGTTGATCGATGGACAACTAAAACTCAAACACGAGCGGTTTCCTCAATGCAGCTATAAGTAAGCAAAAAATGAAGGTTCACAAAAGGCGCTAGAAAATATGTGTACAGAATAGACAACTACAATGCAATCCACGATCGTAGTAACCAAAGTTGATCGATGACCCATGAAAACAGAGATATGAGTAGTTTACTAAAGATGGCTATAACTAAACAAAAAATGAAGGTTTGTGAAAAGTTATCAAAAAATATGCATATAAAATGCACAACAGTACAATCCCCAACCGTAGTCACCAAAGTTGATCGATGACCCACAAAAACTCAAACTCGAGCGGTTTCCTAAATGCATCTATAACTCAACAAAA